>JAHXMU010027366.1:0-13901 GCA_019455685.1 Philornis downsi | reverse complement strand
CATTATAATGAGTTCGCAGTTGATTTATTTATAAATTCACGATCCCTCCTTGAAAACTGTTTCATATTTTAATGACGTCATTGTAATGAGTTCGCAATTGATTTATTTATAAATTTACGATCCCTCCTTGAAAACTATTTCATATTTTAATGGCGTCAATGTGATGGATTCGCATTGATTTATTTTTGTTTTGGCTGCCCTCTAATAGACTTAGTAGTGTACAAAGAATACCCTATGTGGTTCCAGTTGTCAGTCGCTTCTTGTAGATTTTTAATCATAAAGACATATTTAACAAACAACCTAGTTGAGGGCAATAATTTAAAATGAAACCTCCTATTGAAACTGTCCCTGAACCAGTGACATATTTAAAAAATACAAACACAAAGGTGAACACACATATACACATGTGTACCTAAACTTACTGAGTTGGTTTGGTTGTTTTGCTGCTCTTGTGTTCCAAACAAAAAAGTCCTCAAAAATTCAACACACAGAAAGCGGAGAGTTCTGAATATTCCATTCCCATTTCCATTCGCATCGCACTGTCATCATAATACCAATGCAAGTTGCAATCGTTGGTGCTTTGTGGATGTATGCAATGCATTCGTATACAGTGTAGCACTCGCATACATACTCGTATGTATATACATACACACACACACACACACACACATGTTTATATATGTAGACATTATCACCATCTCAGCTGTAGACAAATTGCGAATCGTTCTATAAATGGAAAATAAATGTAAATAAATTTTAATTTTCATTTGCCAGCAAAGGTTTTCCCGCTCACCTCAAATCCATTGCAAGCATTTTGGAAGGCATGCAACGCCATCGCCTGCACACCACCACCAGCCATCACGCTTCCTTGGAGTTGGTCGGTTGCGTAAATCGTCAACAAATATTCCATAGCCGTCGTAAAACAAATATCAAACATTGCATTTGCGTGGGTACGAAGTCTCGTATTTACTCACCCATCTCTCTCTGTCTCTGTGTGTGTGTGTGTGTGTGTGTGTGTGTGGCAGCGTTTTCACTTTGCTGCGTTCTCGTGTGATTGCTCTGTAGGCCCCCTTATCCACCAGATAACGCCATGAACAAGCTTTTTTCCACTTTTAGCCTATTTACTTTGTGTCAATGCTTCTTTTCACAGATGTAGTAAGTATTTGGCTGCTGTTGAATCATTTTCACAGTTCTTGTTTTGGACGTACACATGTGTGTGTAACTGTATGTCAGCGTGTGTGTGTGTGTGTGTGCGCGCGTTTGTATGAATTGTATGTCCAATCTGAAATTCGCCGTATGGACGAGGGTCGCATGTCCTTCTTTGCGTTGCGGTTTTCAATACCGAAAGCAATGGTCTTGTCCAAAACAAAACAACCAAAGAAGGGCACCAAACCGCAACCACATCTAAAAAAAACTGCAATACACGACACTCTGCGGTTTGCGATACTTTCGGCTTTTCATCCGTTCATTACAATTCGAATGCTACGTTCGCCCAGTTTGTTTGTCATTTGATTCGGATTGGTGGTAGCAACAAAAATTGAGATGAGAAGCGAAGCCAGAATAGTGTCGTCCACAAACCCACATGGTTTTTGTTTTTTGGCTATTTATTAAACCGTACGACGGTCCGGTAGCTGACAAGTGAATGTAAAATGTTTCAATTCATTCGGCCATGCTTGCACTCTGTGCAAATACTCACAATTTCCATATGCACAAACATTTCGTGGCCACGTAATGAAGCGTCCCATATGCTTCGATGTAGTCGTATGAATGTTCGTCAGATCTGTCTTCATATGATCGTTATTGATTCGAGAAATCTCTACTGTGTCTCCCAGCGATATTATGGCGCATCATCATCGGTAGCTGCCAAAATTGGTTTTAGCATGTGGATAAATTCCTGATTACGACTCTTAAAGAGTCCTGGAGTTCAAGCATATATAGGTAGATCTTCTTCTTCCTCTTAGGTGGCGGCTGGAATAGACATACTTATCTATTATACGCCGCCCGTAGAAAATAATTACAAGCGCTTCAATCTTCTGCGATTCTCCTCCAATTCGCCTCACCAAGTTTCGATAGTATTTCCTGCCTGGTCCTTCCAACGGAGTTTTGTAATCCGTCTCCTGCGTCGTCCTACGAGTTCGTTGTCGAAAACTTTCCATGCCGGAGCATTTGGGTCCATCCGCACAACATGACCCAGCCAATGCAATCGCTGTATATTAATGCGTTTGACCACGTCGATGTCGGTATATAGCTCATATAGCTCATTGTTCATGCCAGGCCGATACTCTCCATTAACGATGATGGGTCCATATATTTTCCGCAGTATTTTCCTCTCGAAAACTGACAATAGTGATTTATCCGCTTGCGTCATAACCCACGATTCTGCATCATAACAAGACAATTAGAATCAACGTCTGGTACAGTCGAATTATTGTTTGTCAAGAGAGGGCTTTATCCTTCAATCGCTTGCTTAGCCCATAGTAACGCAATATTCCCCTCTTTATCTCCATGCTGAGATCATTCGTTTTGTTTACAGCGGAACTAAGGTAGATGAATTCTTCCACCATATCAAAATTACGGTTGTCAACGTTCACGCAGCGTTCCAAACGAGTTGAGTCTTTGTTTGTTGAAACCAACAACTTTGTTTTGTCCTCCTCTACCACCAGACTCATTTTCCTTGCTTGTTTCTCGATGCTTGAGCAGGCTGCAGTAACATCTCGCAGTTTTCTGCAAATAATGTCTATGCCATCTGCATATGGAAATAAGATATGGCTTTTGTTAAAGATGGTACTGTACGTGTTAACTTCAGCTTCCCTTGCAATTATCTCCAACAGTATGTTGAAGAGGTCGCACGGTGGACTGCCGCCCTGCCTAAATCCTCGTTTGGTGTAAAAAGGCTCGTTTAGATCTTTGCCTATCTTTACTAAAGACTTCGTCTCAGTCAGCGTCATCCTGCAAAGACGTGCGAATATCGGTCTCTTGAAGGCAGCTTTATAGTCGACGGAAAGGTGGTACGTGTCGATTTGTTTTTCTTGGGTCTTTCCCAGAATTTGTCGTAGCGTGAATATCTGGTCAGTTGTTGATTTACCAGGTCTAAAGCCGCACTGATGAGATCTATCGTGGAAACGACTGAAATACTTTTAGGAGTCGCCAGATTTAACAAACTAAAAATTGATACTCAGTAAATTTATTAATTATTTATTAATTTATTAACTTTGTTTCAGTTAAAAACACGAACTTCTTCCCTAAGAAAAACAGGAGGTTCTCTTGTACCACGAGTTTATGTGAATTTAATTTTAGAAGAAATGTCTGATACATTTTATTGGGTTGTCCGGAAAGTTCGTTCGGTTAATTCATTAGTTCACCACACGTCAGTTGTCATGACGTAGAGTTCCTTCAAACACCATCATAACTTCCTCCCACCCCTTCACTGAACTGCTTACTATTGTTAACTTGTGTTCTCGTTCTAGTCGTGAGTGGTTATAGCGTTAAAAAAAACATTTAAAAGTGGGGAAAATGGGCAAAAAAGGGCATTTTAAGCATATTATGATGTATTATTTCCGAAAAGAAAAAACGGCTGCTGAAACCAGCCGAAAAATTAAGCCTGTTTATGATGAAAACGGATCAAATGAAAGAACTTGCTGAAAATGGCTTACAAGATTTTCTACGGGTGACTTCTCCCTAACGTCCCAGATCAGGACGACCAAAATAAATTGTTTCCGAGGAGGTGAGAGATTTAATTATTATTAATACCGTGCAACAGTTAGGGAAATAGCTAAAATATTCAAAACAATCAGTCTCAATCGTTTTAAAAGAGCTTGGATTTGTGAGTAAGTTCTATGTGTGGGTACCTCACTCTCTTACCGAGGTTTCATACTGCCTTGCGGACCGGTCAGAAACTGTCAGAGTTTAGGTGGGAAGTTTTACCTCACCCACTGTACTCCCCACACCTCACCCCGTCCGACTATCACATAATTCGCAGTCTGAGTAACCACTTGAAGGATTTGAATTTCCAAAACGAGGAGGAAGTGAAAAATCGAATTGAACGTTTTTTTTCAGAAAAACTGCGCGAGTTTTATGAGTGAGCGAAGAATTAAAAAAGAGAGGTGGGAAGAAGTCATTAAAAAAGAGAGATTATATAATAGATTAAAATACGCGTTTTCTTATATATAAATTTTTAAATAAATTTCTTTCTTTCTTTCTTTCGCCCGATATGAAACAATAAATCCGCTAATTTAAGAAAATCTAAAAGAAATTTTAAAAGAAGAGAGGTTTGAAAACATGGTGTCAAATGAAGACCAGCTTTTAAGTTTTCTCCTGAAACCACATTTACAATTAATTCACTTCCATTGCCATTTTTCTTTTGTCTAAGTGCGATTTCTTACATTCCCACCAACTTTAAGATAATTATTGAATGTATTTGTAATTAACTAATTGTCTCATAAAATAAAGTTTCGATTTTTGAGGAATGCCTTCATCCTTTATGCCGAATGATTTTTATATTTTCTTTTGAATCCTTTGAATCTCTACAACTATCTGGAGCTTTAAACTTTACTGTGGAGCTCCCCAACAGAATGTTTTGAAATCGTTCTAAAACAATGCACCTCTCCAGACCAATTTACACCTATTGGCAATTTTAGTATCGTTTTCCTACTTTGATCAACTATAACAAAATGATGGCATTAACATCTACTTATATAGGGTAATTTTTAAGATTTAAGTTTTTTAGGTTGGCAGCACTGGTTGGTAATGGCGTCCAAACGTCATCTGTCAAAGTGAAAAGTGTACAGTATACTCTCCCATTTATCATGGAAAGACTAACAACTAAGCAACGATTGCAAATCGTTGAAATTTTATTATTAAAATTCGTGCTCTGTGACAAATGTACATCATTTGATACGACCATTCTATAGTCGTCATAATCGACCTGCAAAATCAACAATTTGTGCTGTTATCTCAAAATTTCGCACCAAATTTACTTTGTTGGACATAAAACCATCAACTCGCATGCGCACAAGGAAAATTTTACACGTCAACTTGGGTTTGAAAGCCTACAAAATTCAACTCCCGCAAGAATTGAAGTCGAATAACCTATCACAACGTATAATTTTTGGCCTTACAAAAGCGAACTGAACACCCGCTGTTGTATTGAAAAATTTTGTTCAGCAATTAGGCTTATTTCTTGCTGAACGATACGAAAACAAGCAAAACTGTCGCATCTGGAGTGATGAACAGCCACATTCCATACATGAATTACCGGTGCATCCCGAAAACACGATAGTCTGGTGTGATTTATGGGCTGGTGGCATCATCGGTCCATTTTTCTTGAAAGACGAGCGTGGAAGAAACGTTATCGTCAACGGCGAACGATATCGAGCCATGATACGCGATTTTCTTTTTTTTTTTTTGCCCCAATTAGCTGAGTTCAATTTGGTTAACATGTGGTTTCATCAGGACGGTGCAACATGCCGCACTGCTTGTGAAACAATGGATATGTTGAGGGATGAATTTGGTGAGCAGCTTATCTCTCGATTTGGGCCCCAAGATTTTGCGATTTAACGCCTCTTGATTATTTCTTGTGGGGTTATGTCAAGTCGTTAGTCTATGTGGACAAGCCGAAAACTATTGAAGCCTTGCAGGATAACATAACACGCGTTATTCGTGGAATACAGGCCGAAATGCTGGAAAAAGTGACGAAAAATTGGACCTTCCGAATGGACATTTTGTGACAGAGCGGCGGACAACATTTACATGAAATTATCTTTAAAACTTAAATGGCAAAGACCAATTTATCGATTCCAATAAAAAATTTTAATATATGATGCAAATTTGAGTGTTTTATTCGATTTTTAAAAAAACTACGATTAAATCATCACCCTATACATATGTATAGGATTCAATTAGAGGTTTGTAAACTGCCAGTTTGGCAAGGCTATCAGCTGTCAAACACTTGTCATGTGAAGTGTTATTTAGTTAGTGAAAAGTTTGCCATTTGCGAACGCAAAGAACGCGTAAAAATAATTAAAACTTACTACAAAAGTGGTGGTTCAAACGTAGACACTTTTCGTGTATTGCGGGATGATTAAGGTCATCATACTCGACCTACTGTGCAAGGAATTGGCAAGATTATAATGCAAATATTGCTTCTGTTAGCGTTCTGGCTTGCAATTGAAGATTATGAACTAGACGATATATGAATTCAACCGGACGGTGTCATGAGCCACACAATACGACCGATTTTGGCTTTATTGCATGAGAAGTTTCACGTTTTGGCGACATCAGTAGGCCATCAAAATCATGCCGCTAGATTATCGTTCGCATGATCGCACGTTTCCTGATCCCTGATCATTATTTGAATGACGATCATCTCGATGTATCTGACAAACACTTCGAGTAGTCGACAAGTCTGGTAAATGCATTAACTAAGTGTGGTTGAAAGATTCCGCATGTTTCGAAAGCTATAATAAATTTGCATAAACTCTCATTCATGGGATGCCAGGAATTCGTCTCTCAATGTAAACATGTTCGACAATAGGATTTATTGTTGTCACTATTTACGTCATCGACTCACCAACAAAGTACGATTGCAAAACTCCGCGGATTTCGAAAGCTATAATCAACTTGCATAATCTTCGAATTAAGCCGATTTTACTTATAAGCATATGTATACCGGGTTATCCAATTTCGGCTTCAAAATAAAGTGAAATAAAACACGCATAAAGCGATGATTTCGATGAATCTTCCATTTCATTATAACGCTTGGACCTTGCCTTTATGTACGAATTACAACGTTATTTAAACGGCCGCCTCTGGATTGATGGCAGCAGTAGATCCTTTTGAGGTAGTTTTCGACTACTTTTTCGCATATTTCAAAAGGTATTTCGGCGATAACTTGACGAATATTGGATTTCAAATGCTCCAACGTTTAAGGATTGTCCGCGTAAATACAGTCTTTGATGTAGCCCCACAAAAAAAGTCTAACGGCGTTAAATCGCATGGTCTTGGTTACCACTTGACGTCGCCAAAACGTGAAGTTACGCTTTCTGGAAACTTCTCATGCAATAAACCGAAAATCGGTCGTGTCGCATCGCTCGTGGCACCGTCTTGTAGAAACCACATGCCGTAAAGTTCACAATCTAAAATTGCAGGCTAAAAAAGTTAGCTTTCATACGGCTATAGAGCTCTGAACTGAGGATAATGTTTCCTCCAGTGGCATTTTCGAAAAAAATGGCACCTCCAGACCGTAATGCGCTCCAAACAGTTATATTTTCTGGATGTAATAACTTTTCCAAAATCACTTTTGTGTTCTCCGAGCCCCACATGCGAGAATTTTTCGTGTCGACATAACCACCGTGGGAGAAATGAGCTTTATCGCTGAAGAAAATTTTGTTCGATTGAAGGCCCCTCTTTTGTTGTAAGTTTTAACCACTTTTACGCGTTCTTCGGTTGTTAAACGATCCATATTCGCAAATGGCAAACTATTCGCTAAATAAATAACACAACATTTTCAAATGACAGCCATTTAACAAATTCGAAAGTTTTTGAATTACATTCTACAGTGTATCCATCGGGAATGTGTACTACTTTGTTTTGGTGCCATTTTGGTAAACATTAGTCTTGACAGTACATATTTGGTAGTCGTGAAGTAGAGACGTGGCAAATTTATTATGAAAAAATATTCGATAAACCAACGTTATTTAATCCTTGAAACATTTTATCAAAATTAATCATCGATTACTGTGACGATGAGAAAATTACGTGAAATTTTTGGGAAAAACAACGTGCCAACAAGACGCACTATTAATCGTGTAGTGAATGATTTCGAAGAAAGAGGGTCTATAGCTGATAGGGCTAAGCATGGACCACAACGAAAGAAAGTGTTCAAAACAATCCATCAACCTAAATTCGACGCCGTGTTCAGGAGCTTGGTCTTCAAAGAACAACTTTGGCCACAATTTTGCACAAGGATTTGCATTTGCTTCCATTTAAGATTCTGTTGACACAAGAACTTCTTCCACAAGACCACTTACGCCGCCATACACACTCGTATGCCAATAGTATGTTACAGCTCGCCTATGATAACCCCGAGGCACATTTTCATTTGAATGGATATGTGAATAAGCAGAATAGTCGGTTCTAGGCAAGGAAAAACTCTCAAATCATTAATCAGTCACCTTTGCATCCATTAAAACTGACAGTCTGGTGTGCAATTTGGTTAGGAGGAATCATTGGACTTTACTTCTTTAAAACTGAAACGGCGTAACGGTAACTACCAATGGGGAGCGATATCTGGTATGATTGTAAACTGCATGCTTTGGGCTTGATTAACATGTGGTATCGCATACAGCCAGGATTACAGTGGAATTACTGCGAGACCTCTTTCCACAATAAGTTATTTCAAGAAATGGTGATGTAGATTGGCCTCCACGGTCGCCTGATTTGACTGCTCTGGACCTCTTTTCGTAGAGATATCTGAAAAGCAAAGTTTATGCAACTCAAACAAAATATTCGTGATATAATTAATGAAATATCACGTGAAATGTGTGAGAATGTAATGAAAAATGTGTTCAAAAGGGACTCGCATTTGTGAGACTAACAGAGGCGGACATTTATCTGATATTGTATTCCATACATAATTGCGGACATTAAATAAAACATTTATCAATATAAGATCCATTCTCTTTCATTTAATCAAAAATTATAAACAAACAAAGTAGTATACCTTCCCGACGGACACCCTGTATTGGCAAAATAAATAATTGCTAATAGGAAAACGATCTTGAATCGGATTAAGGACCAATATCATAGAAAATTAATAATGACAACATAAAAATTCAAACTTTGTAATATTTTTCTAAACCATGAAAATAATGATCACATAAGGGACAGGTTGAAAATTTGACCGAATTCACTAATTCAAAAAAAAAAAAAAAAAAAAATAATAATAAACGAAATAGTATGTGATTTTTTTAATCGATATGTTGGCTTGTTAACATGCCAATTTTAATGTGGGGTAACCAAATAAATTGAAAGTTTTGCCAGATATCATCACATTCTTCGCTGTACTCCCAATAGAAATTAATTGCCTTACTTGCTTACCTTTGATTTGTTGAGGAGGCATTCACTAAATATACAATTGAACTGAACAAGTTTAAAATCAAATCAAACTCGATACTTATAAATTCATTTTAGTTGGAGAAACATAGAAGGCCAGTCTATTGGGAAAGCGCATTTCTAATCGATTCCAAATATTTCATTTACTTATTTTTTTTTTACTTACCGTAAACTTGATCAGATATATTACTCCACACATTCCTAATCAGGTTTAAGGCTGGAAAAAGTAGCGACCACTCTGCAAGTCTTAATAGCTTGTCCCAAAACCGGTCAGAACTGGTGATATTGGCTGAGATAATGATGGGTGGCTGTATGCGGTATTGAACCGCCGATCATGCTAACGATAGTCGCGTGTACTAACTAACCATCGCACCACCGTGGTCACAATCTAACTAAAACCTAATCACGTGGGTTAACGCCTTTTTTTTTTTGAAAGTCTGTATACGGGAATTTATTCGTCATAAGTGAAAGTAGCCCAATTCACATTCCGAAGACAGCTTTGTGGGAAACTGTCAATAAACATTAGGTCAATCATAATATACAACATACTTTGCATACCATTCTTCAGAAAGTGTCAAGCTTTTGACTAGAAAATTTCAATCCAGCTGTGTTAAGACTACACTTCAACGCTGGCTTTGACCTCATTTTCATCCAAATTGAACGATATCCACCAACTGAGTTTTGATGTAGGTGACATATAAAGACTGCTACCTGTGAATGTTGTTAAATTGCAATAAATGCAATTGAGTTTTCTGCATACTGGTACAAACTGTGGCTGCTTTCTGGCCCAGTCATTTCTGTCCAAATAATTTACGAATAAAATGGTGTCAGAATACGAAAACGATTTCAAATTCAAATGCTGCTACCTGTAATTGAACCTCATTAAGTTTATACCGAAGTTTATATAAATTCACATATAACGGAATACTTTAACGTCAACTACTTTTTCTTCAAATATTCATCACTATTGCCTACTACATTTCAATGCTGGCTTGGACTTCATTTTCATCCAAATTGAACTATAGGCTCCATCTAAGTCTTGATGTAGTCGACGTATAAAGGCTACAAGCTGCAAATATCATTTAATTTTGGGAGCGATTGAGTCTTCTCCGTTCTGAAGTGAACTATGACTGCTTTCTGACACTGTCATTTCTGCATGAACAAATTCACAATTTCAATTTCACTTCGATTAGTCTTACGAATAGAGTTCTGTAACATAAATACAACTACATGTAATTGAATCTATCCAAGTTTATAGCTAAAATTCAAATAAATAATTTGTAATAACAGAATTTAGCATCCTTCAACCTCAACTATTTCCTCTTCAAATATTCTTCACTATACGCAGGAAGGCAAAAGGGGTTACTTGGAGGGATTGGCGGCTCATTACAGCAAGGAGATTAACATGCCATACGAAGATGTTCTGGATGCCATTGAACTGGCCCGTGTTTCAAAGTGGAAGGAACGACACATGCGTATGGGCACCTCAGCGACTGGAGGTTCGAATACTCTGCGGCGAGGTGCCAGCGCTGGTGCCGGCACCAGTTGTGGCATGGGCGTGAGTGCGATGATAACTGGCAACATGGCCCATCAGGCCGTACTGCCGGCCAGCCATAGCCAACCGCTTTACGTGCCTGGCAAGTATTTGGTGAGTGCAACAAGGAATCATTAGGCCAATGGAATAGCAAGTACTTACTTAGCATTGTTTCTTCTAGCCCTCTAGTTGTTTATCGAATCGTGAGGAGAACGAAATCTACAGTTACACCCAGAATGATTTGGCTAATCGCATGGCACGTAGTGTCATCGATTCCAAATCAACGGTTAATTTGAGCAGCACTGGCGGCGGTGGTGGCGGAGGCGGGGGAATGCAGCATAGTTATCCTGGAGCACGGTCAAATTTCTTCTATGAATTCTCGGCAACAGGTAAGACAACACTACGTTTTGTCCTGCAAACATCCGTCAGTACAGTTCAAGCACTTTTCCTGTTTTGCAGAAGGACGAAATAAGCATAAAAGACGTACAGTGTTCGCTCGGTTTCTTAACAACCTGCGCCAGGGCGGCGAGGAACTCAACCCCACAGAAAGCATGCAACTAAAGGTAAATTGTAATTCATCTGAAATGAGTTAATTTTCCCATTATGCTAAAGCATGCTGCGCGACAACTAAAGAGGCCAAGTTG
This sequence comes from Philornis downsi, assembly GCA_019455685.1. NCBI lineage: Eukaryota > Metazoa > Arthropoda > Insecta > Diptera > Muscidae > Philornis > Philornis downsi. The sequence continues at coordinate 2,612 of JAHXMU010027366.1, read as the reverse complement.
GACAGTATTCACGTCCACGAAATGGGGGCAATTGTCAGGCTCTTGTGGACCAGAGCCAGAAGTGAATTGAATTCCTTGAGAGCACCCTTGAGTGGTTCTGAATGCACTACTTGGAATTTTCATTTCACACCCATGAAAACGGCCAAAGTGTTGCGAATATAGATTATTATAACGCTTTTGATATTATTATCTAACAATGGATGTAAGTGTAGAGCATGGTTTTACAAAGGATAGCACATCCTGCGCATCCTTCCTCTTGCCACAAGCCAAGCCAAGCAAACAGAAATCAAATAAACGATGCATGAACAACTGAGCACACGCACACACAAACACAAATAGTGTTTAAATAATAAATGTGTAGTTGCAGCAGCAGCAACACCATTATTTGCAACAAAATGTAGTACAGAGGCAACAGCAACAACATCGACAGCATTAATTACAAAGATAGTACATTCATAGCCAAACAAAAACACACAATCCCCCATACGCGGTGCGGTGGGAGACAAACAAACACTTTAATGTACTGCCATTCGACACACATAACCACACACACACACACACACACACACACACCAACCACACTAGGATGCGCGTTAAACAAGCACCAACATCGACATCGACATCGACACCGACACAGACACAGACGCAGGCATAGACAGAGAAAATGCTAAGGATATCCGAACATATTCGCACACAGACACGAAAAACAGAAAAAAAACACAAAACAGAAACAGAAAACACTTGTAGACAAAAGTGTACTTGAGCAGCAAATGTTTCCTCTACAATATCCTGAACACTTACACACTAAATTGCAAAGGGCAGTAAAGGACATCTAGAGAAACACCTTGCACAATGTGCGCTGGCTGTCCTGGCAATTCCCACTTCCGTCCATTGTTATGCTCTCATTTTTGCTTACATGCTTCATAATAGTACATTGGTCAAAAAATGACAGGATATAAATAAGAAGACGACCAAACAAAAGGCAACAATAAAAACGAAATAACGACGACAGAGCGACCGTTCAAAGGTTTCAGGTGATGATCATAAAACACTCGTCAAGCCAAGAGTAAGCCATCAACCAAATGGACAACCATGACCAAAAGGATGGGATATTAATAATGACACTTGTCGCTGGCATATTCATATCTAAAATTGTCCAAGGACTTAAATTGAAATACTGAAATTAAAATACTTAACGCCTGGAACAGTTGAAGTTTGACGACGAATTATGGTGATGTGGTATCATTCAAATATAAAATAAATGGTTAATTATTGAATCATTTGGAGGCTGAAATCTGACATCAAAAGGAACTTTGAGTGGTCAATTCAGACGGTTTCATATGTCTAGTAGTATATACACAGGTTCCCAATGAGCAATGTCACTTGTGCTATAGGAAACATGACGCCGAACTGACATGCGATGCTACCTGGATTTTCATAGCATTATTTTAAGATATGTCACGCATGAAATTGAAATTGATAGTGGGAAAGAAATAATTTGTGTTAATTAATTGCAAAAATATATGCGCCCGACTATTTGCAAATATACATATGTTTATATATATAAGAGGGCGATCCCAAAACTAGCCGACCGACCGAAAAAGAAGACACAAAAAAGTTGACAAAAATTTTCTTTATTTTTCAACATATTTTCCTTTTAACTCGATACACTTTTTCCAGCGATATACCCTGTTCATACTTAGAACTGCCAAAGTCCTTAAAACAGAGATTAATCGCAGACTCCACCACTTTATTATTGGCATATCTTTTATCACCAAGCTATTCTTTCAAGTTTGGCAATAGAAAATTGTCCGAGGTAGCTAAATCTGGCGAAAGAGGTGCGTGGTGAAGCAACTCAAACTTTAATTCATTAATTTTGACCATCGCAATAGTGGATGTGTGAATTGATGCATTTCCTTGATGAAACAAAACTTTCTTTTTCGCCAAGTGCATAATTTCATCACGTAAACGCTGGAATAAATTAGCTAATATTCGCCGTTAATGATTTTGTCTTTTCTGAAGACAATCAACAAAAGACAGGTGCCGTCACCTTGCCCGGCAGATGGAGCCGTCTTCGCCTTCTTTGGACACGATTTTTCCATTGCAGTCCACCGCTTTGACTGTTCCTTTGTCTAAGGTGTGGAATGGTTATATTTTTGCAGTGACCCATCGCCAAACACTCTACTGAAATATTTTACGACTCTGTTTTTGCTCCACTGAAACTTCTTCACGACTCGGTTTTTGCTCTATTGAAAGCAAACGCGGCACTCATCTTACACACAGCTTTCTCATCTTCACATCTTCGATCAATATACGATGCATAACACTTTTTGAAATATCTATCATTTCAGCTAGTTCACACAACATCAGCCGACGCTCATCCAATACCATTTTGTGAATTTTCTTAACCGTGTCTGGCGTGGACACCTCAATTGGTTGACCACAACGGTGTTCCCCTTGGCAGCTCGTACGGTCGTAAACGAAGGACCAGACTCGCCTCGGATTTAATATTAGTTGAACCGAGACCTTTTGAATAGAAATATTGAATTACATATATATAACGTCGACCAATTTTTTCCATATTTACAAATTCACTGCGATCGCTTACTTTT
>JAHXMU010027365.1:0-10277 GCA_019455685.1 Philornis downsi | reverse complement strand
GGGTAAGCTTGTGGAAAAAATACTTGCATTTTGTGTGCGTTTTTTTTTGCGGTCGTAGCATATTTCCATGTGTACCTGATGTTGTTATTTTTCATTCGCGGATCTGACAGCTGGCACCCTTCCACCATAGCGATGGCATAAAGCATCGACGAACATCTTCATCTTCATGTTTGACGGTGTCGTCAGTATCAGCGCCATTGTTAACGAAATCGTTGATGTTGATGCTCAGCCTAACTGTAAATGTAATGTCTTGTGTTCTTGCCACTTGTGGTACTACGTTCCTACGATGATGCGAGTACCTTTGGCGCCAACAAGTTCCGCTGAGTAAAGCGCACTTTGTTGTTATGTGGCAGGCACACTGGGGGCTTTCGGTATCAGCAGCAGGCATCAAACGACGAGGTGCATACGATACAGCATCTGAAGCACTGCAAATGAATGAATGGTGAACGAATGAATGAATTTTTTGCTTTCCTATAACTTTGTGTGTGTGTGTGTGTGTGTGTGTGGATGTGGATGTAGATGCAACGAGTGCTTCACTATGCATATCCGCTGAACGCTGGCGCAGTCTGCCGACACCGGCTAAGGATGTTGCATACTCAGCGAGTGCATAAGCGAGGCACTGATGCGAACGATGAAGGCGATGGCCGGGGGATGTTGTTGACGACGCTTAGTGGATATGTCCCTCCGCCCCCGTTGCATGTGTTTGTGTATACTCCCGTGTTGTGTTAATGTTTTAATATTTTGCAATCGTTGTTTTTTATTATCCCTCGATTTGCCGTGCAACGACATCCTTGCCATGGAGAGTGAGCTGAATCTTCACAGAAATGTTGACTACTTCATTTGCTGTAGCTGACGCTGTTGTCGTGTTTATCCTTTTTCTGCAATCAGACACTTTCAACATAAACGAAAAAAAACCAAACTGTTGCACAGTGGAGAATGGAGAATGTTATCGTGTGAAACTAAGAGAAATGGATAAAAAGGTTAGAAAGCTTTATGAAATAGTTGAACAAAAATAATAAATCGTCAAAATTAAAAACAAAAAAAAAATTTTTTTTCTTGAATTTCTATCGTTAAGACATTAAGAAGTCGGGAAATTCCTCAGCGGAATGAAGTTTTAACAAAAGGAAACAACGATACTCTATGGGAATTCAATTCGAATAACCTGGATTTTCTATTAATACATTCTAAAAACTAATCACTCTGAAATTAAACATATAGGGTTATCCACTTTTCGTTTTCATGTAAAGTTATATAAAACATACAAAAAGCTATGATTTCGATGAAACTTTTAATTTTAATTTATTTATTTTGGCTTGTAAATTAAAGCTCCGGCCAATTATAAGTAAATTAAAATATGCAACAATTCATCTAAATAAACCATCGAATAAAACACTCAAATTTGTATCATTCGAGTATATTCAAATTTTTTATTGGAATCGATAAATTGTTCTTTGCCATTTAATTTTTAAAGATAATTTCATGTAAATGTTGTCTGCGGCTCCGTCTCAAAATTTCCACTGGGAATGTACAATTTTTCGCCACTTTTTCAAGCATTTCGGTCGGTATTCCACAAATAACGCGTGTTATGTTATCCTGTAAGGCTTTAGTACTGTCTAGCTTGTCCACATAGATTAACAACCTGACATAACCTCACAAGAAATAATCCAGAGGCGTTAAATCGCTAAACCTTGGGGGCCAACTCACAGGACCACATCGAGAGATAAGCTGCTCACCAAATTCATACCTCAACATATCGTATCCATTGTTTCACGAGCAGTGTGGCATGTTGCACCGTCCTGATGAAACCACATGTCAACCAAGTTCAACTCAGCCAATTGGGACAAAAAAAAAAAAATCGCGTATCATGGCTTGATATCGTCCGTCGTTGACGGTAACGTTTCCTCCACGGTCGTCTTTGACGAAAAATGGGCCGATGATACCACCAGCCCATAAACCACACCACACTGACGTTTTTTCGGAATGCATCGGTAATTCATGTATGGCATGTGGCTGTTAATCACTCCTGATGCGACAGTTTTGCTTGTTTACGTATCCAAATTGTTTATTCAGCAGGTCGATTATAAGGACCATAAACTGGTCGTATCAAACGATGCACATTTGTCACAGAGCACGAATTTTGATAATAAATTTTAACGATTTGGAATTGTTGCTCGTTTGTTAGAGTACACCGTACATTTTTCACTTCGGCAGATGGCGTTTGGACGCCATTACCAACCAGTGCTGCCAACCTAAAAAACTTAAATCTTAGAAAATCACCCTGTATTGGATCTGCTCAATAATAAAAATTAAAAAAAAAAACATAAAATAATAAATATAAAATTTATAAAAATATTATATGATTTTAAAGAATAAGGTATGATTATTAAAGGCAAAGACAATATATGAAAAAATACTAATTTAGAAGTTAGAATATGATCTTGAATATAATCTTGAAATAATCTTTAGAATATAATCTTGAAATATAAGATAATCGGTATGTAATAAAGGCTGCTCACAGTTTAAATGAAAACAAAATTTTACAGGAAAGTCTGAAAGTGTTGCAGAAAGTGCCTTTTGTAAGAATCAGGACATAATTTAAAGCATTTGAAATGGCTTAGTAGAAAATTGTAAATTCGTGCTACTCTTACTACAAAATCACGACCCATGAGCGTTATTATTTTAGGAATAAGAAGCTGCTTATTACGAGTGGAATGTGAAAAAATTAAACAAATTAAAAAGAAATTGAGGACTACACAGTAGAACAACTTCATAAAATAACAACAAAGACTTCAAATCAATATAATTTTTAGAACTACAGAACAAGAAACGCTTAAAATACGGTGTTATATGAACGCGATGCCTCAGTGAATACAAATATCTTATAACTCTATTAAACGTCACCTGAATTTTTCTCATATTTTGTTTATTAGTGCCACTATATAGCTCTAAATAATATAAAATAATAGGCATGATTATATCAAGATTTTATCATGGCGATGGCGTTTAATAAAGTTATGAGATACTTGTATTGACTGAGGCCAATTTCTCCTTAATCTATCTAGGCTACACTAAATCAGTGTTATAAAAACTTCGAAGTGAATGATTTAAACGCCGGACTACATTATCAACATGATAGTTAAAGCTTAGTTTGTTCTCTAAAACTACTCCTAAACAATGTACACTGTGGACCACTTCAATACGTGTGCCACAATAAGATAAACTCAGGCTTAAATCATGATTAGAAATAAGCATAGCTTTTGTTTTGGAATGCTGACTGAGAGTTTATTTTCACAGACAGCCTCTTGTTGCCTAAAATGCTGAACCAATCGGTAAATTGTTGGAGCGCTAGGAACATTTCGAACATGAAAAAACTTTCGATATGATCTGAATAATCGAATGTTGACTTTCAAAGTAAAATTGAACAACTTTTGTTTATGCCCAGAACCCACGTTTGCAAATTCTAAGATATAAATCCTAACTTTATCATCTCCACTGCAATTGAGACGTTTACATGTAAAGTTCTCAATTGTAATGAGATTGAGTGCTTTAGAGTAAACTTTAAGTCGACTGAACTATGAGAGAATATATTTGATTTGCTCAAGTCAGTTCTGATACTCCCCCCATATGTGTAAGACGAGTTTGGCTGCACACACAATCCTGTATTTGATTCAAGGTACAATCTCTAATAAACTTTGGAAACGAAAGCTAATCCCCGCTATTTTTTTATACTTTTATAAATCTCTTGAGGTAAATATATGTCAGAAGTGAACCCGCTCCTGCCAAACCATACAACTTTCTTGTTCTGCGCTGAGCTTTTCCATCATAAATTTCTCAAGTACAATTTAGTTAATTCTGTATAGAGACGAAAAAAAGCCTTAAACAAAAAATGTATTCACTGATCAAATCTTAACGTTGCTTATGCGCCCCCTATAGTAAGAACTGTCAAACTCCTCCATCAATCGCAGACACAGCCTCTTCATTCTTGGCAAATCTTTGACCACCGAGCCATTTGTTCAAGTTTGGAAATACAAAAAATAGTCCGAGAGCAATTCGGATGAAGCAATTCGGATTTTAATTTTAGTCATTGCAATAGTGGATGTGTGAACTTTAGCATTGTATTGACGAAACAACCCTATCTTTCTTGCCAAACACGGCATTTTCCAAAATTTTTCTCATCATCTCTTTCATCACCCAAACGCTGCAATAAATCAGCATAATATTCGCCGTTGATGGTTTTTTCTTTCTGAAGATAATCACTAAAAATATTCCCATGAGCATCCCAAAAAAAAACACAGGCGTCATGACCTTGCCTATAGATGAAATCGTCGTCACCTTCTTTGGGCATGATTTTCTCACTTCAGTCCACTTTTTTGACCGTTCCTTTGTCTCAGGTCTGAAGTGGTGGAGCCATGTTTCATCCATGGTTATAAATCGACGCAAAAGTTCGGCTTTATTGCGGCGAAGCATCACCAAATACTCTACTGAATCTTCATCTTCACAACGCTGTTTTTACTCTATTGAAAGCAAGCACGGCACCCATCTTGCGTACAACTTTCTCATCTTCAAATCATCGGTCAACATCATTTCATTCCAGCAAGACGAAGCAACTGTACACAAAGCCAGGCCGCTTACGGCGGAGCTCTAACGGAAATTCCCAAACAAATTAATATCCAGAAATCTCATTTTCCGCTCTAACGAAAATTCCCAAACAAATTAAAATCCAGAAATTACACTTTCCGCCGGCTCCCAAGGGTTACCTGATCTGATTGCATCAGACTGTTTTTTATGGGATTATGTCAAGCAAGAGGTGTACAAAACGAAACCAAGGAATTTGCCTAAATTGAAGCAGTCTATTAAATCAAAAATTGAGGCGATCCTGACTTCAACTCTTCTGAATGCAATGAATAATTTTCTGATCAGGTGTCGCATACGGGTGAACGACAATGGAGGTTATTTACAGTATGTTATCTTCAAAACCAGTTACAGTTAGTTATTGAAAATTGAATTTTTAATTTTGAAAATAAATGAAACACATTGATTAAATTGAATATTGCTTGACAACAGGCATCATTCAAGATAAGATTTGTTCGAGGGTTATAAAATTTAAGACGAATTCGGAATTAGAGTCGTAGTCAGAGTTCCTTAACTTTGTCAAATGTCTGCTGTCTCTGCTAAAATTCATTTCCACGGAACAACTGTGATGATAAATTGAGTTTTGTTTTGTAACTGTAATAGTCCAGGTTTGATTTTACAGCTTCCAAATAGCTGCAAAGAGTTTTCAATTACATTCTGACCACTTATAGTTTAAAATATGTCATGTAATTTCGGTAAATGTTGTGTTTACGTAATTTTATAAAACCAATACATATGCATTCCGGGTTAAATAAAAACATTCCAGAGAAATTCAAAGGTGGCAGAAAAATCAACGTGCCTGAAAGGCCTCTTTTCAGGTCAATGAAGTGAACTTTGTTAAAAACTTTGCAAAGCGGCAAATAATTTGTAAATATCTTACAAAGGTGGGGTTCAATTTGCTGTTTAACATTTCAAACCGAATTCAAATGCACAGAATGTAGTGCTAGGGATGTAAGATTTCAAATTTTGTCACTTGCGATCAAACTGGAAAATTCACTAATTTGCTTATCCATCCTCCCCAGCTGTATTTGAATTCTTTCTCAAATGTTTTGTGATAACGCCCACTGTGTGATGTGATGTTTGCCATTGGATCGTCCGTCACCGGTTGACTGGATAATCCCAGGCAGCGACAATATCGTCACGGTGTGGTCTAAGGATTCCCAGCTTTCCTTCTTCTTCTTTCCATTCATCCTTCGACGAGGGTTTTAGTTTTCACCGTCGTCATCGGCCGGTGTGCAACATTCTGAATCCTAAGTCATTTGCATGTGGTTTATGTGATTTGCTTAGGCCTTTTGGACACACACACACATAACCATAGCAGATAGTCAGACAGACAGGCAGACATACAGACAGACACATATGCATTTGCATTTGGTATTGCTGGTTATGTCGTCGTCGCGTCGTCGTCAAGTCCATGGTGGCACTTGGTACGTATCATTTACACTTTTGCAGCTGGCTGCGTCGTCGTTATGCCTCTTACAAAGCAAACGCTGTTCGGTGTGGTGGTGGCGGCGATGGCGATGGCGTCAGCGTGCATATGTATGGGTGCTTGAGCACTTAGCATGCATTACTGCCAGCAGGTTCGAGCTGCTGATGTCGGTCGGCCTGGTGCACAGTTTGTTGGCGTGCATTGCATACATTGGTTGGGCTTTTTTGGTTTGTGCGGAAAGTTCTAGTCGATGCTACACCAATCCGCAATCCGTGTCTCACTCCTTAACAAACGTGCTAAGAAGAGCAAAAAAAACAAAACCGAAGAACAAGCAGGAACATAAAGCAAATTACACCAGAGAAAAAAGAGAAGAGGTCAGGAAAAAAAAAGAAACTGCAGGTTGTTGTGCACACGTAGGCAGAAAGGATAACCGGCCCCAACGACCAGTGGAGGCAATCGCATGAGCAACCTGCCAGACAAGTTGTCTCTGGAAGGACGCCGAGTCAGTCGCCGTGTGATTGCAGGTGAAACGGTTCGTTTGTTTGCCCACTTGTGGCCTGACATGTGTGTGCCACTTTCCTGTTCTCTGCTCGTATCTTCATCTATGTTCGTGTGTGTGTGCGCGCGTTTCGGAGTTTTTAAGTCTGAGTGTGTTCAAAATTAAGCGGCGTTTAGTTCAAAAGCTATTCGTTTTTTTCGTTGTTTTAGTTTTGGCCCGTTCGGTCGCAACAATGTGAACACAAAAGTATAACGAAAAAAAACAAAAAAAAAACAACAAAAAACTAGTGCAATCTATGATCGAAAGAGGGAAAAGAAACGAAAAACGGGAAACAAACAAACTGTTTCCGGCTAAGCGTGAATCAATTTCCCATCCATATGATTGTACGCGTTTGTGTGCGAGAGCGTGAGGTTCTTTTTTTTATCCAGTCGTCGTTCGGTCGTTATGGCCATGTTCCGGTTCCGTTGTTGTTCGGCATGGAAATGAAAGTGTTGTATGATTTGCTGGCCTAATCCATCAATTTGCCGCTGTTTCACAGGTCTTGGCGCGTAATTGTCATCCGTCGCTGTGGTGTGCGTAACGTTTATAAATCAAAAGGTTTAATTTTTCATTGATTTTTGTTGTTTGCAATGATGTTGATGTTGATGTTGTTGTTGCTGTTGCTGGACCTATTACTGATGTGGCTGTAAATGCAGCTACAGCCGCGGCAGCAGCGACAGATCTACCACAATTTCAATCATTATAAAACAATTCTAGGATTATAAAATTCAACGTTTTGGTGCGAAAAAATACTAACGTCGATTCAACACACGCATGACATAGACACGTGTGTGTACGTGCGTAAGTGTGTGTCGATATCACAGTGGTCACAGCAACAACAACAACAGCTTAGTGAATACTCGCGACTTAGCTAATAAGCCATGCACGATGATACAAATAATAGCAATCGCTTTCGAAACACTCCGACATAACTTTAACAAATACTCAGTCTCCCTTTCCATCACTTTCACCCCCGCGCCCACTAACCCACCGCAACACAAACCAGTCCTATACATTGTGTAAGTTGTGTCTGTGTGTGTGTGTGAGAGAGAGTTTTGTCCAAATCGCATTAGTTGTAATTAATACTGCATGCTGTCGTCGCTGCCGGCGTTGTTGTATTTATTTCTGCATGTTATTAGAGTGACTGTTCAATAATTTATAAAATAATTTACGCATACCATCACATTTACAAATCGTCGTATTTTTGCATAACAAACAAACAAACAAACTAACTAACAAACAAACAAATAAGCGGGCGAGCGAGCGAACGAACGGATTACTATGGAAAAAAGGATTGTCTGCCAAAAGGATTAAAGCGCAAATTACCACTTTAGATAAACACACGGACACATAAACAAACAATCGAACAAACCAACACATACACAAGGTACGTATGAATGGAGATTACATCGTTCTCCCTGAAACGAAAGCCGTAGGCGCAGAGGAGGCGCCCTATAAGTAGTAGACAAATAGTTTTATATGAGCGCACACATATGCATCTGTGTATTAAAAGCACTCTATGTTGAAAGTTACAGTGATATTGAAAAATATGAGCACAATTGGTAAATGTCTTTAACTTGTACCTACAGAGAAATCTATTAGACCTGCAATTTGGAAGTGCTAAATTAACTGATATTCCAACTTTGGATACAGTGGGTGCTCTCAAAACTAGCCGGTCTAATAAAGAAGACACAAAAAAGTTGGGAACAATTTTCTTTATTTTTGTAAATTAATATCCTTCTAGCTCGATATACTTTTTCCAGTGATATTCAATAGCTTCTATACCCTGTTTATAATAAAAACTATCAAACTCCTTAAAAATAGACATCAAACGCAGGCTCCACCTCTTCATTGTTGGTAAATCTTTTACCATCGAGCCATTTTTTTAAGCTTTAAAATGGAAAATAGTCCCAGAGAGCTGAATTTGGGGAATAAGGTGTGTGATGAACCAATTCGAACTTTAATTCATTAATTTTGGCCATCACAATAGTGGATGTGTGAACAGGAGAATTGTCTAGATTAAACAACACTTCCTTTTTCGCCAAATGTGGCCTTTTTCCATAATTTCTTCACCAAACGCTGCTGTAAATTAGCATACTATTCGCCATTGATGGTTTTTTCGTTGTGAAGATAATTAATAAAAATAATCCTATGCGCATCACAAATAACAGGCGTCACGACCTTGCCTGCAGATGGACACGATTCTACCATTCTTTGGACGCGATTCTACCATTCCAGTCCACTGCCTTGACTGTTCTTTTGTCTCAGGTGTGAAGTGTCTCTTTTGTGGTTATAAATCGACGCAAAAATTTGGCTTTATTGGGGTGAAACCTCGCCCAAACACTTTGCTAACATATCTTCACAACGCTCTTTGCTCTATGGGAAGCAAGCGCGGCACCCATCTTGCGCACAACTTTCTCATCTTCAAACCTTTGGTCAATATATGAAGTATAGCACTTTTTGAAATGCCTATCATTTCAGCTAGCTGACGCACCTTCAGTCGAACAAACCATATCATCCAATACCATTTTGTGGATTTACTTAACCGTGTTTGGCGTGGACACTTCAATTGGTCGACCATTACGGTGCTCATCTTGGTAGCTCGTACGGCCTTGTACAAACTCTGCTACCCAATATTTTACAGTTGTAAACAAGGGAGCAGATTCCCCCGGAGTAGAATCTATCTCTTCCTTAATACTTTAATATTGGTTGGACTGAGACTTTTCAAATGGAAATATTGGATTACATAACGGCGACCAATTTTATCCATGTTAACAAATTCACTGAGATCGTTTACTTTTAGCGGCCAAAATAAAAATACTAAACAACGTGGAGCCTTGAAATTTCAAATGAAAATATTGGATTATATTATGGTGACTATTTTTTTTCCATATTTACAAATTCACTGACATCGTTTACATTTAATGGCTCAAATAAAAATATTAAAACACGTGGCGCCTTGAAACTTAAAACATATGTTTTTTTTTTGCGTTGCCACTTTTTACCAAACTATTTTTTTTTTCAAACTGCTGGCATCATCTAACCATCAGGTCGGCTTATTCCATAACGCTCCTTAAAAATCTTTTTTTTTTTCAAAATGGTTTTAAATTTGTTGGTGCAATTATACCCTAATGTGGAACTTTGTGAAATTAAACTACAATTTAAAGAATGCACATATTGAAAGTATAGATCTATGAGCTTAATTTTATTGATCTGACCTCAACAATTAAATCAAGGTGTTACCAACTATTCTTCCGCTTTGATCAGCTAACAATTCTAATTTCTCTGGATTTCTTTATTTAACGCCTAAAGGGTAATTTTTTAAAAATCTCATCGTTTACTTCATTTCGATAATGACAAAATGTTGTTCTTTTCTTCTCTGTTTTAAACTTAAAATTTACTCTTTGGGATGGTAATGATAAAAAATTCAATGTTTATATAAAAAATGTATTTAGATCTATATTTATAGGTACATGGTGGCACACCAGTTGTACTACAATAAGAAATTCAAATAATTGATTTCGACAATGGCAAAATGTTGTCCTTTTCTTCTCTGTTCTAAACCTAAAATGGTGATGATAAAAAAATTCAATGTTTATGTAAAAAAATGTATTTAGATCTATATTTATATGTACATGGTGGCACACCAGTTGCACTACAATAAGAAATTCAAATAAT
>JAHXMU010027364.1:0-16037 GCA_019455685.1 Philornis downsi | reverse complement strand
GACCAATTTTTTCCATATTTACAAATTCACTGCGATCGCTTACTTTTGATGAATCATGGCAGCTCGTACGGCCTCGTTTAAACCCTGCTACCCAATATTTTACAGTCGTAAAAGAAGGAGCAGAGTCCCCTAAATTAGAATATAACTCGGCTTTAATATTGATTGGACTGAGAACTTTCAAATGGAAATATTGAATTGCATAACGGTGACCAATTTTTCCATATTTACAAATTCACTGCGATCACTTACTTTTGATGACCAATGGCAGAGTAGAATCTAACTCGGCTTTAATATTGGTTGAACTGAAACCTTTCAAATGGAAATATTGAATTACATAACGGTAGCCAAATTCTTCCATAATTTCAAACTCAAATTCACTGAGATCGTTTACATTTGATGGCTTAAATAAAAATACTAAAGAACGTGACGCCTTGCAACTTAAAACATCAAAGTAATTTTTTTCAAACTACTGTCGCCATCTATACGCCGGATCGGATAGTTTTGCGATCGCCTTCGCAGATTGGTTTCTTAGCTACTGAGTGCCAATTGTCTTCCTCATGATTTCTTGGTGTATAAACACACTGAGCACCACAGTTTCTCCACTATTCCCGCAATGGAGATCGGACGGTCCATAAGACAATTGGACGTTCACCAACCCAAACGAACTCTATATGATTGAACAACTTTAGAGAGAGTAAAACGCATGAACAAAATTGAGCTAGTATAGTTAATTTTCTAAAACGATTCGAGAATTTGCGAGACAGTTGGACCACAATACATCTCATTACATAATATTTTTGTAGAAATTCTATTAAATCTATGTAAACTCTCGCATATCTCAAGATCCCTTAGACACCTTTGAGTGTATCGCTGCAACACCTTTATATATCCTTCTATGTTCTTCGTCAATGCAATGACGAATATGATTCTGTTTTGCAGTTTAACATAATATCTGACAACTTTACTAAAACGTTGTTGTTAAATATCATCGCATTTAACGTTCTGTTTTCATTTTTTGTATTCATTGCAGACATCAGAAAAGCTGAAAAGTTGCGGTACCATGAAACGTGTTGAGCCGCATCAAAACTTTGAAGAGACCATTCAGCGGGTAAGTTTAGCCAGAGATCTTTTGGTGGCATAAGTGATGACTTGCTTTGTGCGTTTGTTTTTGTACGCTGTTTCAGTTGAAAAACCAAAATGCCCGAAAAAAGACACAACACGATAGAGGTATACATGACCGCAGCAAGGATATCAACACCCACAGTGTGACAACGAATGACATGTCCTTAAACAACTATACCAAACATCCATAAGGCAAGGGCATGCATGGACCAATGCGGCCAACTAATGGAAATGTTTGAACCGCATCGTACTACGGGGGCGGCAGAGGGAGAGAGGGAGGATCTAGTTCAATATATGTGATCATTTCTTGAATACCAATACCTACAACAAACAATAGCAACTACAACCAGAAGGATGTAAATATGTTTGCAATTCAACCTACATTAAGCAGGCGCAGAGTACGTACCAGTCAGCATTGCTGCATAAATATCGTGTCCTTTGATGGATTCGAAAAGGTCATGATGATATCCTTCTCACCTTTTCTTCCGTCCTCTGGAAGTGTCAATGACTCACGCAGTTGCCATTCGAGTTCATCTCAGCTAGTGCGGGTGTGTGGTCGCAATAATTTCGCCTTGATGCGTAATCGTATCGAAACTTGAATGTCTGTACTTGTTATTTGTCGACTTAATTCTGTCTGTTTGTGGACCATGTCTGGACCTAGAGTAAACCGTGCCGCATGCCAATATTATACACAATCCTGGACTGTGGCTTTGCTGGTGGTTTTGTTGTCCACTTGCTATTTTGGGCACACATCCAGCGACCGATGCGTTGCCGCAACTATTTCTAGAGCTGAATGTACAGAGGAGGAGTGCATGTGGGAGAGTGGATTCATACACATTTCGCCACACACTCACACACGCCCTTACGCACCCAGCAACACGCACACACACACGCAGGCACATTCACTCACAACACATTTGCAAACATTCAAGAGCGCTGTGGAAGCATCAACATCTGCAATAATGCATTATCAGCAATTGCATCAAAGCTTATTTGAGTTCAGTTGGCAGTTTTAATTGGATCGTTATACGATTGTGCAGAACTTTGATGTAGCATTTCTACACATGAGCATGTGAGAGGGATTGATTCTATCCGCAAGATGCATTTCGAGATTAAAACATTTGCATGCCATAGTGTGTGTTATTGCTCCTGCCGATGATGCTGCTTTAAAGGCTTTGTGAAGTAATTAACTGAATTAGGAACTGTTTGAGTGAATGCTAGACCTAATTTCGTGCGTACGCCTATGGCCAGAGAGGACGCTTTGAGATGCAACTTTCGCAGCATTTATGTAGTTTGTTTGCCTCAGTTTGCTTTCCATTTCATTGCGCGTTCATTTCAATTCGCTTGTATCGCTATTTACATACACATAGATGTGGTGACCGACGGTCCTCCTTCTTAATGCACAGTCCTTAATGCGTTCCAGGATCTTCACTATTTCACTGGCACACAACAAATTATAACTGCGTTTCCGTTTCAGCCATACTCTCACAAAGTCCGGGTCCGGGCTAATGTGACCGGACTCCCCCCCCCCATGCTTGGCCTGGTTGGATTGTGGCTACATTTTGGTTACGTTACAACGTTCATGTGGAGAGAGAGTAAAGCGAAATAGTTGGCAAAACTCTTGGCGTCCCACTGCCATCCACACACACACACACACACATATTCTCATAGCGGCAGTAGCTTTAGTTTAGAAACTGACTCAGTTCAGAAATTATTGAGAGTATTAGGCCTTTGATTAGTGTACGAATAGTTGTTGAATGTTGGCAATAAATTACGATTCGATTACTATCAGAGTTACAACGCTGAGCTATACAGGCAGGCAGGCAGGGATTTTGTTATGTGTCTTAAGCAGAATTTCAAATTCTGTTGCCTCGAGGACTCACCAGTAACTGTGGAATATTGAGAATATATGTAAGCAATTGAATTAAAATTGCAATAATATTTTACAAAAGCATTTTGTGTGAAAGAAAGTTGTCGTAACGGAGAGGCGAAAAAGTAAACAATTGGTGCGAGTACAACAGATGGAAGGGACCACTTGGATCGCAGGACATACCTTTATAGTAATAAAATAGGGCAATTCTATCACGCGCCTGGTGATGCCTCAGATAATGCAGGACAGTCAGAACTTTCGAATGAAACTTGTTTTAATCCTTTGACACAGAATTTTTTCCCCAATTTTCCCAGTAACGTTATCAAGAATAGAATTCTTTCTTTTTTCCATTTGACAAAAGAAATGAAAGATTTATCTATTTGCAGTTCCGTTTTTCCAAACCAAAAATATAAGTGGGCTTAACTAGATTGTAATGGAATCAATTTGGAAACTAAAGCCTTTAGCCGAAATATATACAGAGATCAAGTTAAAATTAGAATCTTTGTACAATTTTAAATAAATTTGATTAATGTGTAAGAATAAGTGTAGGTTGAATGTTTCCTTGTAGCTTTTGGATAAATGGGCATAACGTAAACTACACCTATTTATGACATACATTTATGTTTACTTCATAGGTTGGTTTCGAAAGTAAAGGTTGGTTTCGAAAGTAAAGTTAAGTAAAACGCACATAAAGCTAACATTTCAATGAAACTTTTGTTTCATTATAATGCCTGGACCAGGTCATTACAGTGTCATTTAAATGGCCGCCTCTGGATTGATTGCAGCAGTGGTTTGAGGTTCCTTCAGCGTTATTTTCGAAAAAACACGGCCCAATAACACCTCCACACCAAACACTCACTTTTTCCGGATGCAACACCTTTTCCACAATCACTTCTAGATTCTCCGAGCCCCATATCTGACAATTTTACTTGTTGACGTAGCCACCGATTGAGAAATGAGTTTCGTCGCTAAAGAAAATCTTGTTCGATTAAAACCGACGTTTGAATCACCACTTTTTTTTAGTAAGTTTTAACTATTTTTATGCATTTTTCGGTTGTTAAACGATTGATATTCGTAAATGGCAAACCCTTCACTGAATAAATAACACTTCAAATGACAGCTATTTAACAACTAACAGTCTTACCAGACCGGCGGTTTTGAAACCACTGAATGGATAACCATGTATATCGATTTTACTATACGAATAATCCATACATTTGTTTAAAAAACTATTCCAAAGCTGAGTTCAGTTCTAGAATGGACAAATTTTACCGTGATGAACTGAATTCACTAACATGTAGTCTGTAGTTTAGAAGACATTGTACCAACCCATTATCACACTTAACTGGGTGTAATTGTCGTTGATGAAGTACTCTCGAGTTTTCCGTAGCCCATATCCTACAGTTTTGCTTGTTAACGAACCCATTTAATTGGAAATGGGCTTCGTCACTCATAACTAAGTTATGAATAAAATTAGGATTCTCTTGTGCTTTTTGCTGGAAATAAATTGCATAGTCAAGTAGTTGCTGGTAATCTGTCGGTTTCAATTCTTGGACAACTTGAATTTTGCGTGGAAACATTTTTATGCTATGCAAAATTCGCTGCAGCGACCCTCTTGAGATGCCAAGTTGTGTCGAACGTCTCCTGGTTGATGTTTGTGGATCCTTCTGAATGCTCTCCTGTACCACTTGAATATTGTCATCCGTGTGTACCGTTCGTCGTCTGCCAGCACCAGGAATGTTCCTTACTGCTCCTTGTTCTCGAAAATTTGCAACAAGACGGTTGTTGACTGAGAAGGTGCAAGCCGCACATTAAATTGACGACAGTATGCACGCTGAGTCAACTCAATGGACCGTTGATTTACAAAGTAAATTTCAACGATTTGGGCACGTTGTTCAGTTGTGTATTGCTCCATTATAAATTCTCCAAGTCTTCTTTACAAAATACTAAAAAGAAAAAAAAAAAAAAATTATAATAAAAAAGTTATAAGGAATTCACACCACTTCGTTCATTCTGGGCCACCCTGTATTATATATCGAATTCGACGTTTTTTTTTTATTTCAAAAATCGGGTTTTCCCAGTATGTTATAATATCGTAACTCTGCCCACAATTATAATTGTTCGTTAGAAAAAAAAAATTATATAAGCCGGAATCGCTTACTGCTTTTAAAAATGTGAATAAATAGTAAAATTGTTGGAAAAGTTCTGAAAATTGCACACTTTCCAGTCTTCGCATTGATATTTTCTTTTTTCCTAATAAGGGAATTTTGCCCAATCTCAAACTTAACCTGCGTGTGTAAGACATTTTTAGCGGCCTTGGTCAAGTGGTGCAACCTTTATCAACGTATATTCAAGTAAACAGATGGACAAGCTTAGATCGAGACATAGGGGGTTATCCGTTTTTCGGTTTTAAAAGTAAAGTTAAATAAAATACACATAAAGCTATGATTTCGACAAAACTTTTATTTCATTATAATGCTTGGATCTTGCCATTATATACGAAATACAATGACATTTAAGTGATCGCCACTGTATTGATTGCAGCAGTGCACCATTTTAAGATAGTTTTTGACCACTTTTTCGCACATTTCGGTCGGTATCTCGGCAATAACTTGACGAATGTTGGTTTTCGAATGCTCTAACGTTTGGGGATTATCCACGTAAACACAATTTTTTACGTAGCCCCATAAAAAAGTCTAACGGCATCAAATCGCATGATCTTGGCGGCCAATTGACGTCGCCAAAACGTGAAATTACGCATTGCTGGAAACTCCTCATGCAATAAAGCTAACATCGCTGGCGTTGAAGCATGTTTGAATTACCACTTTTGTAGTAAGCTTGAACTATTTTTACTAGTTGATTTGGTTGCTAAACGATCCATTTTTGTAAACGGCAAATCTTTCACTAAATAAATAACACTTCAGATGACAGGGATTTAACAGCTGACAGCCTTGCCAGACCGGCACGTAATGGATAACCCTTTACATGTTTTGAACTCGTAAAAAGCTCCTTAGGATTGTTCCGCAAATACACAAGAAGCGTTTAAAGGTTCTGTAAAATGAGTTCTTTTAGTTCACTTTTAAAATGCTATATGTGTATTCTGCGTATTCTTTTCATATTTACAGGCAAATTGTTATACTCCTCTTAGATTTTGTTGATGTCTTGTATATATAAACTATAGGCTTGAACTATTTTTATGCGTTCTTTGGTTGTTAAACGATCTATTTTCGTTCGCTGAATAAATAACACTTCACATGACAGGGATTTAATAGCTTTTAGACTTGCCAGACCGGCGGTTTTGAAACCATTAAATGTATAACTCGGTATTTTTATAAAATAGCGTTGAAGAAAGTCGTTTCAGTTGAAGGTTTTCTAAATCACGAATAGACGACTGTATTTTTCACTTTCCTCAAATGTAATATTTTGTTTACAAAGAAAGTGGGAATTTAAGTCATTGGTATGATATAAAGAGTGAATTGGAAGTGTAGAATTTTTGGTAGTTCCCCTGTGATTCGGTATACGCCAAAGTCAAGTATGCTCCTTTAGTATTGCCATTTCGTCACGGGAAGGTTTAATTGTCAAATAAAACTTTAAGAGAAACAGCGTTAAGATTTCGGTGGATGGGCCTTGGGAAAATTTACAGAACATATGCTTTTTATTTTGCTGAAAGATATTATTCAAGGACGAATCTTATTTCTGATCAAATGTTAATGTTAATATGCGCAACTGTTGCATTTGACCAAACACAATACAAAAGCTATCAATACATCCACCAATTTGCTCTTTTTGATAGTTAAAAAAAATTCTTTTCAAATAGAAAATGACAATCTTTGATTAATTGGCTCAAGTAAAAATACGAGTATATCCAAATCATATCATAACAAATCATATCATATATATATAATTTTCTTTTCAAAAAGTTCGCCGTGTCCAACAAAAATTTGTGCCTTAATATACATCGAAAAAAAGACCAGCGGGCCTATTGAAATGTATTTAATCCAAATATTTTCACTTGAGTACATTATTTACTTAATATTCTCCATTTGTACGACTTCAAGTTCTAATTATAACTATTTAATTTATAATTTATTACTATTATATTTAATTATTTAATACTTCAGCACCAATACCTACATATGAAGATTAACATTTTTACGGCCGCTGCAGGCATGCAAATAAGAAACTGCATCCACTCTTGGCTTGGAGTTTGGCTTTCAAGTTATGTGCCAGACCCGGAATCAAGAGACAGGGTTGAGTAAATTTATTCCCGAGCTGTGAACAAATGCCCTTTTACTGTTTACTACTCTTAAATTAATTTCATTTAATTTCTTAAGGATATTACTTATTGAACTGAATTAGTTAAAGGCGTGTGTGAAGCATCTAATTAAATTAACGATTTGGAATTAAAATTGAATTGAATTGAAGTTCTCTGATTTACAAGAAGGCGACCAGATTGATTAGTCTCAATTCTGTGTTAACACCGATAAGTCTTAGATAAATAGGTAACACTTCTTACTGAGATTGAACTCTTATACCAGCTTATACCGAATCCCTCTATTAATATTAACGGCGGATATCCTGGACAAAAATAAAATTGACATTACCGCTATCCAGGAGGGCGATGGACTGGACAATGTTGTACTTGAAGCATAAACTGTGATTTAATATCTGTTAGACTTGCCAGAGCGGCAGTTTTGAAACCATTAAATGTATAACTCGGTATTTTTATAAAATAGCGTTGAAGGAAAAATCACTAAAATGAAAAAGCTCTAAAATAAAAAGCACTAAAATGAAAAAGCACTAAAATAAAAAAGCGCTTAAAATACAAACTGTTATGTGTCCACACATTGGAAATGGAGCATCTAATAGCGAAAAGGTTTGGCACAATGAAATGTGGGGAGTGCCGAACTAAATCAAACGAAGCTAAAACTGTATTGGTTTCTCGAATGGATGCTTTATTCTGAGTTCTGAGGAAAAAGTATTGAGAACATTTCGTTAAAGGTCTTTCCTTACAAAATTAAGTTATTAGCTTATTTCTCCAGTTGAAAGCTGTGTTTTGCTATTTAAATGTGTTAAAACTTTAACAAAATTTTTATGTTAGTTTCCTCTATTTCTAAAGAATATTTTTGCTTTAGAAATGTTTTTATTCAACGATTTTCGGTGTTTCACATTTCGCCACATTGGACGGCCATTTGACAATTTTTTCGATATTTTTCTTCAAGCAGGTAACGGCTATCAATTGCTGAAAACCAATTGTTGGCCTGAAAAAAATATGGAATCTCACTTTTATTATTATATATTATGGTTGTGCTAAAGGGTGTCCCAACAAGAACGCAAGATTTAAATTTGGCGCCATTCGAAGTGTCATTATTTGACATTTGAACAATTGTTATTGTTTGCTAGTAGAAGGTAAAAAGGTTAGTAAAAATGGAGCGCTACACGAATGAACAACGCATTTTCATTGTGAAATTGTATTACCAAAATGGTGAAAGTTTTGCTGCTACAGTTCCCAAATTGCGATCAATTTGGGGTCACAATAATGCTTCAAAAGAGTCAACTGTAAAGAGATTAATGAATAAATTTGCCAAAACTGGGTCTGTTGGTGATGTAAAGACAACAACGCGCCTTTGACCTGGTCAATCGACCGAAAATGTCGCAGCTCCATCCACTTCAATTCGACACCGAGCTCAGCAAATTGGTGCCTCCAAATCCAATATGCAGGGAATTTTGACGAAAGATTTACACCTTCATTCATACAAAGTTCAATTGACTCAGGAACTGAAGCCAGCTGACCATGGACAGTAAAGGGAGTTCGTTAATTGGGTATTGGAGAGACAACATGAAAATGCTGATTTTGTGATAAAATCATCTTCAGTGACGAGACCCATTTCCCTCTTGATGGCTTCGTCAATAGGTAGAATTGTCGGATTTGGGGTGAGGAAAATCCTCGAGTGATTCACGAGAAGCAAATGCATCCTCAGCGTGTCACTGTGTGGTGTGGATTTTGGGCTGGAGGAATCATTGGACTTTTTTTTTATGAAAATGAGGCATGTCAACAGTAAATGGTGTTCGGTATCCTGAAATGATAACCAGTTTTTTCGTGTCTAGAATTGAAGAAATGAATGTGGAGGGTATGTGGTTCCAACAAGGCGGCGCCACATGTCATTCAGCTAGAAAAACAATTCAATTCAATTCAATTTGAATCTTGCGTTCTTGTTGAGGCACCCTTTATAATGCACCCAGTGGGCCACTTTTGATAAGCAGAGTAGCAGTGATGTGGGGTGAATAATGGTTGCGTTTTTTTTTTTGTATTTGCTACCCCGTTTCGCCATACAAATGCTATTCGATACACTCTAACGGGTATAATTTTGCACGCTTAGTTAACGGGGCTAAGTTGTATAAAAAAGTAGTAGAAAAGTATGGAAAATAACAATGCGACCAAGTTCTTCTACGCAAAAGTAAACAAAGAAGCTAAAAAAGAAGAAGGAAAACGTCAAATAACGTAAATACAAGTTGTTAATTCTATTGCAAACATCTGTTGGTGAATTTTGGTTTTGTGTGTTATTGGCGTTACAACTGCAATTGCCTGTAAGTCTTCCACATCATGGGCGTCATTGCCTGCTTCTAGCTATGAAGAAAGACACTAGAATTCGGATTTCCATAATATTAACAATATTTACATTTTCAAAGTTATCCATCAGCTCAAACATAATACGATCCAATTTAAAATTAATTTTAATTTTAATTTTTATTTATTAATTGCGTTACGTTTATTTTGTTATTTTATGAATGATAAAATGATTACGATTAACAACAAAACAAAATGAATAAACATTTCATAGATAGCAATGCTGCCAAGTTAATTTTGCTAAGCGCTGCTGCGTTTTTTTGTTTTGTATTCTATACCGGATACCAAATAAAAAAACGCAACCAATGTTATGTAATGTTATGGTGCCCAAATTACACAACTCAGGCGCCATCTATATAAAATGTAGCACCTCTATATACTGTGTCTTGACCGGTCTGACATGCTGCTGCATCTCTGAGTCGAAAAATATTTTTGGCACCCACAGCTCAAAAATTAAAGTCCAGCCAAGTCATGTTTATGTGTTACTAATTTTAGAATAACGTAAATTACTTTAATTTTTTGATTATAATTTAAAAACATTTTAGGGGCATCCTCGTAAAGCCAGTACGAATAATAACCGCAAAAAACGGCATATTCGTGGCAAATAACAGACATCACTAATGACTTGCGGTAAATACCTCTGGATGCATTTGACTGCACGAAATGAATACCTAATGGCGCCATGAGGTTAGTAATTAGTGTGTCCTCTGAGTTTTCACCACTGTTTTACATTGCAACTCCAATCGCCATTAGCTGCAGACTGGTTGCCAAAAAAAAAAAAAAAAATTAAATGAGCATTCTACACAAATATCACTGTCACAGCCATCACTGACAGTATAGCAATATTCGCAATAGTAGACTACACATTTCGCGGGCACATAAACGCTATAAGGATAAGACATGCAGTGACGCTCGCTTTCTGCCCGCTGTTTACAGCCTCAAATACATACAAACGTGGCAATTGGAAACAATGCAATGGAACGCCGTTAAAAAGTGCTACAAGGCCACAATTTGCTACTTTATCACAATGAGAATGACAGCAAAAGAGTGACATTGACCGCTTCTAACAAAACTATGAAGGAATGGCTTGGCCATTTTTACCTCCGCAGCCACTAGAAGTGAGTGGCTGCACTTGCACTTGCAGCCGTTACACATATGCGTGAAAATGTAAATGTGTCAGTGGCACGAACATTTTGTGCGAATGGTCATCGTTGCATTTGAAGCCTAAACATTGCTTCTATATCGATGTGGTTAACCAAGTTTTAGCACTCAAGTTTAGCACTTGTTGGAGCCGATGGGCACCATTCACTGCCCATTTTTGTGTGTGTTTTGTGCGATGTAAAAGTGACAAAATAATTTATTTTCATTTTACTACTCTGCTTATTGGTTCTTACGATCCTCAGCGAGTAGCTGACGATTTTGACTGCCTGCTGTTAGAGAAAAACTTCTCTTTTTTATGCAAAAAAATTTGTAAGTTCGTATATTTGATATCCTTTTCATTAAACGCCATTGTCATATACATACAGTATTGCGCAAAACAAAAGCAACAAAATGTACTCCAGACTATAAATATATAATTTATATATTATATATTTATTTATATAAAACAGATATAAGATTAAAATGTGAAAATTCAATAAATATTACCGGGTTATCCATTTTCCGGTATCAAAAAAAAAAAAAACAAAAAAAAAAAAAGAAAGACATAAAGCTATGATTTCGATGAAACTATTATTTCTTTACAATGCTTGGACGTTGCCATTATGTGCGAAATACAATGCCATGTAAATGACTGCCTCTGAATTGGTTGCAGCAGTTATATCCTTTTGAGGTAGATTTCCATCACATTATCTCGGCGATAAGTTGACAAATGTTGGTTTTCAAATGCTCCAACGTTTTGAGGGATATCCGCGTAAATACGGTCTTTGACGTACCTTCAGAAAAAAGAGTCTAACGGCAACAAATCACATGATCTTGGTGGCCAATTGACGTCATCAAAACGTAAAATGACGCTTTCTGGAAACTTCTCTTGCAACAAAGCCAAAATTGGTCGTGTTGTGTGGTTCGTGGCACTGTCTTGTTGAAACTATATATCATCCAGTTCATAATCTTCAATAGGAGGCCAAAACAAGTCGGTTGTGATACGCCCATAGCGCTCTGAATTGACGGCAACGGCTCCTATAGCGTCATTTTCGAAAAAATACGGCCCATTGACACCTCCAGACCAGAGTGCGCATCAAACAGTCAGTGTTTCCGGATGCAATTTCTTTTCCACAATCCCTTCTGGGGTTTTCTGAGCTTCATATACGACAATTTTGTTTATTGACGTAACCACCGAGTGAGAAATAAGCTTCATCGTTATAGAAAATTTTGTTCGAAAAAATCGGCATTAAAAGCCTGTTGCTGTAGCACCAAATCAGCACATCTACGGCGTTGTGAATGGTCAGCCAGCTTTAATTGTTGCATAAGTTGGACTCTATATGGTTGGAGGTGCAAATCCCAATACAAATACGTCATAAGGAGCTGTAAGATAGATCCAATTGCTGAGAATGGCGTGGAATCGACAAATTCGGATTATTCACCACAATTTCATGATATTTTCGGCAGTGTGTATGATGCTTCTAGTCTCTTAAAATTTCTTCATAATCTTGCCAATTCCTAACACGTACAAAAAGTGCTCACGTTTAAATCATCACTTTTGTAGTAAGTTTTAATTATTTCTACGCGTTCTTCGGTTGTTAAGCGATCTATATTGGCAAATGGCAAACTTTTCAATAAATAAATAACACTTTAGATGACAGTCCTTGCTACATCGGCGTTTTAAAACCAATGAAAAGATAACCCAGTACATAACTCTTCGAATAACATTTTACAAAATTCACCTAAGACAATTCTAATTCAAATCGTGTTTATTTAATAGCACCCTGAATTGAAATTTGGATTATCAGCCACTCTTTCACTAACAGAAGCAAAATTTTCGACAGTGCGTACATTGCGATGATGCACATGCCTGACCACATCTATAATGCTTCCAGTCTCTTCAAATTTCTTCATAATCTTGCCAATTTCTAACACAGTAATTCGATTATGACGACCATAATCAGTCCGTAATGCACAAAAAGTGCCCACGTTTAAGTCATAACTTTTATAGTAGGTTAGGTTAGGTTAGATCATTGTGGCAGTCTGAATAGAAGGACTCACTTAGATTGTATAGTTCATTGTGATACCACGGAAACTGGAGATATGAATGTCCCTAGCTTCTCCCTTTGAACCATCCTGAGTGTCTCAAGAAGCTCTTAAGTCCGACAATATCTATATCGTCCAGATCTCCTAAGTCCCTTAAGAAATAAGAGCCCAGCGTTGATCCCCGCCTGTTCGCCAGGGCGTGGCAATTGCATAGTAGATGTTCTATGGACTCCTCGTCTTTCTCCTGCAGAAGTTACTAGTCGCAACCTTTAGTCTCACTACATGTCTTGCAATCACATAGTATCCCGTCATGACGAACACAAATAATGAGACTTCGGGTCTTTATAGCGATAGCAGTGTGTGTGAACGCTTCAGATCTAGGCGAAACTACATCTGTCTGGATTGTTTACAGCCTCGGATGGGCGCCCACCTACCATTTGCTGCTAAGTATGCCCCATATCGCAGTAGAAGCTTACAAGTGGCTAGAGGAATGCCCACGGCCTCCAATGCGGCTGGAGGCTGTAAAGTTATTTTTAACCTTGCTAGCTCGTCTGCTCTGCAGTTCTCTGATATGTCCCTGTGAATCGGCACCCACATAAGGTGAATGTTGAAATGCTGAGCCATTTCGTTAAGTGAACTGCGTCAATTTAGGGCTGACATTGAGTTCAGAAAGAATCCATTGATCACTTTTGTAGTAAGTTTTAAATATTTTTACGCGTTCGTCGGTTGTTAAACGATCCATATTCGCAAATGGCAAAGCTTTCACTAAATAAATAACACTTCAGATGACAGGTATTAAACAGCTGACAGCATTGCCAGACCGATAGTTTTAAAAGCACGAAATGGATCACCCGTTACTGATCCCGTGTATTATCATGATTTTTGTTAAATGTAGTATTTGTGGGGGTGGATGTTATGCCAATTTTTAATCTTATTTCAATCTTTTAATCATGCTTGAAACTGCAACTATTATGGAAAATTTTTCATTTGAATCGCAAAATATTTACTAAAGTTGTTATGTTAATCATAGGTGCCAGCCGGTTAGAAAGACAGATAAATATATTTATGTGATTTTGAAAAAATTTGAAACATATTTTTTCTACATATTTATTTGATTTTGAAAAAATCTGTAACATATTTTGCCGTAAGATAACTGAAGTCTAACATGAATCATTTGAGGCCTTATACTTTTTCAGTGTCAAAATTATCTACAACTTAACCATTGTTGAAGTAGAAACTGAAATTGTACAACATATTTGCAACTTTCTCTTCAGGTGTTATTGTCATATTAGATAGCTCTAGCTTGAATACTCTGATAGTTATGCTGCTTCTGAACTGTGTTGATTTTTTACTGCCACCTCCTAATATGATGTTTCCGCTAGTTCTACTATAATGAGTGATTCAGTGAATTGTTCATTCATACATACTCAATACCGTAACAAGTTAATGATGTGTAAAGTCGTATTCATTTCTAGTAAAGTGTTGCATTTATCCTTCTCATCGTCCTGCAGACTATAAAATGTGTAGAAAACCTATTGGGACCATAACAACAATAGCAATGTAATGGCACCTGCCAGTTGTTTATTAGTTGGTGTGCGGCAATGTGTCGGTCGGTATGCAGTATACTCTTAACGAATATATGTTAATTTCTAATTCACACAAACACACACACACACACACATACACATCCAAGCACAGCAAAGCATACGTTGAATGGTGTAGAACCAACCTATGGTTACGGCCTGCATTTGTCTATCTGTGGATCTCTCTATTCGTCTAGTCTATTGACAACATTCAATTTAAGTATGATTGTTTTTGTTTTATATTTATTTCGGAAAACTGAATGAGATTTCCACGGAAGCATGGAAATCTAAATCTAAATTATTTAGTGTACTTGTTTAGGAAAAAGGGATTTAAAATATTTATACTACCAAACTAAATCTGAATTGAACAATAATTCAACACCAAAAGCATATTGAAAAAGCAATATTAGACGTTTATTCATATACATTCATACTAACATTTACATGCATTTACATTACATATACATACAAATATATATATTTACATGCAGTCTGTTTTTATAAATGCACACACACACACACAAACATCCATGCCAATATGTATGTACGCATGCATAGATGCACGGGGGAAAGAGGTATTTAATTGAGTTTTTAAATACACAAACACATAAACACACACACACATATACACTCTCATGCGTATGCAGGAGTTTAAGATCGATGTACATTATATACTCGAAATGACTACGATATAAGTATTTAACAGTATTTTAATATTCATTGCCAATGAAATATATACACTCACACACCTTCACACACATAAATATACATATATATACATATATATATATTTATATATATATACACACAATTTAAGGGTCTTTTGACCAGGATAGACCAGGACAGGGACGACCGTTGCGTATATAATTGTACAATCATATACATACATACGTATATATTCAAATTGTTAACATAAAAAAAAACCAAACGTATAATAATTTTAATTTTAAATTGAGCAAAAAGACAAAAAATAAATAAATAAATGATTATATACATCCATTCATACAAACAAACATATGGGATTTTCCATTTATATTATTTTGTCGAAGGATGAATTGGTGAGTATAGTTCAAGGATTAAGTATGACGACGTAAAAACCCTGATTTGGCATCCGCCACAAAATTGCATTGCTTTGTCTCACTCAAAATATGTGTACAGAATTGATGTAATGAACAGATTCCAGGATGTGCGTAGAAAACGACATTCGATTTCTAAACACAATTTTAAACATTATCCTCATAGGCGTAGCAAAGGGGTTTAGGTTAGGTTAAATTAGGTCCGTGTGGCGGTCTGAATAGACAAATTTACTTAGACTGTATAGTTCATTGTGATACCACGGAAACTAGGGATATGGATGCTCCTAGTTTCCCCCGATAAACCATCCTGAGTCCCTCAAGAAGTTCTTAAGTCGGACCATATCTATATCGTGCAAATCTCCTAGGTCCCTAAAGAAGTAAGAGATAAGAGGCTTTCAAATTCTAAACACAATTTCAATTATTATCCTCATAGGCGTAGTAAAGGGGATTAGGTTAGATCAGATTAGGTCAGTGTGGGGGTCTGAATAGGCAGGCTCTCTTAGAATGTACAGTCTATTGTGATAGCACGGAAACTAGGGATATGGATGTCCCTAGTTTCCCCCGATGAACCA
>JAHXMU010027363.1:16167-26558 GCA_019455685.1 Philornis downsi | reverse complement strand
TTAGATTTATTTTAACCATACCTTTTGTATTTATTTTTTAATCTATTTTTTAAATATGCACGTTCTATTGCGCCACCCTGTACAATAGAAGGTCTTTGCTCACAAACATCAGATGTTCGTCCCATAATATTCAACAATTCTTGAACCAAAGGATTATTATCAATACGAAAATTTATTTGTAATTCATTATAATTCAAAGAAAAGGATTAACGGTGTTCAGCATCTTTGTATCTAACATACAGTAAATAATGTTTTAATATCATAAAAATGCACGAAGTGTGGTGACACGTCGATCTTATATAAAAATATAAAATTTATAGATGAAATTATGTTTTTCAACTACAAGTTTTTTATGATTTTAAAATAATTTTCATCCAAAACAGTGTCCTATTTTTAGTCTTAGATTATATTACACTAGCCAACAGAACTTAAACAACCAAATATCTTTCCTAGGATAATTTAGTGGGCTGAATTCGAATCTGTAATTGGTTTTCCTCTATCATGTCAGGTTTTCCAGATACAAAAAACAAAATATTTTTATTCGTTTTTTACATAAAAAATCATTAGTTTATTTAAGAATTAATGAATTTTCAAAAGTGAATGGCGTTTTTTGAACGCCGTTTGTATTTTTTTGGTTCGGTTTCACGTATTAGAGTCCAGCATTATTAGAGTCTCCCAGCATGCTTTTGTCCCAAAATCCTTAATAATTTCTTTCAAGTTTCATTAAATCTTGGTGAGCACGCTCTCCTTGTTCGTCGCTCACCGCACCTAGATTTTGTGAAAAAAAATCTAAATGCGAATGAAGAAAATGCATTTTAAATGACATTCGTGCAACTAATTCGTGAAAATTTTTCAATAATTCAGCAACAATTTGTCCGTAGCTTTCACTCTTATTGTTTCTAAGAAAACTGTTCACGTTGCTTTTGAAAGATTTCAAGACTGCATATTCTTTTTTCAATAAACATTGAGAAAACTTGTCATCATTCAATAGCTTCCTTATCTGAGGATCAACAAATATGCCTTCTTTGATTTCAGCATATGAAATTTTAGGAAAAACCGCTAACAAATATTTAAATGCTGCACCATCTTAAAAAGGCTCAATGTTATGTGCAGCGGGGGAAGAAGAACGTCATTTGTATCAATTAATGGTTTGTTTGAAATGTTTTGTTTCTCTGGTGAATATTCAGTTCTTTTTGGAACTCTATTCTGACGTAATGATGACATGTAGTGCGACTATCCCACAGACAAAGGAAACAAAAATATTTTGTGAAACCTCCTTGCATACCAGTCAACAAATCAATGACTTGAAACAGATTAATTTACATTTATTTACGATGGTCTATACTATACTCGTATATACAAAGAAATTTAAATCACACACCTTAAGGTTACCACAGATCTTCCATTTATTATCGTTATATTTGAGTAATGTCAAAACTCCTGTCACGGATTCGCAATTTTCCTTTGTATGGACGGCATGAGCAATTGGTATGGATGGTTTTTCATTCCCATTATGCATCAGAAGAGCCTTTAAACTGTACTTAGAACCAACAATAAATAATCTCCATTCAGTTTTGTCAGGTGGTTGGTTCATTTTTTGAAATAAATCATCAACATTAGTACAGTACAGAATAGAGTGTTTCTTTTCAAAGTATGCAACCAATTCCAAGCTTCTATCTCTATAGATTGTTACTTTTGTCCCAACTGCAAGATGTTTCCACTGCTGCATGCATAAAGTTAGTAATTCTGCATCTTGCTTTGTTAAATGTAAATCCCGAATTAGATCATTCAGCTCAGCTTGAGTCACTAAATGGCGTTCATCATCAGCCTGATACAAACTACCACTGCTAGTGAAAGATGTTTCGGACTCACTGCTGGGAATGGCTGGTAATGGATCATTTGGTAAACGTTGAACTGGTTTGGAAACCGATGGGACATTCTCGTAAGTAATAGTTTTTCGATTTTTCATATTGAATCCAGCAACTTTTGTTAAACAGAAAGAACAATCGGTTTGGTGGTTACTTGACTCTCTCCAAAACATTGGAATCGGAAATAAAATCGATATAGACCTTCTAGCCATTTGACCATTTGTATAAAACAGCTCTGCAGCTATTGCAAATCATTGTCGGTGTCCACGGTTTGTTCGGTTTGTTCTGTGACAGCAAAACCAAAATAATATACGTAAACATGCATATTTTAATGATTCTGATATTGCACATCCATTTTTCCAACCAAATATTCACCACACACAAAGCAAAAATAGCTTGAATCAGTAACACACGATCTCCCTGACATGCTTAAACGCTAATAAGGGTGATTTTTTAATCGTAGTTTTTTTTTTTTTTTAATCGAATATAACATTGAAATTTGCATCATATATTAAAATTTTTTATTGGAATCGATAAATTGGTCTTCGCCATTTAATTTTTAAAGATAATTTCATGTAAATGTTGTCTGCGACTCCGTCTCAAAATGTCCATTCGGAAGGTCCAATTTTTCGTCACTTTTTTGAGTATTTCGGCCCGTATTCCACGAATAACGCGTGCGTTATGTTATCCTGTAAGGCTTCAATAGTGTTCGGCTTGACATAACCCCATAAGAAATAATCAACAGGCGTTAAATCGCAAGATCTTTGGGCCAACTCACAGGGCCAAATTGAGAGATAAGCTGCCTACCAAATTCATCCCTCAACACATCCATTGTTTCACGAGCAGTGTGGAATGTTGCACCGTCCTAATGAAACCACATGCCAACTAAGTTCAACTCAGCCAATTGAGGGAAAAAAAATTGTGTATTATGGCTCGATATCGTTCGCCGTGGACGGTAACGTTTCTTCCACGGTCGTCTTTGAAGAAAAATGGCCCAATGATACCACCAGCCCATAAACCACACCAGACTGCTGTTTGTTCGGGAT
This sequence comes from Philornis downsi, assembly GCA_019455685.1. Classification (NCBI taxonomy): domain Eukaryota; kingdom Metazoa; phylum Arthropoda; class Insecta; order Diptera; family Muscidae; genus Philornis; species Philornis downsi. The sequence goes on along the minus strand of JAHXMU010027363.1, from coordinate 23,644 downwards.
GCATCGGTAATTCATGTATGGCATGTGGCTGTTCATCACTCCAGATGCGACAGTTTTGCTCTTTTACGTATCCGTTCACCAAGAAATGAGCCTCATTGCTAAACACAATTTTTCGATAAAACAGCTGATGTTCACTGAGCTTTTGTAAGGCCCATTCATCATAAATTATACGATCGTGAAATGTCATTTCGCCACCGTTCTCAACGATTGGGATTGTGTTACTCAACCACAAGGAAAATTTTATACGTCAACTTGGGTTTGAAAGCCTATAAAATTCAACTCACGCAAAAATTGAAGTCGAATAACCTACCACAAATTCGACTTCAATTCTTGCGTGAGCTGAATTTTATAGGCTTTCAAACCCAAGTTGACGTGTAAAATTTTCCTTATGGTTGAGTAACATATGCCCAATCGCTGAGAACGGCGACGAATTGACATTTCACGATCGTCATTAACACTGGTCGCTACGGCTGCAATATTTTCTTCGGTACGCACTCTACGCATGCGAGTCGATGGTTTCGTGTCCACCAAAGTAAATTTGTTGCGAAATTTGGAGATAACAGCACGAATTGTTGATTCAGCAGGTTGATTATGACAACCACAAAACGGTCGTATCAAACGATGCACATTTTTGCACAGAGCAAAAATTTCAACGATTTGTAGTCGTTGCTCGTTTGTTAGTCTTTCCATGATGAAATGACAGAGTATACTACACACTTTTCACTTTGACAGATGACGTTTGAACGCCATTACCAACCAGTGCTGCCAAATTGAAAAACTTAAATCTTAAAAAATTACTCTATCATAAAGATTTAGAATAAATGTGGGTTTCTGCCAAATTATTAATTGTGAAATTGTAGTTTAAGTATTGCCAGCATGCGATAACGTACGAACAAGACGTGATAGCCCAATTTTCATGCCAGATTCAGCGCACCGAGGTTAGTTAAAAAAAACATGCTTCGTTTATGCAGTCAATTATTTATTCCAAATTTGTAGACCATTGTTATTATTTTTTAATTCTATTTTTTATTTTTAATTTGGTTTTAATTTAACAAATTTAATTTGTTGCTGCTGTTGTTTTGCTGCAGTTTTCTTCGAAAAAATATACACAAAAAAATTATGTTTTCGCTGCCCCCGACTGCTAAATTTTGTTGCTCCCATTTTCCTAATTAGCCAATCAGAATTCACGAAAATGCAGCAATGATGTCTACTGGCTTTCAACTATTAAGTGGAACGTTAAGTGTACAACGGAATGATCGGAATGGAATGCTTTCTTACGATATTCAATTGTCACAGATTTACAGATGTTTTGGTTTTTGTTTTTTTACGGAGATAATAGTTTAATTGGGCACTTCTACCGTTATTGAGATAAAATAAATATACTTTTTAATACGTGAAAACTTTTCAATTTATTATTAGTTTTTTTTCCCCCCGACCTACTAAAATAATTAATATTTTAATTGAATTTTACAAGCTAATAAGGTATGTTCCAAAAAAGTAGTAGAATTAAAGTAAAATACGATTTGAAAAGTTAACATTTTGTTTTGGATGTTCTGCAAATGAAGCGGTTTGTTGTTTCATTTTCTCATATGAAATGAAGTTCGAAAACAGAAATTGTAAACAGCTGATATTGACTTGAAAATAAAATTTAGTTAATAAAACTACTATTTGTATTTTTTTTTTTGCATAAAATTAAAGGATAAATAAATAATAAGGACAAATAAATAAACAAAGGATAAATAAATAATGAATGCGGTGTTAGTGCCCACTATCTACCAAGCCAATGAATACGCAAGAGCAAAATTACAAAGGCGGTTTTTGCGGGATCACTCAAATCCTCTGGATATGCGCGACACTACCTAAGTACACACAGTATGTACATTCAATATACTTTTAATAAAAACTATTAGGTTTTTACAAAACTATCGCATCAACAAAGATGCATTTCGTAACATTTTACATTGCATAAAATTGAGACTGCCCAAGTCATCCATTCCGGCAGAACTACAGCTTGCTGCCACATTAAGATTTTTAGTAGAAGTAGGATTTCAACGAGGGGTCGGAAAAGGCACTAATGTGGCCATAGCACGGAGCACCATCTGCAAAATTTTAAATCGAGTGCTTATTGTTCTAGAAAAATATATTTGTCCTAGGTGGATTAAATTGAAATGGCAGTTGATGAACAAAATTTGTCTAAGAGCCACTTCATGCAAAAATTTGGTATTCCCGGTGTAGTAGGATGCATTGATGGAACTCACGTGGAAATTACTAAGCCGCAAAAAGATGGAAACTTAACACAAAACGTAGCATTATTGCATCCTGCGTAGTATTCTTGTGTTTTCCCCTTCAAACAAGGAACATTTTTATTCAACCAAAGGAATCTGACCACTTTTATTTATTATACTTACATGTTTATTTACAAAAATTTTTGTTTCACAATAAAATTTCAAGGTATTTTTAAACCACTTCTTGTTGCCTAAAAGTAGTTTCTAGAACAATGCAATTCACTACGATTTGATGTTCCAAAACAAAACAGAAATGAAAAGTAAAAAGTAAAATTCAGAACACCCAAGTGTCAAATTGAAGTGATTACAAACTACTTTTACTTCAAAGTAGAATCTGGAACATACCTGAATATTTGATTTTAATTTCTCTTGGGAAAATCGAATTTTGGCACTTCACAAGTCCAAAATAGAGGCTCAATGCCAATACCACATTGATTCCGTACAAAATAATGATTTTCCTTGATTTTCCAAGTCTTTAAAACGTGTTAAGGTAAAGTTGAATGGAAACTCGTTATAGCATAAATCAGGAGTATGCAATATAAATGAGGCTGTACTATTTCGTTAAATAATGACCAAAATGTGATAATGAAATATTTACTCATTAAATTTGTGTTCCTTTGATGAAATTGAAGATGAGCAAAGGGGAAGTAAGTGGACCATAAAATGCCGAAAACGTTTAAAATGGGGCGGGTGCGAAGAAATCATAGCTCATCTAGAATTGTTTCTTTATTGCGAGGAAAGAGTGAAGTCAAGCAAAACACATTAAATATGTAATTCAAACGAAGAGAACAATGAGTCAGTGAAAGAATGACTGTGGTGCTTTGCTTTGGAGCTTTACTTACAATTAGATGAGTTTGTGCAGCCTTCGCTGTGGCCACTCTCAGAGTTTTGGGTTGATGTTTGGATGTTGTGCCTTGTGGTCGGTGCTAGTGGTTAAGTGTGTGTGTGTGTATGTGTGTGTTTTAATACCGTTTTCGGCTGAGAATAAGATAAAGGATTCACTAAATATTTCATGTTCATAGCGAACCAATTTTACGCTCTTCAAATCCTATTATTCAATCCCCAAGTGGAATGTGCAGCCAAAAAATGAAGTAACTTTCTTTCCAAACCAACGCAGGAGCAGGAGCAACAACTGCCGACTGCTGAAATAAATCTGTCCGTCTGCTCATTTCTGTGAGTATGTAAGTATGTTTTTGTGTGTGTGTGTGTGTGTTGAACTTCATCCGTTTCTGGGTTTGGCTGATGAAGAAGCGACAATAGTGGAATGAAATAGAGTCAAGTCGAGTCGATGATATAGGTTCATCTTCATATTAGATTCAGGAGTTTCGATGTCTGTGCGTTCGTTGGCTTTAAGGAATAACTCAAGTCGTCGTTGCTGTCGTTGTTTTTCGAGCTGTCCGTTATATTGGTGGTAGGTTGAAGGGTCAGTTCGGTTGTTACACAGATTACAGTCAAGTTGTTTTGTTTTGCTTTCGAAATCGCCTTTCTATAAATTCCAACATCGATTTATAGCTACATCCCACCGCAAAAAACCCTTGTTCGACACAATGTTAACAACATACTCACACAGCGATTCACACATAGCTATGGACACACGCACGTACACATACACACATTTATAGGCCAGACGTAGATGGCCATGTTTACAGATGCCTCTGGGACGTTATCAATTTCGGGTTTGGCAGATTATGTGAAAATGAGCAGGAAGTTCTTTGCTTTTATATTTTTGATTTTGTTCGAGTTTTATGGCAGAGAAAAGAGACCACAGCTATCGTTGTCGTTTTCTGTGCACTCGATTTTGTGGAAAAACCAATTTTGCTCTCAAGAATTGGTTTCTTGGAATTTCTTCTAATCTACATCAGTGTGGCAACAGAAACACGAGACAAAGCTCACACACGTATGATGATGAGGATGATGATGATGATGATGATGGCATGCAGAACACAAAGAACATGATGTAAACTGATATGTGGGGATATTTATGTTGTTTAGCTCGTGATGAATAAGAAATGATCTCATCATCTTTAAGAAAATATTGTCCTCTTTTAACAATCCAAGAGCTAACGTGTAAGCCGATATTCGTGTGTGTGTGTGTGGAAGTAAACTATTTTCCTTCATTCAACTAAATCTGCCAAAGTTATCAATCTGTGTCGAATTATCATCTTTGGCCTTATCGCCATCATCATAAATCCATTTCAAAGGATATTCACAAGGACTATTCGTACGCTCACCTCTGCAATTTCGAGCCCCTTGCCTCTTGCCGCTGGAGGAGGCGCCCACATGTGTGCGTTACGTTTTCGTTTTCATTCATTCTTCTCTCCCTTCGCTATTTCTGTCACAAACTGAGCGGATAAACAATTTACTTAATGTCGCTCATGTCACTGAAGGCGAAAAAATGTGAAATTTCCTTTTCATTCAGCTGCGGACAAATGAAGGAGCATAGGAAGGCATCGCCATCGGAATAAACTACGAATGAATGGATCCCAAATAGAACTAAGTAAGCATTCATTTACACTTTTCCTTTTTGTTGCTGTTACCCAGCACTCCACAAGAAAATCCTTTCATTCCAAAAAAAAAAAAACACCAAATAAATCATAATAAAAATAATGTCTTTGCCCCCCTCCCTGTTCGCACTCAAGCAATGTACATTCATATGCATTGTAGCGAACATACAAACACTCATAATAAATATTTATACATTAATATACATACATTTACCTCTTCAGCCACCACCTCAACAACCCCAACCCACTCAAACACATTCCGTACCAAAAGGTACGGAAGAACCAGCATACTCGTACGTATGCATTATGCCACAAAGTTGCACGTTGTGTGTGGCTGACTGACTGAACATTTGACGTTGTTGAAGTCGTATTTGCTTACCTCTTCTGCGCTTTGGTCGCTCGAATGGTGTCTGTAGGTACAAACCTCCATGTACCTCTCAGTCTGCAAATTTGTTGAAAGCATTTCTTATCGCTTTCTTCAGTCGGGCAAAGCAAAGCAACGCAAAGAATCTGGAGCTCCTCCGACTGTGGCTGAGGGTGTGAATTTGTTACGAGCATAATGGGATCTGGTGAGATTTGTGTATTTAAACACTTCTTCTTCACACAATCGCAAATGCGAAAAAATCTTGGGAAACAAAGAAGCCGAAAGGAAAAATAAACAACCCTTGCATTAATAATATTCGACTTTGTATACAGTAATTAAAATGCAGAATACAAGAAATGGTGGACGGAGCTAAAGGGGCTGAATAGGAAATGCAAGGAAACATCATTCCGTTTTCATTCTTCATTCACTTCAGAATACTCTTTTCCCATTTGGCGTACGATATTCAAAACAAACATGTATATTTATTCATTTTTTCGAATGGCCTCAAAACAATTAATTAGCTTTGAGTTTTGAGATATACTCGTACTTCTCGTGCGTATCTTTCATCTGAAATCCGATTAATTTTTACATTGCATCTTGAAGGCACCGAGACACGAACTGCGAATGCCAAGACTCAGTTTTGCACCTTCAACACTTTTAAGCGTTAATTTATGATGATCAACAACATGATGACGGTGATGTCTCCTTTTGTTTGCCATCCGAATACGTACCCTTAAAGTTACGAGTGTTTTTAAACAGCGTTATCAATTTTACAAGTAAAGTTAAATAGAACACACATAAAGCTATTTATGATTTCGATGAAACTTTCATTTCATTATAATGCTTGGACTTTACCATTATGTACGAAATACGATGTCATTTAAATCGCCGCATCTGGATTGGATTTAGATCTGGTATTTGACCACTTTTTCACACATTTAGACCGGTATCGCGGCGATAACTTGACAAATGTTGGTTTTCAAATACCCCAAAGTTTGAGGATTGTCCGCATAAACACAGTCTTTGATGTAGCCCCACAAAAAAATGCTTGCCTTTATATACAAAATAAATGATCGCCTCTGGATTGGTTGCAACAGTGGATCTTTTTGAGGTAGTTATGCATCATTTTTTCCCACATTTCGGGCGGTATTTCGGCGATAAATTGACAAATATTGGATTTTAAATACTCCAACGTTAGGGGATTAGTCTTTGATGTAGCCCCACAAAAAAGGTCTAACGGCATTAAATCGCATGATCTTGGTAACCACTTGACGTCGCCAAAACGAGAAATTACGCTTTCTGGAAACTTCTCATGCAATAAACCGAAAATCGGTCCTATTGTATGGCTCGTGACACCGTCACGTAGAAACCACATATCGTTCAGTTCATAATCTTCAATTGCAAGTCACAAAAAAGTCGGCCGTATGATAAGGCCATAGCGCTCTGACTTGTAGTTCGCTTTATTAGCTACACTTTCACTAACAGAACCGATATTTTCGGCAGCGCATACATTTCGATTATGCACAGACCTGACCACATCTGTAATGCTACCAGTCCCTCCAAATCTTTTAGTAATCTTGCCAATTCCTGGCACAGTAGGTCGATTATGAAGACCATAATCAGCCCGTGATATGCGAAAAGTGCCCACGTTTGAATCGCCACTTTTTTAATAAGTTTTAACTAGTTTTACGCGCTCTTCGGTCATTAAAATATCCATATTCGTGAATGGCAAACTTTTCACTAAATAAATAAAACTCCAGATGACAGGTATTTCCCAGCTGACAACATTGCCAGACCGGCGCTTTCGAAAACACTAAATGCATAAACCGTTATTTTTAAACATGTTTATAAAGGGTGTCCCAACTAGAACGCAAGATTTGAATGACTGATGCAGCAATTGAATTATTTCTCTCGCTGTATGATATGTGGCGCCGTCTTGTTGAAACCACATACCTTCCACATTCATTTCTTCAATTCTAGGCACGAAAAAACTGGTTATCATTTCACGATACCGAACACCATTGACTGTTTGCGCTTGACATGCCTCATTTTCATAAAAAAAGGTCCAATGATATCTTCAGCCCAAAATCCCAAAATTGCTGCAGGCAAAAAAAAAAAATAATAAAAAATGGCCTAATTTTTGTACCAAATTTTGGAAATTTAACAAAATATTTCATTTGTGGAAATACAGAATTTTTGTCGTGTTTCCTACCAGATTCATATAATATAATGGCGATGTAAATACAGGGTGGCGCAATAGAACGTGCATATTTAAACAATAGATTAAAAAATAAATACAAAAGGTATGGTTAAAATAAATCTAA
>JAHXMU010027362.1:16168-26562 GCA_019455685.1 Philornis downsi | reverse complement strand
TTAGATTTATTTTAACCATACCTTTTGTATTTATTTTTTAATCTATTTTTTAAATATGCACGTTCTATTGCGCCACCCTGTACAATAGAAGGTCTTTGCTCACAAACATCAGATGTTCGTCCCATAATATTCAACAATTCTTGAACCAAAGGATTATTATCAATACGAAAATTTATTTGTAATTCATTATAATTCAAAGAAAAGGATTAACGGTGTTCAGCATCTTTGTATCTAACATACAGTAAATAATGTTTTAATATCATAAAAATGCACGAAGTGTGGTGACACGTCGATCTTATATAAAAATATAAAATTTATAGATGAAATTATGTTTTTCAACTACAAGTTTTTTATGATTTTAAAATAATTTTCATCCAAAACAGTGTCCTATTTTTAGTCTTAGATTATATTACACTAGCCAACAGAACTTAAACAACCAAATATCTTTCCTAGGATAATTTAGTGGGCTGAATTCGAATCTGTAATTGGTTTTCCTCTATCATGTCAGGTTTTCCAGATACAAAAAACAAAATATTTTTATTCGTTTTTTACATAAAAAATCATTAGTTTATTTAAGAATTAATGAATTTTCAAAAGTGAATGGCGTTTTTTGAACGCCGTTTGTATTTTTTTGGTTCGGTTTCACGTATTAGAGTCCAGCATTATTAGAGTCTCCCAGCATGCTTTTGTCCCAAAATCCTTAATAATTTCTTTCAAGTTTCATTAAATCTTGGTGAGCACGCTCTCCTTGTTCGTCGCTCACCGCACCTAGATTTTGTGAAAAAAAATCTAAATGCGAATGAAGAAAATGCATTTTAAATGACATTCGTGCAACTAATTCGTGAAAATTTTTCAATAATTCAGCAACAATTTGTCCGTAGCTTTCACTCTTATTGTTTCTAAGAAAACTGTTCACGTTGCTTTTGAAAGATTTCAAGACTGCATATTCTTTTTTCAATAAACATTGAGAAAACTTGTCATCATTCAATAGCTTCCTTATCTGAGGATCAACAAATATGCCTTCTTTGATTTCAGCATATGAAATTTTAGGAAAAACCGCTAACAAATATTTAAATGCTGCACCATCTTAAAAAGGCTCAATGTTATGTGCAGCGGGGGAAGAAGAACGTCATTTGTATCAATTAATGGTTTGTTTGAAATGTTTTGTTTCTCTGGTGAATATTCAGTTCTTTTTGGAACTCTATTCTGACGTAATGATGACATGTAGTGCGACTATCCCACAGACAAAGGAAACAAAAATATTTTGTGAAACCTCCTTGCATACCAGTCAACAAATCAATGACTTGAAACAGATTAATTTACATTTATTTACGATGGTCTATACTATACTCGTATATACAAAGAAATTTAAATCACACACCTTAAGGTTACCACAGATCTTCCATTTATTATCGTTATATTTGAGTAATGTCAAAACTCCTGTCACGGATTCGCAATTTTCCTTTGTATGGACGGCATGAGCAATTGGTATGGATGGTTTTTCATTCCCATTATGCATCAGAAGAGCCTTTAAACTGTACTTAGAACCAACAATAAATAATCTCCATTCAGTTTTGTCAGGTGGTTGGTTCATTTTTTGAAATAAATCATCAACATTAGTACAGTACAGAATAGAGTGTTTCTTTTCAAAGTATGCAACCAATTCCAAGCTTCTATCTCTATAGATTGTTACTTTTGTCCCAACTGCAAGATGTTTCCACTGCTGCATGCATAAAGTTAGTAATTCTGCATCTTGCTTTGTTAAATGTAAATCCCGAATTAGATCATTCAGCTCAGCTTGAGTCACTAAATGGCGTTCATCATCAGCCTGATACAAACTACCACTGCTAGTGAAAGATGTTTCGGACTCACTGCTGGGAATGGCTGGTAATGGATCATTTGGTAAACGTTGAACTGGTTTGGAAACCGATGGGACATTCTCGTAAGTAATAGTTTTTCGATTTTTCATATTGAATCCAGCAACTTTTGTTAAACAGAAAGAACAATCGGTTTGGTGGTTACTTGACTCTCTCCAAAACATTGGAATCGGAAATAAAATCGATATAGACCTTCTAGCCATTTGACCATTTGTATAAAACAGCTCTGCAGCTATTGCAAATCATTGTCGGTGTCCACGGTTTGTTCGGTTTGTTCTGTGACAGCAAAACCAAAATAATATACGTAAACATGCATATTTTAATGATTCTGATATTGCACATCCATTTTTCCAACCAAATATTCACCACACACAAAGCAAAAATAGCTTGAATCAGTAACACACGATCTCCCTGACATGCTTAAACGCTAATAAGGGTGATTTTTTAATCGTAGTTTTTTTTTTTTTTTAATCGAATATAACATTGAAATTTGCATCATATATTAAAATTTTTTATTGGAATCGATAAATTGGTCTTCGCCATTTAATTTTTAAAGATAATTTCATGTAAATGTTGTCTGCGACTCCGTCTCAAAATGTCCATTCGGAAGGTCCAATTTTTCGTCACTTTTTTGAGTATTTCGGCCCGTATTCCACGAATAACGCGTGCGTTATGTTATCCTGTAAGGCTTCAATAGTGTTCGGCTTGACATAACCCCATAAGAAATAATCAACAGGCGTTAAATCGCAAGATCTTTGGGCCAACTCACAGGGCCAAATTGAGAGATAAGCTGCCTACCAAATTCATCCCTCAACACATCCATTGTTTCACGAGCAGTGTGGAATGTTGCACCGTCCTAATGAAACCACATGCCAACTAAGTTCAACTCAGCCAATTGAGGGAAAAAAAATTGTGTATTATGGCTCGATATCGTTCGCCGTGGACGGTAACGTTTCTTCCACGGTCGTCTTTGAAGAAAAATGGCCCAATGATACCACCAGCCCATAAACCACACCAGACTGCTGTTTGTTCGGGATGCATCGGTAATTCATGTATGGCATGTGGCTGTTCATCACTCCAGATGCGACAGTTTTGCTCTTTTACGTATCCGTTCACCAAGAAATGAGCCTCATTGCTAAACACAATTTTTCGATAAAACAGCTGATGTTCACTGAGCTTTTGTAAGGCCCATTCATCATAAATTATACGATCGTGAAATGTCATTTCGCCACCGTTCTCAACGATTGGGATTGTGTTACTCAACCACAAGGAAAATTTTATACGTCAACTTGGGTTTGAAAGCCTATAAAATTCAACTCACGCAAAAATTGAAGTCGAATAACCTACCACAAATTCGACTTCAATTCTTGCGTGAGCTGAATTTTATAGGCTTTCAAACCCAAGTTGACGTGTAAAATTTTCCTTATGGTTGAGTAACATATGCCCAATCGCTGAGAACGGCGACGAATTGACATTTCACGATCGTCATTAACACTGGTCGCTACGGCTGCAATATTTTCTTCGGTACGCACTCTACGCATGCGAGTCGATGGTTTCGTGTCCACCAAAGTAAATTTGTTGCGAAATTTGGAGATAACAGCACGAATTGTTGATTCAGCAGGTTGATTATGACAACCACAAAACGGTCGTATCAAACGATGCACATTTTTGCACAGAGCAAAAATTTCAACGATTTGTAGTCGTTGCTCGTTTGTTAGTCTTTCCATGATGAAATGACAGAGTATACTACACACTTTTCACTTTGACAGATGACGTTTGAACGCCATTACCAACCAGTGCTGCCAAATTGAAAAACTTAAATCTTAAAAAATTACTCTATCATAAAGATTTAGAATAAATGTGGGTTTCTGCCAAATTATTAATTGTGAAATTGTAGTTTAAGTATTGCCAGCATGCGATAACGTACGAACAAGACGTGATAGCCCAATTTTCATGCCAGATTCAGCGCACCGAGGTTAGTTAAAAAAAACATGCTTCGTTTATGCAGTCAATTATTTATTCCAAATTTGTAGACCATTGTTATTATTTTTTAATTCTATTTTTTATTTTTAATTTGGTTTTAATTTAACAAATTTAATTTGTTGCTGCTGTTGTTTTGCTGCAGTTTTCTTCGAAAAAATATACACAAAAAAATTATGTTTTCGCTGCCCCCGACTGCTAAATTTTGTTGCTCCCATTTTCCTAATTAGCCAATCAGAATTCACGAAAATGCAGCAATGATGTCTACTGGCTTTCAACTATTAAGTGGAACGTTAAGTGTACAACGGAATGATCGGAATGGAATGCTTTCTTACGATATTCAATTGTCACAGATTTACAGATGTTTTGGTTTTTGTTTTTTTACGGAGATAATAGTTTAATTGGGCACTTCTACCGTTATTGAGATAAAATAAATATACTTTTTAATACGTGAAAACTTTTCAATTTATTATTAGTTTTTTTTCCCCCCGACCTACTAAAATAATTAATATTTTAATTGAATTTTACAAGCTAATAAGGTATGTTCCAAAAAAGTAGTAGAATTAAAGTAAAATACGATTTGAAAAGTTAACATTTTGTTTTGGATGTTCTGCAAATGAAGCGGTTTGTTGTTTCATTTTCTCATATGAAATGAAGTTCGAAAACAGAAATTGTAAACAGCTGATATTGACTTGAAAATAAAATTTAGTTAATAAAACTACTATTTGTATTTTTTTTTTTGCATAAAATTAAAGGATAAATAAATAATAAGGACAAATAAATAAACAAAGGATAAATAAATAATGAATGCGGTGTTAGTGCCCACTATCTACCAAGCCAATGAATACGCAAGAGCAAAATTACAAAGGCGGTTTTTGCGGGATCACTCAAATCCTCTGGATATGCGCGACACTACCTAAGTACACACAGTATGTACATTCAATATACTTTTAATAAAAACTATTAGGTTTTTACAAAACTATCGCATCAACAAAGATGCATTTCGTAACATTTTACATTGCATAAAATTGAGACTGCCCAAGTCATCCATTCCGGCAGAACTACAGCTTGCTGCCACATTAAGATTTTTAGTAGAAGTAGGATTTCAACGAGGGGTCGGAAAAGGCACTAATGTGGCCATAGCACGGAGCACCATCTGCAAAATTTTAAATCGAGTGCTTATTGTTCTAGAAAAATATATTTGTCCTAGGTGGATTAAATTGAAATGGCAGTTGATGAACAAAATTTGTCTAAGAGCCACTTCATGCAAAAATTTGGTATTCCCGGTGTAGTAGGATGCATTGATGGAACTCACGTGGAAATTACTAAGCCGCAAAAAGATGGAAACTTAACACAAAACGTAGCATTATTGCATCCTGCGTAGTATTCTTGTGTTTTCCCCTTCAAACAAGGAACATTTTTATTCAACCAAAGGAATCTGACCACTTTTATTTATTATACTTACATGTTTATTTACAAAAATTTTTGTTTCACAATAAAATTTCAAGGTATTTTTAAACCACTTCTTGTTGCCTAAAAGTAGTTTCTAGAACAATGCAATTCACTACGATTTGATGTTCCAAAACAAAACAGAAATGAAAAGTAAAAAGTAAAATTCAGAACACCCAAGTGTCAAATTGAAGTGATTACAAACTACTTTTACTTCAAAGTAGAATCTGGAACATACCTGAATATTTGATTTTAATTTCTCTTGGGAAAATCGAATTTTGGCACTTCACAAGTCCAAAATAGAGGCTCAATGCCAATACCACATTGATTCCGTACAAAATAATGATTTTCCTTGATTTTCCAAGTCTTTAAAACGTGTTAAGGTAAAGTTGAATGGAAACTCGTTATAGCATAAATCAGGAGTATGCAATATAAATGAGGCTGTACTATTTCGTTAAATAATGACCAAAATGTGATAATGAAATATTTACTCATTAAATTTGTGTTCCTTTGATGAAATTGAAGATGAGCAAAGGGGAAGTAAGTGGACCATAAAATGCCGAAAACGTTTAAAATGGGGCGGGTGCGAAGAAATCATAGCTCATCTAGAATTGTTTCTTTATTGCGAGGAAAGAGTGAAGTCAAGCAAAACACATTAAATATGTAATTCAAACGAAGAGAACAATGAGTCAGTGAAAGAATGACTGTGGTGCTTTGCTTTGGAGCTTTACTTACAATTAGATGAGTTTGTGCAGCCTTCGCTGTGGCCACTCTCAGAGTTTTGGGTTGATGTTTGGATGTTGTGCCTTGTGGTCGGTGCTAGTGGTTAAGTGTGTGTGTGTGTATGTGTGTGTTTTAATACCGTTTTCGGCTGAGAATAAGATAAAGGATTCACTAAATATTTCATGTTCATAGCGAACCAATTTTACGCTCTTCAAATCCTATTATTCAATCCCCAAGTGGAATGTGCAGCCAAAAAATGAAGTAACTTTCTTTCCAAACCAACGCAGGAGCAGGAGCAACAACTGCCGACTGCTGAAATAAATCTGTCCGTCTGCTCATTTCTGTGAGTATGTAAGTATGTTTTTGTGTGTGTGTGTGTGTGTTGAACTTCATCCGTTTCTGGGTTTGGCTGATGAAGAAGCGACAATAGTGGAATGAAATAGAGTCAAGTCGAGTCGATGATATAGGTTCATCTTCATATTAGATTCAGGAGTTTCGATGTCTGTGCGTTCGTTGGCTTTAAGGAATAACTCAAGTCGTCGTTGCTGTCGTTGTTTTTCGAGCTGTCCGTTATATTGGTGGTAGGTTGAAGGGTCAGTTCGGTTGTTACACAGATTACAGTCAAGTTGTTTTGTTTTGCTTTCGAAATCGCCTTTCTATAAATTCCAACATCGATTTATAGCTACATCCCACCGCAAAAAACCCTTGTTCGACACAATGTTAACAACATACTCACACAGCGATTCACACATAGCTATGGACACACGCACGTACACATACACACATTTATAGGCCAGACGTAGATGGCCATGTTTACAGATGCCTCTGGGACGTTATCAATTTCGGGTTTGGCAGATTATGTGAAAATGAGCAGGAAGTTCTTTGCTTTTATATTTTTGATTTTGTTCGAGTTTTATGGCAGAGAAAAGAGACCACAGCTATCGTTGTCGTTTTCTGTGCACTCGATTTTGTGGAAAAACCAATTTTGCTCTCAAGAATTGGTTTCTTGGAATTTCTTCTAATCTACATCAGTGTGGCAACAGAAACACGAGACAAAGCTCACACACGTATGATGATGAGGATGATGATGATGATGATGATGGCATGCAGAACACAAAGAACATGATGTAAACTGATATGTGGGGATATTTATGTTGTTTAGCTCGTGATGAATAAGAAATGATCTCATCATCTTTAAGAAAATATTGTCCTCTTTTAACAATCCAAGAGCTAACGTGTAAGCCGATATTCGTGTGTGTGTGTGTGGAAGTAAACTATTTTCCTTCATTCAACTAAATCTGCCAAAGTTATCAATCTGTGTCGAATTATCATCTTTGGCCTTATCGCCATCATCATAAATCCATTTCAAAGGATATTCACAAGGACTATTCGTACGCTCACCTCTGCAATTTCGAGCCCCTTGCCTCTTGCCGCTGGAGGAGGCGCCCACATGTGTGCGTTACGTTTTCGTTTTCATTCATTCTTCTCTCCCTTCGCTATTTCTGTCACAAACTGAGCGGATAAACAATTTACTTAATGTCGCTCATGTCACTGAAGGCGAAAAAATGTGAAATTTCCTTTTCATTCAGCTGCGGACAAATGAAGGAGCATAGGAAGGCATCGCCATCGGAATAAACTACGAATGAATGGATCCCAAATAGAACTAAGTAAGCATTCATTTACACTTTTCCTTTTTGTTGCTGTTACCCAGCACTCCACAAGAAAATCCTTTCATTCCAAAAAAAAAAAAAACACCAAATAAATCATAATAAAAATAATGTCTTTGCCCCCCCTCCCTGTTCGCACTCAAGCAATGTACATTCATATGCATTGTAGCGAACATACAAACACTCATAATAAATATTTATACATTAATATACATACATTTACCTCTTCAGCCACCACCTCAACAACCCCAACCCACTCAAACACATTCCGTACCAAAAGGTACGGAAGAACCAGCATACTCGTACGTATGCATTATGCCACAAAGTTGCACGTTGTGTGTGGCTGACTGACTGAACATTTGACGTTGTTGAAGTCGTATTTGCTTACCTCTTCTGCGCTTTGGTCGCTCGAATGGTGTCTGTAGGTACAAACCTCCATGTACCTCTCAGTCTGCAAATTTGTTGAAAGCATTTCTTATCGCTTTCTTCAGTCGGGCAAAGCAAAGCAACGCAAAGAATCTGGAGCTCCTCCGACTGTGGCTGAGGGTGTGAATTTGTTACGAGCATAATGGGATCTGGTGAGATTTGTGTATTTAAACACTTCTTCTTCACACAATCGCAAATGCGAAAAAATCTTGGGAAACAAAGAAGCCGAAAGGAAAAATAAACAACCCTTGCATTAATAATATTCGACTTTGTATACAGTAATTAAAATGCAGAATACAAGAAATGGTGGACGGAGCTAAAGGGGCTGAATAGGAAATGCAAGGAAACATCATTCCGTTTTCATTCTTCATTCACTTCAGAATACTCTTTTCCCATTTGGCGTACGATATTCAAAACAAACATGTATATTTATTCATTTTTTCGAATGGCCTCAAAACAATTAATTAGCTTTGAGTTTTGAGATATACTCGTACTTCTCGTGCGTATCTTTCATCTGAAATCCGATTAATTTTTACATTGCATCTTGAAGGCACCGAGACACGAACTGCGAATGCCAAGACTCAGTTTTGCACCTTCAACACTTTTAAGCGTTAATTTATGATGATCAACAACATGATGACGGTGATGTCTCCTTTTGTTTGCCATCCGAATACGTACCCTTAAAGTTACGAGTGTTTTTAAACAGCGTTATCAATTTTACAAGTAAAGTTAAATAGAACACACATAAAGCTATTTATGATTTCGATGAAACTTTCATTTCATTATAATGCTTGGACTTTACCATTATGTACGAAATACGATGTCATTTAAATCGCCGCATCTGGATTGGATTTAGATCTGGTATTTGACCACTTTTTCACACATTTAGACCGGTATCGCGGCGATAACTTGACAAATGTTGGTTTTCAAATACCCCAAAGTTTGAGGATTGTCCGCATAAACACAGTCTTTGATGTAGCCCCACAAAAAAAATGCTTGCCTTTATATACAAAATAAATGATCGCCTCTGGATTGGTTGCAACAGTGGATCTTTTTGAGGTAGTTATGCATCATTTTTTCCCACATTTCGGGCGGTATTTCGGCGATAAATTGACAAATATTGGATTTTAAATACTCCAACGTTAGGGGATTAGTCTTTGATGTAGCCCCACAAAAAAGGTCTAACGGCATTAAATCGCATGATCTTGGTAACCACTTGACGTCGCCAAAACGAGAAATTACGCTTTCTGGAAACTTCTCATGCAATAAACCGAAAATCGGTCCTATTGTATGGCTCGTGACACCGTCACGTAGAAACCACATATCGTTCAGTTCATAATCTTCAATTGCAAGTCACAAAAAAGTCGGCCGTATGATAAGGCCATAGCGCTCTGACTTGTAGTTCGCTTTATTAGCTACACTTTCACTAACAGAACCGATATTTTCGGCAGCGCATACATTTCGATTATGCACAGACCTGACCACATCTGTAATGCTACCAGTCCCTCCAAATCTTTTAGTAATCTTGCCAATTCCTGGCACAGTAGGTCGATTATGAAGACCATAATCAGCCCGTGATATGCGAAAAGTGCCCACGTTTGAATCGCCACTTTTTTAATAAGTTTTAACTAGTTTTACGCGCTCTTCGGTCATTAAAATATCCATATTCGTGAATGGCAAACTTTTCACTAAATAAATAAAACTCCAGATGACAGGTATTTCCCAGCTGACAACATTGCCAGACCGGCGCTTTCGAAAACACTAAATGCATAAACCGTTATTTTTAAACATGTTTATAAAGGGTGTCCCAACTAGAACGCAAGATTTGAATGACTGATGCAGCAATTGAATTATTTCTCTCGCTGTATGATATGTGGCGCCGTCTTGTTGAAACCACATACCTTCCACATTCATTTCTTCAATTCTAGGCACGAAAAAACTGGTTATCATTTCACGATACCGAACACCATTGACTGTTTGCGCTTGACATGCCTCATTTTCATAAAAAAAGGTCCAATGATATCTTCAGCCCAAAATCCCAAAATTGCTGCAGGCAAAAAAAAAAAATAATAAAAAATGGCCTAATTTTTGTACCAAATTTTGGAAATTTAACAAAATATTTCATTTGTGGAAATACAGAATTTTTGTCGTGTTTCCTACCAGATTCATATAATATAATGGCGATGTAAATACAGGGTGGCGCAATAGAACGTGCATATTTAAACAATAGATTAAAAAATAAATACAAAAGGTATGGTTAAAATAAATCTAA
>JAHXMU010027355.1:9626-44895 GCA_019455685.1 Philornis downsi | reverse complement strand
CATATCTTAAGTGCTGCTGCAAATATGGGCGGGATTGGACAATGGGGAGTGGTACCTCCTATACAAACCACAAATTAAAAAGCAATTATTTCTGCTCCTGCTTACGGTATTTGAACCAAATTTGGTACATCGTTTTGGTGTACATATCTTAAGTGCTACTGCAAATATGGGCGGAATTGAACAATGGGGCGTGGTACCTCCCATACAAACAAAAAATTAAAAATCAATTATTTCTGCTCCTGCTTACGGTATTTGAACAAAATTTGGTACGTAGGTTTGGTGTAGATATCTTTAGTGCTGCAAATATGGGCGGGATTGGACAATGGGGAGTGGTACCTCCTATACAAACCACAAATTAAAAAGCAATTATTTCTGCTCCTGCTAAAATTTGAAGGCAAAGCAACGTTTGCCGGGTCTGCTAAATTAATTAATTTAAGCTACTTCAATCTGAGAATGTTGAGTTATAGGGGAAAAACTCTTTCTGAGGTAGCAGAATGGATGGAATGATATAGCCCATTTACAGTGCCCGTCTATAATCTGGATGGAATATTAGGCTATGCCTAATTTTGAAATGTTTAGTAAAGACTTGTGAGTGTTATCGTGTCCTCCAGCCAGTTAGAGAGACAGACATTACTCGATCGACTTACAAAATCACGGAACACATTTCGTCAAAATGTATTTAGTATTTTAAATGCTCCCTTTTGGATATTACATTTTTGGCCGTGAATATTTTCTTTCATTCCTACTGTTGTTACTTTTATGTACGCAATCCTTAAAAACCATAGTAAAAAACCATGAAAAATACTGCTGCCCCCACGAATTTAGATTTGTGATTTTATCATTTTTTTTTCTTTTTTTTTGGAGAACTGAAAACCTTTATTAATATTTGGAGCATTTGCATTGGTGTTTGCACTCAATCATGCCTGATAGCCCATGAATTAGGAAAGATAACATCAATCGATTGGATAGGCAAATTTATGGATACTATATGTAGATATTCCGAATGATGCGACGAAAATATATTTTGTAAAGTAAAGTGAAATTAATCTATCTATAAATATAAAAATGAATCGTGGTTTGTTCCGATGCTTAAAACTCCAGAACGGATGGACCGCTTTGCATAAATTTTTGTATATGCGTTTGGGTGGTGCCCGGGATGGTTTAGATTTACAATTCGGTCCAATTGGACCAAGGGGCGTGGTACCTCCCATACAAGCAAAAAATTAAAAATCAATTATTTCTGCTCCTGCTTACGGTATTTGAACAAAATTTGGTGCGTAGGTTTGGTGTACATATCTTAAGTGCTACTGCAAATATGGGCGGGATTCGACAATGGGGCGTGGTACCTCCCATACAAACCATAAATTAAATATCCAATATTTCTGCTCCTGTTTACGGTATTTGAACAAAATTTGGTGCATCGGTTTGGTGTACATATCTTAAGTGCTGCTGCAAATATGGACGGTATTGGACAATGGGGAGTGGTACCTCCTATACAAACCACAAATTAAAAAGCAATTATTTCTGCTCCTGCTAATGAAACATTTCCAATAAAAATAAAATTTGAAGGCAAAGCAACGTTTGCCGGGTCGGCTAGTACAATTTATATATTTTAAATTTGATGGAAGGTTATTACAAGTAATTGTTGCGTCGGCCAGTGTTAGTGGCTCTTGACCTTTGCCATAGTCGGCATTGGTGGGGATTCTTAGCTGGGAAAAAGTTTGTCACTGTGGGAGGACCGCTGTCACAGTAAAATGGCCCCCTCGAGGCAGCCAAATATTCTTTTTTTCATGAAAACAAAAATAAAAATTAAATTTGCGGCTGATGGCGGCGTAGTGTTGTTTATCAAAAATAATGTGGGCACTCGCGTTGCCAACCGAAATTGGAAGTAACAGGGTTGTGCGTACGCACAAAGAATTGTTTTACAGAGGGCGACAAATTGCGCGAGCTTTCATTCATGGATTGGTTAACCGAAAACTTTTAGGATGTTTGAATGCAAAAATGGTTGAAAATTAGGAATGAAAGTGAGTGTGGAGTTGAGATTATGACAGACAGCAAAAATTAGGATAAAGCAGAAATAAAGATTAACTTTTTAGAAAAAAAGATTGCTGTTTCAATAAAAATTGGGCGGAAAAAGGTAAAATCTGGCGTCAGTAAAAATATCTCGAGACAGTTACAAAGAAACAGCGGGTCGATACGGTTGGAATTCCTACTCGCGCTAATTAGTTAATGGCAGGAGAAACATTCAGAGCGCTGAACAAGTTCAAGGTATTTAGTGAACAAAGATATGGAAAATGGTGACATGAACATGTAAAAAGTATACTATTTTTTGGAGAATATTTTTTTTTTTGGGGTATTCTGGTGAAGATCCAATAATAACCGACCAAAGCTTTAAGAGCGACGGTGAGGAAGAATAAGCACCAAACTAAGTAAACTACGGGAAAAGTCGTGGGAGCTAGAAGAGGTGAGAGGAGCCATCTGCATATTGGAGCCAAGTCAACATCTCGGCCGGATCAATTGTCAATTCTCTTCAAATCAGGTATGATCAAGCTAACCACCGCCTGTATGTTTCCGGTGATAGGAAAGCCAAGGTTGTCGACCAAACAAATAGATGGCGATGCCTTATATTTTTAACTTTTGAAAACAGCACACAAGCTGAAAAATCAATATTTGCCGAGTCTAACTTTGAAAAAAAACAATGCAAAATATATTCTTAATAATTGAAAATAATAATTAAGAATTTATATCCTCGTTGTAAGTGATGTTAGATCCCGTTCGACCCGTGAAAAAAATTTGAAACATAAAAGAAAAAATAAACTAAACATCGCCACTAGCAATTGTGCTATGTAAATTGTATTTATTGGTAAAACAGTTACATAAAATAAAAAAAGAAGAAAAGAGCAAATATCACCCTCATTGAAGACCGCCCGGGCGGAATAGCTAAGGGGGAAAAATATATAAATAATTATGAGTAGTTAGTATAACGTACAGTTTAAGTTAGCTTTAAGATGAATATACGTTAGTCGTTGTTTAAGTGTAGTATGTTCAAGTGTTTTTATCTTATGAAAAATTTTGTTTTTTTTTTCTTTTGTTCAAATCCTTTTGCTTGTTCTTTATAGACACATTTGTCTCAGCTTGAGACTACCTAAGCGAGCTCCTTTAGGTAGGTTAGAAAATTAGAGTGTTGTGGCAAGTATTATTGTGTGGAGGATATAAAGAAATTACAGACTTTATAGGGACCAAAAAGAATTGTTTTATTTAATGTAGCACGTTTAATGAAAAATTGTTTGTTTGCATGTTTCCGATTTAATGTCTTGAAAATGTACCAATAAATCTTAAGTGAAGAAGATGTCCGATTAGTTTCGTTGTTCTGAGCAGATGAGGTAATGTAAAAGCGGTGTGTGGAATAAGGGGATTCTGACAAAAACGAAATGGGTTGGTGAACCCAGGCAAGGTGGGCAAAGTGCGGTTCCCATCATCAAGGTCCTTGGTTTTCCTGGATGTCCGTATGTGTAAATGTTTGTAACTATATGTTTAATTTTTTTTTAGTCTTCTGGGTTAGTGTTGGTGGGTTCAGAACCCGCTACACCTGAGACCGCATAGCAGCCGGAAGACCGACCCTAACGACATGATAGAGGCACATAACACAATCGCACCCACAAAATCATTGGGTTACTTGTTTTTTTTTTTCCAGCCTACATAAAGGTGTTTGATATTATGAAAATTAAAACAATCAATATTATGAATATTAAATTTTGATATTTAAAATTTGATAATTATTTGATAATATCGTCAAATTTTAACACTAATTTCAGTAAACAGTAGAGATGCTGATTGTTAAATATATAATTATAGATAATTTTCAAAGTTTATTTTGCAGCCAATGCAGAAATTTTACGGAATTTCAGTTTCCATTATATACACAAAAAATTACAGTTGAATGTGAATTGTTTCAACGATTGATATATAAGTTGTTCTGTATTCTTATTTAATTTGTCCTTCATTTTGTAGAGATTACGTATTGCTAGAGCAATTTTCTTCTTTTCGTCTCGGGACTTGCGCCTGCCTCTAGAAGCTAAAGAAACCCGATCATAAACAGTAGACTGTGTAGCAGTTGAAAACAGAATTCGATTCACTAATGTAGTGCAATTTGACCCAGTTACACATTTTCCTGGGGGTTCCTTAAGTTGCATATCTATGCCAACAAGCTACAAAAAATGTACATATATATAACCCATGTAATAACACAATCTCGGTCTGATCTATGCACCAGAGTTATTGAAAATTTGGCGCTCGATTGTTCGCCGTTGATATCTCGCACGCAACTTGTACTTTTTCACAATTGTAATATCCACACATTCCTATTGCAAAGCACTACATTCAATAAAATAGTCACATCGATTTTGTTGATTATAGGTTGAAAATTACATACATTTATTGATTAATTTCCAACACCTTTGGAACGTAGCGTATTCATTTTAGTCAGGTGAACTGACCTTCTCTCAACGTCGTTTTGTGTGGCTACAAGAAATACTCGCAATATGAACAACAATAAAAAAAAAAAACAAAATTTTAAATTTCTGAATTCCTCCGTTTGGGAAATGTAGAAGGAATACCGATCTTTTCAAATTGGGAAATTTGCATATGCCGTGCCACAAGAGGCGTGGCAGGGAAATCTATTTTCATTTCTAGTAATAAATGCCTGATGCCAGTTGAATTATATTCACTATTCATTAGTGCAATAGAATGAATAGGAATCAAGACATTGTTGTGACAAATAGTTTGTAAGGTGACATATCATTGTCACCATTAGCGTAGGGCGTAGCTGTAAGGTTTTGTCACTTGAGAATGGGAATCAATTTGATGTAGCAACAAATTACCCTGTTGTTGTGGCATCCCAAAAACTGAAGTAATTAATGTAGGTCAATCTTTACGGTGCATTTTTCCATATGGGGATTGTGTTACGGGAGCATTGGCACATTAATAAACCAGGAAATGACGAACGTGTGTCAATGGGTTTTGCACTCATTACCATAAGTGCTCTTGAGTATTGGTTCAAGTGCGCGAGCTCACGCCTTTACGAAAATAAGCCAGCGGCTATCACCTCAGATGTGATACGGGTCATCAACTCACATAGGTAGACACGATACTACACGAACGGACATCGTAGAGTCCTGCTGTAGTCACACCACACCGTGACACAGTAGAACCCTACGAAACCTACCGGTTTGCGATTTTTGTATAAAAATGTACATAACAGAATATATCAGTTTAATAAGGTAGTTGTACGGAAGATACCAGAGTGAGCGCTATCATTCCATTGACCTTTTCACAAATTGCCGAGTATTACTATGGATTACGGTAAAAAATCAAATTTTGATGAATCGCCTAATATGCATTGGAGGTACCAGAAATATCGCTTATTCTCGTTCTCAGGTTTTAGATCACCAAACACATGTTACGTGAAAATTTGACGGAATTAGGTCGAATCGATTGGAAGACATGGAGGTAGGAATATATGAGCTAAGTCAGCCATTTGTGTGGGAGATACGAGAACTGCATAACAGTGAGTCTGATTAAAAACAACCATTTAATTAGAAAGTACAGGGAATTGATTGAATTAATTATTAATTGAAAATTGAATATTTTGGAGTAGTATTTAATTTAGGTATTTTGTGATAATATGGGCCAAGAGGTTTTAAGTACATAATTGTTAAATAAATTAATGGAAATTAAAATTTCGGAAAATCGGTTAATTTGTGTGGTAGGTGTCGGAATGGGTGGTGGCAACGTCGTGATTTTTGTTATCAGATTTTAGATCACCAAACGGATGTTACGTGGAAATTTGGTCGAATTAGGTACGATTGATTGAATTGTTTATTAATTGAGAATTGATTATTTTGGAGTAGTATCTAGTGTATGTATTTTGTGATTTACTTAATATGAGCGAAGAGGCTTAAAATTACAAGATTGTGGAATAAATTAGTGGACATAAAAATTTCGAAAAATCTTTCAATTTGTATGGAAGTACCGGAATAAGAAGTGTAGTAAAGCGATTCGTTTTCATTCTGAGATTCTATGTTGGTAAAAGCTGAACGTATGTAAAATTTTACTAAATTTAACGCAGCTACATACAAGGTATGAACTTAAAAATATATAATACGTATAAAATCGTCCATTTGCATGGAAGCTGACAAAAGAAGTAGGGCTGTTTGATCAATTTCTTAAAATTTTACGTGGAATTGTGGTGCAATAGAAATGACAAATACGAATGAGGAGTTACAATGAAAAAATTGAATTTCAGAAAATCGATCAATTTGTGTAGAAGGTTCCATAAGAAGTCGGATTATAAAGCTCATGACAACACTCGATTATGATCTGGAAAAATATTACACGGGATAAAATTTGTGAAAGTTATCGTGGCCACCAGCTTGCCAATCAGACAAACGGATATCTTTTAATCGATTTAGAAATCATAAAATGCATTTGGTTAACAGATACTTGGTACTTTAAGTGCTTCCTTCTGGGTATTGCATTTTGGCGGCATCAAAGGATATACGAGTATACCTTCATTCGTCCTGGTAAATGCATAAAAATTAGTAACTTCTAGTCAGTATTCCACTAAAGAGACCTAAATTGTAAAATCCATATAGTTCAAATAATAAGTTGTTTGCGAAAAAACATGAATCGAATTTAAGTAAGAACTTCTTTGTCTCCAAATCAAAATAAATTTTTCCTACTTTAAGTTGATTTTTCTAACTCAAGTTTAGGTGCAATTTCGAAAAACTTGGTACTATCGAACTGTGTACACATGTTAAGGTCACTTCCCAGTAGCCGAAACGATGACTTGACGAAAAGCAATGACTTATATTGAAAAGGCGTTCTGTAATGCCTTCTTCGTGTCTCTAAACTGTCTAACATGATTAGCACATTAATGCATACATTTGAAAGGAATATATTTAGTTTCGAAGACCACTGCATGCGTTTTAAAGTTGTTTTGTTCATACTTTTATACACTGTCGCCCAATAAATAAAACAATATAATTTCAAATATGCAATTATCGATATAATATAACATCTACCCATGCTTTTTATTTATGGATTCGTTTTAAGATTAATGGACCCTCTGTGTGCTCCACCATCAGCATTCGCATACGCATTATTTATACTATCAAGTGATTTACAATCGAACAACGCGATTCCATTTAAATGTTTGCATAATTGACGATGTATTTATACATTTATAGATAATTATCTGATACTTAATTGGTAATTAAATACGGAACTACTATGGCACCATTTAAGCTCAAAATAACCTAAAAGTTTTTATGTTTTTATTGCGCCTTCAGGCTGAAATTATTAAACTTTTTAAAGAGGGGATCTGCGAATCTTAATGAATATAATGAGAAAATTGACTAATCAAGGAAGTGGTAGTAATTATAAATAATAGAAATAAAATTAAATGAACGAAATATTAAAAACACATTATGAAAGTATGTCTGTCTTTGATGTGGCAAAAATATAACAATCTCCCAGGCGAATTGTTCGGATTTCTGAAAGTCATTTTCATTCTGTGATTCACAAACCGTGAATTGCAGTAACTTGAATTTGTTTTCACTACATTATACTAAAATATTTTAAAAAATATTATAAAAATGACTCGAAATGATTTACAACTATTATTAATTTATTTAACTTCCTCTACAACGCCATGTGTGATGACGAAAAGTGTCAATTGAAAAGATTTTGTGGATGTATTACAGATTCAGGGGTCGGCGTTCGAAGTGTTAACAATTAAAAAGGCTATAATTTTGTCAGTTTTGATTTTGTTTTTGATTAAAAACTTCAGTACATACTGTTAACACTTTAACAGAAAAGGCTTTACACACTGCTGAAACATAGCCCGATGATATTTTGTCCAATTCTCGCCCAGTTTTAAGGCGTTGACCAACTCAATTTATTCACTTGATACTTTGGCATACAGATTGAGCCATATAGGAAAATCCATTGTTGTGAAGAAATGAAAATGGGAACTTTGGAACGTTGGTTTCCACAGAACACCTCGCTAAATCTAAAATAAAGTTCGATTTTCACTCTTTTGTTTGCATGTTGTTGAACCATATTTTTTCAATAGAAAGAACCAAATTTGCTAGCTCTCCACCAATGTGCAAGTGTTTTAACACTTTAGCACCTGCTATGCGAACTGCCTTGTAGTGCTTCAATCATAGTTAGTTTTTCAATGTGCCACCAATCAACAAGCAGACACGTTGCAAGTTTTCACCAATTGGTCTGCGCTTTAGGTCGTGGATTACGTACAATCATAGCCTTCACCTCTTGACATATTTCATGACATTTTTCATGCCAGCAATATCGTTGTAAGAAGTAATAGTCCAATACAGAAACGTTTTGTTCGCACTTAAATGCCGTACCTATTTAAAGATGGCTGGTAGCGATTTTCCAGTCAATGCAATTATATTTTGATAACTTATTAACTGCGACATAAAACGATTTACTTAACTTGTGAACAATAAAACCGACGGGCATTTGTCAAAAAATGAGCGCGCTGTCATTAGCCATTTGGTCGTTAGAACGGAGAGAAATGTGTAACACTTCCAGCGTCTACTGTTGTATTTGGAATCATAATACAGGGTTGCCCATATTCGACGGACCCATGTTTTTAAAAAAAAAAATCAAAGAAAAAAATAAAAATTTGGCGGTTGGCAATCTTATTCATTTAATTTGTTCCAAGTAGATTTGTTTACATCAATTTTTGAATATGATATCTCTCAAATGGCCGCCTCTGGCGTTGATGGCGTATTGTGCCCTTTTTGCAGCATTTTCCATCGTTTTCGCCAACATTTCGGCCGGAATAGCGGCTATTTCTTCACGAATGTTGTCCTTGAGCTCTTCTACGGTCCTTGGCTTGTTAACGTAAACCTTTGACTTCAAATGTCCCCACAAGAAGAAGTCAGCGGGCGTCAAATCGGGCGAACGCGGTGGCCAGTGCAAATCACCACTTTTCGACATCAAACGGCCCGGAAACAAATTCTTCAGAAAATCGATTGTTATGCGACTTGTGTGCGGTGGAGCGCCGTCTTGTTGAAACCAGAACTGCCTCATACGCTTTCGACGAATAATTGGCATCACAAAATTGGTCATCATGTCGCGATAACGCTCCTGGTTGATGGTAACAGCATGGCCATTTTCGTTTTGGAAGAAAAACGGCCCAATGACCGTTTTCGCACTAACGCCGCACCAAACTGTGACTTTTTCGTCATGAAGAGGCAATTCTTGAATCTCCTGAGGATTTTCAGTGGCGTAAATACGGCAATTTTGCTTATTTACGGTCCCATTCAATGTGAAATGGGCTTCATCGGACATGATAATTTTGTTCCAAAATTGTTCGTCATCATCGGCCATTTCGATGACTCGTTGGGCCCATTCCAATCGACGAGGCTTGTCCGCAGGCAACAATCTTTGCGTCAATTGAATTTTGTACGGGAACAAATGCAAATCAACGCGAATAATCCGTTGTAAAGTGGACCGAGCCATGCCCAACTGCTGAGAACGGCGTTTTTGGGATGTTCTTGGGGACCTCTCAACACTGGCTCGTACGGCAGCGATATTCTTGGCCGATCGCCTTGGTCGACTTTTATTTGGCCTCTTCGGATTAGAAAGAGCCTCACCAGTCGAAAATTTTTCGTATAAACGCTTAATGGTGTTCTTAGAAGGCGCACTTCTCACATTTTTTAATATTTTAAAAGCAAGTTGAGTTTTCACAATTGACTTCTTCTGTTGAATGTAAATTTCATCTATTTCAGAGCGCTCGCGTGGCGTGTATTGTTCCATGGTAAAAATCTGCTTGGACTGACGCTTCAAACGCGGTATGTCATTAAGCGATCTGACATCTCTGTCAAAAGTTATGGCGTTGCCAGATGGGTCCGTCGAATATGGGCAACCCTGTAAATACCAATAATCCCAATTTATTTGCGATTTCCATTGAGGCACTGAGGGTAATATATGGATAATCAATTCTAAAAATTTTAAAAAAATGCGAAACATTTATTTGTTCGTCTTGGTTGTACAATATTTTCCTTTTGAGCTGTAATATCATTAATTTATCAAAAGGATAGTGTAATTTTGAAACATAAAATGCAATACTTTGTAAAGAGCAAGTTCGTTACGACATTAATTTCTAATAGAGGATGCGTCACAGAATTTTATGGACAGCAATTAACGGAATATTTACTTAATTTCGTTTGCTATTTTTCAATGAATTCTCTTCGAGAACGACCGCAGTTTTTCAAACTCGGAAAATGTAGGTGTTTTGAAGGAAACATAACGCTGTGCAGGTAAGCGTAATTTACATATATAATATTATCAGTTTTAACTTTTCGTTTGATTTGAGTGACCTAAAATGAAATCTTGACATCATATTTTATGTCTTTGGAATGATTATATGATAATCTAGCCTACCCGGCAAACGTTGCTTTGCCTTCAAATTTTAGCAGGAGCAGAAATAATTGCTTTTTAATTTGTAGTTTGTATAGGAGGTACCACTCCCCATTGTCCAATCCCGCCCATATTTGCAGCAGCACTTAAGATATGTACACCAAACCGATGTACCAAATTTTGTTCAAATACCGTAAGCAGGAACAGAAATAATTGATTTTAAATTTTTTGTTTGTATGGGAGGTACATCGCCCCTTTGTCCAATTGGACCGAATTGTAAATCTAAACCATTCCGGGCACCACCCAGATGCATATACAAAAATTTATGCAAAGCGGTCCAGCCGTTTAGGAGGAGTTCAGTGACAACGCCCGTACAGTAGAATTATATATATGAAGATATTCGAGAGGTGTTATCTGTTCGATAGGTTAGTAGATTAGGGATTCAATCAGACTTTTTTAGTAATATTATATGCACCAATATAAGTTAAGGGTGATTCTTCTCTGTCACTCTGTCTGCAACACCAGGAAATGTTTATCTGTCCGTTGAAATCACAATAAGGATTACACCGATCGAACAGGCAAGTAGGACTTTTGTACGTGATGTGTCATATTCGTCAGCAATTTAGTTTAGGAATCTGGCAAAATGGCCATACAGAACATACAGAGCCTTCGGAATTTTTCAAAAATCCGTTTGAGAAGTCGTGTGTGTGACTATTAAACAATATCGTTTCTGCGAGAAAACCGCCTAAATGAATGTATAAACATAGTGTTTAAATGCATGCATGGCTTCTTCAGAAAACTGGTTTTCCAGTTACTAGAATAACTGCTTGTTTTGAATCAAATTTTTTGGTTTTCGAACAATGGAAAAACCTGGATAAACCGGGAAATATGTATTTTGGTTTAAATAAATGAGCGATATTATTATGAAAAACAAAAAAGTACCACAATTTAAAAATAAATGCCAAAAATCATTTTTAAAGAAAAATCGAGTCAAGCAAGCCAGCACCGGAAATATATGTATGAGCTTCGTATAGTGATACCGATATATTACCGAAAATGTGCATAATATCAAAAGTTAAGTGTACATATTTTCTCACGTACGAAACGCTACACTTCTGTGCAGCGTAATTTAGAACCAACTACTATAGAGGCAAACGAACACTGCAAGTCGTTGAGAAATAATATATTTTATCAAATTCAACATTAATATTGATATATTCGCTTACTGCAAGTTTGAGAAAAGCGAATGTCACAAATTCAGATTTGTTGCACCGTCGGCATTAACTGTTTTCAGGAAACTAGTGTTTGAAAAATGAAAAACATAATTTAATATTGAGATAATAGTATTATACAGGGTGGGCTATAAGGGTGTTGGCGGTCTAAATATTCAATTAAAAAAAAACTACGAAACATAAAAAAAATATATTTGTATTTTTAAAAAGTAGAAGCATGGGAATTTTTAAGACTTGGAACCGAAGTCGCAAATTTTGGAAAACTCGTTGAAAAGTTGTTCTCGGTATTTTGTTATTTTCCTGAATAATGTTCCTCATGTAGCCCCATAGAAAATAATCGCATGGAGAGAAATCGGGGCTACGTGGGCGCCATTCAATATCCCCCATTTTCGAAATGAGTTTTCCAGGAAAAACATTTTTCAGCAGCTCTATGGATACCCTAGCCGTATGACATGTGGCCCCATCCTATTGAAACTACATCCTCGAGGTATTGCCTTGAAGTTCTTGCAAAGCTGGCACCAAAAAGTCTGCTAGCATGTTGCAATAATTGTTCGCTCTAACCGTCGTGAACTGAAACACGAACACGCTCCACAATGTCGGCTGATCTTGCAGAAACTGGGCGACCACGAACCGTAATTGGTACTGTTGAGCCGGTTGTTTCGAACATTCTGATCCATTTTCGTATCACATTGGCGCTTGGAACTTCACTTAAATCGTGTAAACCGTGTTCATGCCGATACAAACGTCGTGCAGTAATCACTGAGTTATTGTTTTCGTAATACGCTCGGACACAAAATGCACGCTGCACTCCGGTGTACGGCTCCATGGCGACTAAATTTCCAGGAAGCGGCGCAGCGAACAACATATCCCTCCACCACCCCGCGCCGCGCGTTACCGAGAAATTGAAGAATTAAATCGCCAACACTCATATGGCCCACCCTGTAGTATTCTATTTTTTTATTGGCTTTTATATCGTTTGCATACCTGATGTGGCATTTTCAACAGTTTTTGAGCTTCTAAAGTTTTCGAAATCGTGAAAATGAACTCTTTTACCAAAATCTATGCAATTGGCACAATTATCCAAATAGCGACATTAGCTTATGCATTCACGCCCTTATCAAATTTACGGTATCGGTCAGCGTCTACAGCCTGTAGTAATAGTTTACTTCTATTGATTTAAGATCCTCAAATTTATTATATTTATTGAATTAGAATGAAATTCCGATTAACATTTTATATAAATTATATACGAGTATATAAATTTCATTTTGTTAAACAAAAAACAATTTTTATATATTTTTGCATTTTCTCCAAAAGCGAAAGCGAAGACAATGATTTCTTAAAACCTGGCTCACGAGTTTGAATAAAAAATCCGGTAAGGCGGGAACACCCTACATATATTATAACGGTATAACTTCCACTATGCTATAAACTTCAAATGACGTAGGTGGTGAAAATCAGTCCAGTGGGGAAAAACCTGCACGCACAAGGATCTAATTCTAAATCGCCTAGTTCTTACCAAAAAATACTCCCGATTAAGAATCAATAGCAGAAGCAAAGTAATAACAGTCTGAAGTACACCACTCAGATATTATATACAGACCACAATTTGTTGCTAAATCAGTCAACATGTTTTTGTGGTGTCCAAAGAAACTAGGCAATGGTCAAATTTTACTTATACATCTTATACGTACTAAATTTTAGCGTAATTAAGTGAAATATAGGAATTTGCAAATATATGGATTAAATTAAGTGATTTTTATGGACGGTTTTCAACTTTTATCCAGCAAAACATGTGACAGAGTCTTGAACAACTGATGTACATAAATTACATATTAGATGATCAAATTAAATTACGATAAATCGTTGAACTTGTATCTGAGATGCCAGAAAGGAAATGCTGAATCGCTGTGTTGTTAGCAAAATATGCTCCGAATCGGTACAAAAATTTCAATCAGGCGAACCGACTTACACGTATCTTCACCTAATATAGTTTTGAGTTGATATAAAAGCTGAAGCCTTCTACTATGTAAAATATACCAATTTGTCTACGACATATCCTTAGGGCAATCAATTTTCATTTGTAGGACGATATTTACTGAACGCCTGATGCATGCTGTTTTATACTGTACTCAATTCAATTGAATAGAACATTAATTAGTAGGGTCATAAAGATTAAACTCTTAAATGGTTCCTTGCTCTAGTTTTCCTAAATGCACAACAAATTATAAAGCAACACAAATTAAAAATCCCGTAGAAAAGATTGCATTTCGGATAATCGGACAAATTGTAAGGAAGGTATCAGAAGGAGATGTGGGAATGCCCTCGGTTTTCATTCTGAAACTTTTGTTAGCAAATGGATCTTAATTTTGCCTAAATTTCATGAAACTAAGAGTATGTACATTATACATCGCCTATTGGTATGGAGATATAAGAAGGGGTGCTATTAATCAGTGAAATTCATGAATTTTACCAAGCGTCGTAAACCAACATAAGGGGCAAAAATATAACTTAGATTTTTACAGGGAACAAAAGCAGTGGTCCGGTATGAACCATAATTTCGCTAAATGTCAGGTTTTGCCAAGTTTTATGAAATTTTAACACGATTAACGACAGTTGTCATGTCTACTTGTCAACCGGAGAGGTATAAGATTATATTTTCCATCGGAAGACATATCAATGATTATATGGTGTTTGATATATATGTTCCATCCTGGTC
The DNA here is from genome assembly GCA_019455685.1 of Philornis downsi. Lineage (NCBI taxonomy): Eukaryota > Metazoa > Arthropoda > Insecta > Diptera > Muscidae > Philornis > Philornis downsi. Next base: position 30,492 of record JAHXMU010027355.1, on the reverse strand, counting down.
GATTTCACAGCCAGGCGTCCAATATTACAGCAGTTCATTTGTTCCTATATAGCACCAGTTTTTATTTTTTTCTGCATCAGAATTAAAAAAAAGTGCTGCCAAAATGAATAAATTGTTTGAAATATCTTTTAAATTAAACATTTTACCTGAAGAGCTTTGTTATTAAAAAGTTAAAGAATACCGTTGATGGTTTCTCATTATCGTACAATGTTTCGAATGTACACCTTCTTTGATACGACAAAAATCTGACACGCAGAAAAAAGCATTCAAAGTTTCAAGTATTTTTTGGGCAGATGTTGCTCATAACTTTTCAATTGAGCGATGTAAACCACTTTAGTTTTGCACTCAAAGTGTCAAGTATTTTTTGGCCAGATGTTGCTCATAACATAACAATTGAGCAATATCCACCACTTTAGTTGGCTAAGTTTCCACAGCCTAATATTTTTCAAGTTCGTAGCCGGGACTCTTAAACAGGCTAAACAGACCCAGCCATTCTTCATTTGTAAACTGCGGTAAGTTAACAATTTGTCCAATACATTGATATACAATACTTAACAGAATTTAAAGAAGCGACGGTTTAACTACACCCATCTGGTATCTTCTACACAAATAACAGAATTAAGCCATGTGTGTCTGGTTTCTTACGAGAATGGTCCCTCAACTTGCCGTCCCAAGTTAGGTTAGGTCAGTGTGGCATTCTGAATGGACAGATTTACTTAGATTGTATAATTCATTGTGATATCACGGAAACTAGAGATAAGGATGTCCCTAGTTTCTCCCGTTGAACCTTCCTGAGTGCCTCAAGAAGCTCTTAAGTCGGCAGTATCGGCCAGATCTTCTAGGTCCCTAAAGAAATAAGAACCCAGTGTTGATCCCCGCCTGTTTGCCAGGGCAGGGCAATTGCAGAGAAGATGTTCTATGGACTCCTCCTACTCTTCATCCGTACAACTCCTGCAGAAGTCACTAGACGCAACCTTCAATCTCACCGCATGTCTTTCAATCTGACGGGTCCTGAAAGCGATAGCAGTGTGTGTGAACGCTTCAGATCTAGGCGAAGCCACATCCGTCTGGACTGATCACAGCCCCGAACAGACGCGCACCTACCATTTGTTACTAAATATGCTCTTTCTCGCAGTAGGAGCTAACAAGGGGCTAGAGGCGTGCCCACGGACTCCAAATCGTCTGGAGTCTGTAAGGTTGTCCCTAGTCTTGCCAGATCGTCTGCTCTGCAGTTCCCCGGTATGTCTCTGTGGCTCGGCAGACACATAAGGCGAATGTTGAAACACTTAGCCATCTCGTTAAGAAATCTGCGGCAATTCAGCACTGATGTTGAGTTCAGCAAGATAGAATCCAAGGATCTAATAGCAGCTTGACCGTCAGAATATGCTAATCCCCACCGTGGTGAGGATATTTTATCTCAACCATTCTGCCACTGCCTTAATGGCCAAAATTTCGGCCTGATAAACACAACAGTGATCAGGTAGCCTTCTTCGATGTATTCGACCAAGTCGTGTAGCGCAGTTTCAGTGGACTTGCCTTTGCAGTAAGCATGTTGTCTAAGCTGTCAAATATAGCTGTTAATGAGTCTCTCCAGTGTTTCAAGGAGAAACGATGACAGGCTGATGGTCCCGTATGGGAGGTTTTCCCGACTATGGGAATAAAGACCACCTTGGCCTCCCTCCACATAGCAGGGATGTATGTTAGGTCAATACAGTCGGTATAGAGCTCCTCAAGTCATAGAATCAGCGCATCAGTCACCGCTTGTAGTTCACCCGGCGAAATCATATCCGCCCCGAGTGACTTAAAAGGTTCGAAGTGATCTAGCAAAGTTGAGAAAAATTTGTTTATTTTTCAAAATAATCTCCTTTTAGCTCAATACATTTCCTCTAGCGATACTAGTTATTCGATATTGATTCTTACATATTCAATACCCTGTTTATAATAAGAACTGTCAAACTCCTTGAAATGATCATCAACCGCAGACTCCACCTCTTCATTGTTGACAAATCTTCTATAACCAAGTCAATTTTTTAACTTTCGACATAGAAAATGGTCCGAATGAGCTAAATCTGGCGATTAAGATGCGTAATGCAGCAATTCGAAATATAATTTATTGGTTTTGGACATCGCAAAAGTATATGTGTAAACTGAAACATTGTCCTGAGGAATTAACACTTTGTTTTTCGCCAAATGCAGCCTTTTTCCATAATTTCATCGCATAAATTTATTTTTTAGCATAATATTCATCGTTGGTAGTTGTTCCTTTCTGAAGATAATCAATAAAAAATAATCTCAAGAGCACATATACCAGTATATATAGGACTTTTTGAAATGTGTATCATTTCAACTAACTCACGCACCTTCATCCTATGATCATACAATTTCATTTTCTGGATTTTCGTGCAGTGTTCGTCTTGGCAGCTCGTGCAGGCTCGTCTAAACTCTTCGACCCAATATTATACAGTCGTAAACGAAGGATCAAATTCACACAGAGTAAAATCTCGCTCGGCTTTAATAGTGGTTGAATTGAGCCCTTTCAAATGGAAATGTTGGGTTACATAACGGTGACCTATTTTTTCCATGTTTACAAATTCACTGAGATAGTTTACTTTTGATGGCTTAAATAAAAATACTAAACAACGTGGCGCCTTGAAACTTAAAAATATGTTTTATAAGGTTGCCATTTTTCATCAAAACAATTTTTTTTCAAACTACTGGCATCGTTTTTACGTTAGGTCGGATAGTTTTATGACTGCCCTCGTATATCTCATACAGTTCTCTGGTTTGAGGTAAATTTTACATACGCCATCTGCTTGTTGAACTTAGTCCTGAGAATGAAACGGAAGGTATTGCAGTACGGTAAGGTATTGAGGTACCAGATTAGGTACCTCCCATGCAGATTGGATAATTTTCAAACCTTCAAAAAAAAAAATTAAATATTTTCATAATTTAACTAAAATAGCCCTAAATTCACACGAGTATCCTTCAGTTAATTGTGCTAAACTCCATATAGCTTTGAACGCATTAGGAAATTGGGAAACTTAGTGGATGATGAGGACCCAATATAGTTTCCTGGCGCAGAATTTCAGAAAGTTATAACTTCACTTTTATTAACGTGCCCTTCGAATTTTGACAAATAGGAAAAAGACGTTGGGTATAGGTTTATGTAAGCCAATGCACATGACTGCAATTTATGTACCGGTTATTTCCCGATACTTTTATACAATTAGTTATTTTTATTCAAGATTCCAAGATTTCCGAAATTCTCAAGAAGGTGAAATATTTTTTCCAATTTCTCGACAAATGATATAATAAAATTACGAAAATTGAATTCTCTAATAAAATAACTACAGGAATAGGAACGTTTATTTTCTAGTATTCCCGAGAAATGATCCCCATTTCCCAAGAAATGATAAAATCCCGAAAATTTCTCTCCCTAATTTCTGGCCGCAAAAAATTCTGTGACAGAAACATTTATTCCAGTCAAACTAAGCATCATTTTTACTTAATGATCCGTCATTAAGAAAAATAATGTACTTGAGCCGACTAAACCTTAAACGAATAAAAATTCATTTACTGACATATCATATGACATTTTGTCACTTTCAGCTATATCAACACATATGTAGGATTGTCTGTTTTCATATGAATGTTCATTGTGATGACGACATATGGACGAAATGTGCAATTTAACAGTCTGTCAGTGTGAAATTTGTAAATAAAAACTAATGGGGATATGTCATAAATACCAAGAGTATATGCGAGTGTCTGTGATTCTATAAATGTATAAGTGTGTTTATGTACTTGTATTTATATATATTATAAATACGTATAGACTTGTGCATGAATAATGTATGTGTGAAAGGATATAATCCCTCTGTGACCAGAGTGCGGCCCCCAGAAAGAAACTCGGCTGTGCACAAGAAGAAAAAACTTCAGGAGTATTGTAGTCAGTTAATAAATGCTGTGCAGCAATTAGTGATTGTCTATGACATTTTAATGGCTAAACTTTTTTGGAAAAAAGGTATTTTAACTGGAGACAGGGGAAAGGAAATATAAATTGAATAGTTGTGCAAAATTTCAGTATTTTGTACGAAATATGGTTAATCCATCGGAGGAAATACTTCCAAAAAACCGTTTAAAATATCAAGTGTCTTTTCATAAATTTTTAAGCTGATTGAGCGATATCCATCTCTCTGCTGGCCGACGGGCTGGTGAGCACAATAAATGCCATAAATCTAAAAATAAAAAATTGGGCGCAGCCTAATATTTTCTCAGATTGTAGCCGGAATTGTAAATACGTTATATCGGTCCACCTCTTTTGGTACCTCTCATACAATTCCCTGATTTTCCGATATTAATTTTTGGCACTTTTGGTATTTTTTAATTGCATAGTTTTTAGTCCATAAACTGCAGGAGCAAAACTGTTTGTCCATGCATTTTTTTTTATAATACTTGTAAAATTAAAAAAAATCGACCGATTAGCTATACCCAATCTCCCAAATAACCTTCCAAAAAACTCCCAAATGAATGACCGACTTAATCCATATATTCTTAAGTTGAAGCAAAAGAATTAATCCATATATTCTTACGTTCATATATGGTCTGTATAAGTAGTTTCTCAAAATGAAAATAGATAACATAAAAATTGGCGTATAAAATTTCGAAATTCAAATTTGTAACTCACTATTTCTAGACTGTTCCAACTTAATGTTTTGTTAGGCGTATTGCTTTATAGTTTCTGATAAAATTTGAGAGAGAAAGTAACCAAGTAACTTGTATATCCTATAGAGATTACCGATTTAACCCACATATTCTTAATTTCATGCATTTAAAACAGCTGTTTATGATTCAGCCAAAGTTGGCATACGTAATGCGTTTTCTAAAATTGGTTCTAAAAATGAAAATGGACGACATTGCAACTCTCATTCGATTAAGCCGCATACAAATTGATCAATTTATGGAAGTTTAATTCTTACCCTGTAGACACTGATTCATAAACATCTGTAGCTTCGATGTTTGTCGATAATATTAAATTGCAATGATTGACAAAGTTTGGAAAACGCAATCAGATAACAAAGCTCTCTAAATCTAAGTTATCTATTTTATTTATTTCTACATTCATATTTTTGATTCAATTGTACTAAATTCGAAATATCTTAGCAAGCAGAAGGCTCTTATTATGCTTAGTTCTGTATTTGTATTTGTTGATAAGTATCTATTAATTGAACTCTCGCCTCCTGGCGCTGAGCAAGCCAGAAGTCAGATGGTACTAAACCAGTCAAATGTAGCGATTGTGGTGCGAATTGCCTGAAATCAAAACTAACCAAGAACAAAGTAAATGTAAGATGGTGCATTATTATGGTGCAAAAATCAAGAGCTGTCAGCCCATAAATCCCCTCATATTTGCAGCAAAAACATCACGCAAAAGACGCATAACACGTAAATAATATTTCTTGTTGACAGTTTAGCCGGATGGAGGAAATGTTAATGCACAATACCACAATAATCGAAAATAGCTGTCAGCATAACCTTGATTGTTAACTACGACTCCTTCGGTCTCGCTCTAAGTTTGGGACGAAATTCACTCCATTGGTCTGTAGAAATTGATTTTTATCGGAGCGCTCTTCGTCCTCTACTCATTCAATGTCTTCTTTTAACCATCTGTTCACCGAAAGCTTTCTATGCGCCTCCCCAGCAGAAACTCCGTTTCGTAAAGAAAATGTAAATTAACTTCTTCACTCAACAAAAACACACATTGTAAGACTTTTTGCGTCAAATGAAGCTATGCATTTGACCACTAATATCATAGATGTAAATCACAGGGTTGCACGTTGGAGGACTTCACGAAATCACTTGATTGGTTCCAAAATATCAATAATTCTTTTAAAGAAATGAAAATATTTAGAACACAAATGTCCAGCATCATTGAATTGTCGCCGTCACATATTCTGCACTCTATTCATAACCATAAGGAAAAACAAGTAAAGAAATTTTAGTTAGTTGAACCGATTTCCATATATGTTCATCCAATATACTTTTGATTTTCTGCAGAAGTGTTAGTGCCAGAAGAGACGTGAGGTTGTTCTTATTAAATATCATAATTTCATTCTATCTGGAGAACTTACAAAAAATACTCTAAATTAAAGCCTAATAAAGGAAATAAATTGTAACTTTCTGAAGTCTTCCGTTTGGGAAATATATTTTCTATATTAACTAACTTTCCAAAGCTAATACATTATTTGAGGAGCTAAAAGGACGAAATAGAATTTAGCAAAATCGGTGAATTTATAATCCCCAGCTTTGATCTGGCAAAATATCTTAAGAAGATCCGTAAAGATTTACCGCATTTATCTTCTCCACCAATCAGGCAATCTGCCTGCCAGCCAGACAAACAGACCTTATTCGACTGAAAAAGTCATGAAATATATTTGGTCTAAAGGTACTTAGTCCTTTAAACGCTTCCTCCTGAATGTTACCCAGCGAAAACATATAGGTAGCATTCCAAACAAGAGAACATTTTCATTAGCAACAAAGCAGTACCATGCGCCGATTCAGTACAAGTGCTTCCAAATTGCTTTCAATAGGGCGATGTCAAAACTGGTGCCAGTAGTTTGGAAAAAGAAATGTTTTGGTGAAAAGTGGCAACCTTATAAAGCATATGTTTTAGGTTTCAACACGGTACGTTGTTTAGTATTTTTATCGGAGCCATCTAAAAAGTTAATATTTGAAAGGTCTCTGCCAATATTAAAGCCTGTAAAACATTGGATATCAGGGTTTTTAAACGAGGCCGTACGTACCAATTAAGATTAAGAAAATCTACAAAATGGCTAACTGAAATGATAGGCATTTCGAAAAAAAATGTTAAGCATCGTATATTGATCGAATACTTGAAGATGAGAAAGCTGAGTGCCGCGCTTGTTTCAGTAAAGTTTTTGTTGATGTTTTCGAACTTTTGCGTTGATTTATAACAATGGATCTAAAATGGGTCCATACCTGGGATAAAGTATCTGTCATAGCAGTGAACTGGAATGGGAGAATCATATCCAAAGAAGGCGAAGACGGTTCCATCTGCAGATAAGGTCATAGCATCTGTTTTTTAGGATACAGATGGGATTATTTTTATTGATTATCTTCAGAAAGGAAAAACCATCAACGTCGAATATTACGCTAATTTTTTACAGCGTTTATGTGATGAAATTATTGAAAAAAGGCCGCATTTGGCGAAAATAAAGTGTTAATTCATCAGGACAATGTTTCAGTTCACACATCTACATTTGCGATGTTCAAAATTAATGAATTAAAGTTCGAACTGCCTCATCACACACCTTACTCGCCAGATTAAGCTCATTCGGACTATTTTCTATATCCAAATTTGAAAATATCGTTCGGTGGTAAACCATTTGCCAAAACATTTGCCAAGAGGTAGAGTATGCGGTTGATGGCTATTTCAAGAAATTTTACAGTTTTTACTATACACTGGGTATGGAAGCTATTGAATTTCGTTGGGAAACCGGTACCACGTATCGAGCTAAAAGAAGACTATGTTGGAAAATAAATAAAATGTTTTTCAACCTTTTTGTTGCCTTCTTTGTTAGCTGGATTCGGTATAACTTTTTGAAAGTTATGAAGCTATGAATATGTGGGTTAAATCTGTCACTTGGATGATTAATCTCTCGATCTTTCCAAATTCTACTAAGCAAACAAATTCCATTCTCTTCCCACATTCAGTATTCTATTTTTACGTTCACTCATCGGGGCCTATGGTTGATGATTTCTAAACTCGCACGCGACTGCCGGCTATCATTATTTGAGAGAAGGTCACCTAGATGTGTCCGACGAGCATGTCGAGTAGTCTAGTAATCGACAATGGTAGTAAATGTTTCTCAAACTGCAATGTTCGGAATCGCCATTAAACTGTAGGAATGCATGTAAGCTCACTGAATGTGAGAAGCTCTCCTATATGATATTCATGGAGTTCCTGGGAATTTCTTAGTTATCCATTTAAAAATTATTTATATTTTGCAACAAATAAAGTCATTTTGCAAAAAATATATATAGATGTTGCAAAGTCACATTATCTGCAAGCTACATTAGTTCTGAATGGATATTAAAAAAATTAACCCGATATTAATACTGAATAATTCGGCAAGAAATCAAAAAATCTAAAATTCGTCGAATACATGGGTTTAACCCATGTATTTCACTAACTCAAAAATTATGACAAGAAAACAGTTTTTGGGTTTAAGGTTATTTGTATGGAAATACTTACAGAGTTGTAGCTAAGGATCCCACTATTTCAGATTATGTTAAATGATGAAAAATACTATGACCAGCTGCAATTAACATCAATTGATCATTTCTATTTCAAATTATAGGTGAACCAACGCAGAAATTTTAAGTTATTCAACGTCATTTTCTACTTTCATTTCAATAGACTGCCAATAGGAGCGTGGAGGAGCACTCTGCTTATAAAATGCTGTCTTGAATCAACGCACAGGAAAAGAAGCTAAATTATAATTTAATGAAGCTTTCATTTAAAAACTGTAGAGTAAGTACTGTTTTTTTGATAAATATATGAATTCGTATGGAAAATACACTTAGCGTGGTTACAAAGCGGACAAATTTCATTCCCACATCTATGGTAATCACCTGATTAGCGTAAATTATCCAAAATGTAGGATAATAAAATACAACACGTAAACCAAGCAATACATGGTTTAAATTAGGTAATTGGTATGGGTAGCATCCATCAAAAAGTCGACTTTATCAAATTCTGCCAAATATTTTGAGACAATACATTGAACAGGATTGTAGATTATTGTAGCATGTCAACCATAACTTAAGCTGGATAGATTGTATTTCAATAGATCGGACTATTTGTATCGGAGCAGTTTGAGATTTGTAGAACGATTGAGTGTACAGATTAATTTGGTGAGTTGTGTGTCAGGCACCAGAAGTTTTTCCAGGCGTCATAAAGCACTATTATATTTATTATTATTATTATTTATTATTTATTTATTAGTGTAGCAGGAATTCATTCTTTGGTACAGATATATATTTTTGAATATGGCTTTGTCTTAAAACAATAATATTAATATTTAGGAGATCATATGTATGCTTGATTTAGTACTAAAACGAAATTGTAACATAGGAAAGCTACAATTATTACCTATGTATTGAGATATCTTACGGATTAGACTTACACTAACTTATACTAACTTACTATCTACAGATGGTCAACAATTTAATTTAAAGTGAATTAATTAATCTGTTTGTAGATATTGAACACTTGCTTTTAAAATTCTCGTTAATTAAATCAATGCGGTTTTTAACTAAAGAAATATTTGACTTAGTGTGAAGGACTGAGAGTAATTTGTTTTGGGCAACTTGCAGTGTTGCAATGTGTTTTTTGCGATAGAACCCCAAACTGGACATGAGTACAACATGAGGGCTTGAAATACTACCTTCATAATGATTAGTTTATTTTCTTTACTTAAATCAGATTTCCTATTAATTAGCGGATAGATCATTTTTATTGCTAATGAGACTTTGTCTTTAATATGGTGGATGTGTTCTTTAAAGGTAAGTTTTTTATCGAGAAGAATACCTAAATACTTGACTTTGGGGCTCCATGGCACTTCGATGTCAGGAATTTTTTAACTAATTGATGGAAGGAAACACTGTTTTCTTTTTTTAGTACAAAAGATTGCTTGGGTTTTCTCAGCGCTATTATATTTATTATTTATTTATTTAGTGGTTTCGAAACAGCCGGTCTGGTGAGGCCGTCAGCTGTCAAATACCTGTCATCTAAAGTGTTATATAGTGAAAGGTTTGCCATTTACGAATATGGATCGTTTAACAACCGAAGAACGTGTAAAAAGAATTGAAACTTACTACAAAATTGGTTATTCAAACGTGGGCACTTTTCCTGCATTATGGGGTGATTATGGTTGTCATAATCGAACTACTGTACAAGGAATTGAAAAGGTTATAAAGAAATTTGAAGTGACTGGAAGTGTTACAAATGTGGTCAGGCCTGTTCTGTTAGTGAATTACCGAATTTCAATTCAGAGCGCTATGGCCGTATAATAACCGAATTTTTCTTACCTGCAATTGAAGATTATGAACTGGACGATATATGGCTTCAACAAAACAGATACAACACAACTGATTTTGGATTTATTGCGTGATAAACTTCCAGAAAGCGCAATTGCACATTTTGGCGACGTCAATTGGCCACCAAGCTCATGCGATTTGGCGCCATTAGGCTTCTTTTGTAGGGCTACGTCGAAGACGTGTTGTGTATGCGGATAATCCCCAAACGTTGGAGAATTTGAAAACCAAAACCGAGATACCACCATCGAAATTAGCGAAAAATGGTCGAAAACTACTTCAAAAGGAGCCACTGCAGCAGTCAGTCCAAAGACGGTCGTTAAAATGATATTGTACTTCGTACATAATGGCAGGGTCCAAGCCACATAATGAAATAAAAGTTTCGTCGAAATTTTAGCCTTATATATAGCCGAAAAAATGGATAACCCATAACGGATAATGGACAAATGGGTATTTTACCTACCGCATTGATGTTTGGTAAGCAGCACAAAAGGTTAAGACAGGCTAAATTTTACGAAAATAGAGTATATCATTGCTAAATTATGGCTGAAATGTAATTTTTGTCAGAATTGTATGAGTTCTTCTATTAGGTAAAAGTCTCATTTGGATCGGACTAACGAGACAACTAGTCAGGAGATAGACAGGCCAGCAATTTGGCCTTAAGATACTTAGATCTTATCCGTATCCTTCAATATGTTATATATTTTTTGTATCAGATAATAGTCACAATCAGATGACGATACAAAAAATAACCTTTATTACCATTTGAAGCTTCTGTTAATCCTTTCCTTTCAAATTAAATATTTTGCTATGAACACTCAAATTGCTTACAACTAGATAACTGTCATATCTCCAGCTTGTATCTACCTAACATATTACAATACTGGTATGCCTGCGTTGACAATAAAGTGCCTCATAAAATGGAAAATTAGAAAAGTTCGGTTTCGGCTTAATTTTCCACATTTCTTATGACAGCAGCTATCCCGGAAAGTGACCGGTATATATATGTTATTTTCGACAATATTAATAAAACTAAATATTATGATCAAGAACCGTCACCCAAACGGAGCTAAACCAGTTTCTGGTATTCGAATCAGATTTATGCACATTGAGTTTGATACCAATAACCGTATCAAAATAGTATTTAATGCAGTTTCTATATCACAGACCTATAGAGAGTTGTAAAAAATGTGGTGGATAAAAATCTAGACTAATGCAGATGGTTAATTAAAAATGACAAAGAAGTGATTGCAGATACCAGAATGGGTACGGCAATACGAAGGACAAACGTTTGAGATACTGCAATTTAGGGATGAAAAGTTACAGGTTAAAAATTAAATTTCGTGGAATCGGTCAATTTGTATGGGAGATTCCAGAGGGGTGAGCCGATATAGCCCACTTATAATCCCTGCCTAAGATCTGAGATGGCTTTAGACTGGGCCAAGTTTTGAGAAATTTCACAAAGATTTATAGCAGCTAGAAGGAAGACGTCATGAAACGCATTTGGTTAACAGATACTTGATACCTTAAAAGCTTCCTTCTGGCTATAAAATGTTTGCCGTATAAAAATTGATTAAAATGAATGTCCTTGCAAGATTGCGAGGCGCTTCATAGTTGGTATGCTCACCAGTATATGATAGGGGTCGTACTAATTTTGCCACTCCATTTGTAACAATTAGAGATACTATGAATCTAAGCGCAACAGAGGTGGCACCACCTCAACTAGAAAGCAAAAATTTTGTATAATACTCTTATGTATATATGTATATATATATATATATATATATATATATATTTATATATATATATATATATATATATATACTAGTGGACCCGGCAAACTTCGTTTTGCCTTCAAAGTTGTTGTTTCGGCACAATTCGTAGTTCAAGAAAGAAAATAAAAATATAAATTCGAATTCATTTAAATCAGTGATAAATTATTTTTATTGTAATGCTTTGTGGTAAACAACATTTGTTGTTTTTCCGTTTTCGGTGTAAATATACAAAAGCGATGGTTTGCCAACGCGCGAACAGGCTACATACAACTGTCCATGTGAGAAAACTGGAGACTCTAAATTCACTCCACAAATTCCTAAGGATTGGCCTTGCGCCTTATTAATGGTAACCGCAAACGCAAGGCGAACAGGAAACTGAAGTCGTTTAAATTCAAATGGTAGATCAGAGGGAATCATTGGGATGCGTGGAATGAATACATCTGCGCCGTTGAATTTTCCAGTTAAAATAGTAGCTTCAATTACATAAGCCATCAACCTTTTAATAGAAAGTCTTGTACCATTACACAAACGGGGTTGATTGATATTGCGAAGCATTATAATAGTTGCTCCAACTTTCAATTGAAGATTATGCGGAAGCAATCCTGGTAAGCCCAACGAATTCAAAAATTCTGTTGGATAATTCACAACATGTTCTTCATTGGTAACAGTATCGACAGACTTGTACGACACCAATTCGCCAGGAATCTTTGATTGTATAGCCATGTTTAATTCACTAACATCTTTGTTCTTTGCGGCTAAAATTGCTCTGTCACTCAACCATTCATGGCATGTATATTGTTGTGCAATGTTAGTGAAAACGCTTTCAATCAATTCCTCTTTTGACTGTACGAAACGGCAAAAATCATTTGGCAATGTTATCTATCCAGTGTCATCAACAGGAATTGCACCATTCCCAATTTTCAGCAACTGGTTAGAGAACTTCTCAGCAGATGGATCATTCTGCAACCGAACACGAACGTTGGTAGTAAGTTTCAATGTTTTAACAAATTTCCATAAATATGAAGACTTTAAGCAAGCGTTAATTTGATCGGCTGCTGTTGATCTAGGAATGACTGGTAATGTTTGCCTAAAATCACCTGACAATAAAATCAACGCACCGCCAAACAACTCTGAATTACCTCGGAGATCTTTCATTGTTCTTTCCAAAGCTTCGACAGATTTCTTATTCGCCAAATGCGGTCCGGCCACCATCTAACAAAGTGGCTGCAATGCCAGAAGACGCCAATGCCAATGCAATTTAATTCTGGGAACGTATCGTTGCCAACAACAATGAAATTAAATAAGTTTTTCCGGTGCCTCCTGGTGCATCCAGAAAATAAAATCCACCGGCTTCACTATTGACAACTTGCATAATAGTATTGTACGCCTTTTTTTGGTTCGCATTCAATGTGGAAAGTTTTGCGTGAACAATAGCATTTAATGCGTTGCGATCGTATTGTTGTTCACGTTGCAGTTCTAACTCAAAAATGTCATGCATTGCACGATTAGGTGATGGCATTGACAATTGTGCTAATAGCTTATTAGCAATCAATAAACAGAAATCTTCAATGCAAATCAACGCTTCATTGTAAATTTCTGGCGTGAAATCCATTCCCGGATTACGATTTTCTTGACGCACTCGAAACAGTATATTTTCCGATAGGCAGTCTTGAAATTTTGTCCACAGTTCAGATGGATTCGATGGAAAACAGGTAGACAAAATAATTGCAAACAAAGCTCGAATTTGATAAGGATGAGCAACAACTGCTGCGTCTGCAAGTGTTTGTTCCCAATGAATATCGTTTTCCAATAATTGAGCTGTTGACACGCTTGTCGATATGTCGTACACAGAACTCCATTGACTGTCCTTAAGTGTCGAAATGATGTTGGACCACGTACGTTTATTAACAGCAAACGTAAACAAAAACACTCAGCATTATTTGGGTGAACAGTATAAATACGCCCCAAAGCATTACTTGAATGATGTTCATCAACACGTTTTCCTTTCTTGCGCTGTTGGAACTCCTTTTTTGATACATTCCACGTAAAATACGTTGGCACTTCTGTGTACAATAATGTTCTGGCAAAAGCATCAACTTCACACAATTTAAAAAATGCAGTTAGAGTTGTATGAGATGGTGGTAGAGCTCTCTGTGCAGCATTTTCGGTAGTGAAATGCACACGTTAGCCACTTTCAAGATGAACAGCTAAATGAACAACAGCTGGATATCTCTCGTGAATTTGAAATGAAAAAATACGCCAAATCGCTTTATTACTGCTAATGTAACGCCCCATTTGATACAGATGTATTTCGTCATTTCTATTTGAATCAGTTGATCCATACACGCCCATATCACTACCTTTATTTACATACTTGCAAATGTATTTAATGGACTTGACAGAATTGCAGTATTCGACATTAATATGAGCTTTGAATACTTTCGGCAATAAAGGTGAATAGGGCACAACCCAACGGTTACCGACGACAACATTTTGATTTTTTTACTCTTATGGTAATTGATCTACCATTATCTTGAGTTGATCGACGACGATATAATGGGAAACCATCATTTCCAGTGATTGTATCCGAAACCAAAGCTCTTGGATAACGTTTACTGCATTTTCCATCAAGCATACATGGTGAGTTAATATTGAATGCTCCACATGGACCGTGTATCATATTTTGCACAACAACACCATATAATTCAGGATCTGGAATTTGATCTGGAATTTCAGCACATATCACATTGTCAACTTCATCCAGTGTGATTTTATTCTGTAACCATATTAATATGTGAGCGTGTGGCAAACCACGCTTTTGCCACTCCAGAGAATACATCCAGCACTTGACTTCACCAAACACTTCAGATTTCACGATGAAATCCATAAGCGCTTTCAATTTTTGCTTAAAAACACGGGCAGCGATATCATGGCGGTCAACTGGAATTTGACCAACAAATAAATTATCTTTGATGCCACTCCATTTCGGATTACACGTAAATGTTATAAATAAATCTGGTCGACCGTCATTGCATCCTGCGCCTACTCATGCATATGACGTGGGCTGCCTGTGTACGTTGAAGGCAAAATTGTAATTTTCCCAATATCATTAACATTACCGTCATTATTTATAGCATCACGCAAATGAATATACTCCTCCGAACGTAATTTCTTCTGATTAAACTGTATGAAATTTAGTCGTTCACTTTCAATTTTAGCGTACATATCAACAACAAATTGATGGAAAAGTCTACGACAATGAAAAATATGGTTAGTATCATTTTGACGGACCATAAGACGATATGCATAATAATTCATTGAGCTAACTTTTTTATCACTAAATTTTATGACTAAATACAGTCACTAAAATGACTGTAATTCATGAACCAATACAAATACAGAAAGCGTTCATACATAAAAACCTTGGTATTAACTTCAGCTTTAATATGCACTTTGCAGAAACAAAATCGGTTCACGCATTCCAGAGAACATCAATTACTAACACAATGATAATTATTTTTATATATATAGATAGATAGATATATATATATATGTATATAAATAAATACGTCGCTTTCATAGGCAGGACAAAACGTGGTCACACAACAAATGTGCCAGTTTTAGGGTATTGGTCGCACTCAACAAGTTTTCAAAAGTAATTTTATGGTTTCGTCTATTGTGAGGTTGAAAGGGCAAACGGAAATGCGTCGTTTTAGTTGTAGGAAATATTCAGTAATCACCAATGATCAACCATTCTATTTACATCACCATATGACACTGATATTTAGTACCTTCATTTGGTAGGCAAAGCGGCCCGCGTTTCAAACTGCAGTCCCATACCTGATTTATAGGCACACATACACAAGTTCCGACACTTGTATGGTGTCTCCCTGTATGTGAGCCATAATACGAGTATATTCCTATGCAATATACATACTATGGCATAGACATCTAATATAAACGGTAGTTTTATTTAATCGAATAACATTAAATGTCATCATCTTGTGCCATTTTTATCCTTAGGGTTATGGAAAATTGGTGTCATGGTATTTAGTATCCACAGAGAAAAATTTATTTTCTCATATAGCCATAACTCCGTCAGAGTTAAATGTACGCATTATAGTTGCCTGTCGACTCATATTATTAGAAATGATTCGATTAAACACTTCTATTTTTATTTTTGTGCAATAACAAACTATGCCAGTGTTTAGTTATTTTTATATGTTTGTTTGCATTATTTTATTAACTTCATTAAGTAGATATGATTTGTTGATAAATTATAAATCAAAATCAGTTGATGTCATCAGAAAACCATTTACTCTTCATAACATTTTTGCACATGGTTTTAAGTTTTCCGTGTCTCAGATGAGAATTGACAATAACGATTCACCAAAATTATGGTGTTGAATTTTCTAAATTATGGTGTTGCTTTAAGTTGACGTACATCGTGCACATTTCCGGAGTTCCGTTTCCGTGACTAAAATTAACCGGGTCCCAGAGCATGGAGGATTTCGAAATCAACGAGAGATGCAAATTCTATAATGCATCCACATGTTATTTCCATCAAAAGCTTTCAATTCAAACACTGGGTTCTTAATTATTTTACCTGCATGGCATCGAATAATACATTGGTAGAAATAATGTCATGTATCAGGTAAAACTACCCAAAGAATGAACAACTATTTCTCGCTTTGTATAGCCACAGTCGATAATAAGTTATTTTTGTTGACATATTTTTCTGTAATGTGGAAAAAATACTAAGCAGAAAAATTTTAGCAATTTAATCAGTAATTACACTTCTAGTAATAAAATCAAAGTTTGGCCATTCGCTTGTCGTATACAAGTTTACAAAAGTGAAACCAGTTGCATCAGAGACTATATATTTTCTCGAATTAAAGCTACACAAGCCAGAGACGAACTTTTTTGCGAATTTCAATCTATAACTGCGAATTACTAATAAAAATCTATTTTTTTTTTCGAAAACTGTAATTTTATTAATAACGTGTTTCATATATTTAAACATTTTTTATTAATTGATCTTTGCTCTACCCCTGAAAAACATTTGTTACGCAATAAAAACTAAGAGGACTAACTAAAGAGGGGTAAAAACATTCTGTATAATCACTTATCTCTACAGATTCCGATTTTCCTACCTTAAGCAGTGACTGGTTTGAATGAATGGTATCATGATTATTTCTTTAATCCCTTCCCCATGGTTTTTAATCCCGTCAATGACTTAGTATTATTCAAATTTTTTGAACTTCGGTGTGGTTTCCAAGAGAGTATACCATTTTAATTTTATGATTTTAACACTTTGATCGTTTGAAATGTTTCATTATATGGATGGTATGGGTGGTGGTATACAAATTTTCCAATCGATAGTTGCAATCCATTAAAATTTTAGACCATCGTTCCACTGGGGGCTAAAACGTTTTAAAAATGGCCGATATCGCTCAATATCCATTTCTTTCGTGTCAGTAGCCTATATAACAAAGTTCGTAATTATTTAATACCTTCAATAATTTACGAATTATGGTATTTTAAATCTGAGTTATGTTAGTGATGCCACTTTTGCAAATCATAACCTAACAAAACGTATGAGAATTTTGTGATTGGTGTTAACATATTCTTAAATTTTGATATCAATAATTTCCTTAATGTGGCCGCTAAAAAACTTTTTTAATATTTTTCAAAAAATTTTGTTTATTCCTTTACCCAGAGAAATGAAGATATACAGGGTTATCCATCTAGTCGTTTCGAAACCGCCGATTTAGCAAGACAACTGTTAACTACCTGTCATCTAAAGTGTTATTTATTTAGTAAAAAGATTGCCGTTTATGAATACGGATCATTTCATAACCGAAGAACGCGAAAAAATAGTTAAAACATGCTACAAAAGTGGTGATTCAAGGGTGGGCACTTTTCGTGCATTATGGGGTGATTATGGTCGCCATAATCGACCTACTATGCAAGAAATTGGAAAGATTGTAAAGAAATATGGAAGCGTTACAGATATGGTCAGACTTATGTATCGTCGCTTTCCAAAATATCGTTTTATTAGTGAATTCAGAGTCATTTAAATGACATTTTATTTCGTACATAATGACATGTACCAAGCATTATAGTGGTATACAACTTTCATAGCTTTATGTATGTTTTACTTAACTTTACTTTTGAAACCGAAAAATGAATATCCCAGTAAAACATTCGATATGGCTAAAAATGTATCACCTAGAAGGAAACGTTTAAATTACAAAGCTTCATCTGTTCATTTAATTGGCTGTTAGGCAGAATTAATGCGGTAAATTTTTAAAGATATTCTTGAAACTTGGTACGGCGAAATATTTTGTTTGATCGTAGCCGAGGATTATCAAAGAGCAACATCGGACTGCTTTCTACCTCCCAAATTGGCGGATTTTCCGGAATTCAATTTCCTACCTGCAACTCCTCATAGATTGGCAAAATTTGAAAAAGAAACGGCAACAGAAATTATATTTTGTAAACAAAATGTAATGCGGTTTCTTTGCTCAACAAAATCACACTTTTTAAGAATCGGTGAAATCCTATTTTAGATTATGCAAAACAAAGCCTGGCTTAAACACATTTACGATGTGGGACAAAAGATATTTCTGAAATTCGATATACCAGCGTAGTTTGATATGCCAGCGTCTTAGTTTGAAAACTTATCATACTTTTGGTACGAGATCTCATATTTATATTTCTGTATTCCTTTTCCCGTCCTTCAACTAATGAGATATATAACAATAATGTGTTGAATATTAAAAAAAATGTTGGGTACCCAGCAAAAAAAAACGTGCATTCCAAGGAAGCAAACATTCGTTACAATTTGTAATGGAAAAGTGATGAAAAATTGCTAATCATCAATGAAATTAACATAAGGTTGTCATAGGAAAGAAGCACTATTTTATGATGGAGAGATGTAGGCGAGAGGAAAATTAAAATCTTTGGTTGCAATTTTTCATCATTCGAAACAATCGTATTTTGTTCCACAAAAAATTTTTCCAAATTATGTCGTCAGAACAAAGCGCCCTTGTAAAGTATTTCCCCAATATAAATAATTGCACTAAATTTGTTTTCAAAAAAGCATCGATGGATTTAATACATCCCATAAAGAAATCAGTAAACAGGCATTGAACTGCAAAGGCACCTAATATTCCGTAGGATCGAAACTACACTCTGTGTACAATATTGGGGACGACCATTAGCGACATGGATTCTGTGTTCGGTTTCTTAGTATTTGTAGTTTTTACAAATGGAATGACAAAGTTAGTATACCAGTCATTATATAAAAGAGTATAAGCAAATGTTTTCCTCAAAAACTTTAAATGGAACTTCTTTACATCGGTTATCACAAACTACGCCTTCGGAACATTCCTATAATACGAATGTTTTCTTTTAATTGTTAGGAATTACAAATGGAAGTACTTCAATACCCTTGTTTTTGAAGTATTTTGAAAACGCTTCTTTGGAAGCGGTAAACTGGGATTGGATCCTTAAAAGAAAATGTGATTATTTTTTAATAACTTCTCCCTTTTTCGCTGGGTGTTTAAGTCGATCGATAATTACTTTGACCGATGTAAAGGATTTTGTTCTTACATACTTCCCTTCACGTCAACATCTAGTCTGAATCAGTGTCATTTTTATACCTCTAATGGTTCTCTAGTTGTTGCAGTTGAGAAGGACTGAGTGGGCGATACCACGCCGTTTGTCCAATCACATTGTGAAAAATTCACTTGTTGAAACGACTGTTCGGAGCGAAAATACAAATAAGTGTGCAAACGCGCCAGCATTGCATTGTATGTGTATGTGTAACGTCATTACTATGTAGGAAACACACACACCGCAATTTTATTTATTTTTTAGCCAGTTCAAAGAGAAGGAATATTTTAAAAAAGTGATCAAAGAGTGTGTTGGTTTGGAACATTAGTTGCCATAATCACAAAGGCGTTTTTAAATTAAATCTGCTATGGAATGGGCTTGGAAATCTGCGCTTTTAATATTTAAAATCATGTAAATATTCAGACATTTAAGCTTTTATTCGCACGTTTTCAAACAATGTTGTTGCCTGCTCAAGTGAAGCACATTTAGGAGGATAAACCCGATGTTATTCTGCTGCAGTTTGACGTATACTTTGCAATTTAAAGCTATATTACGCATACGGGTGAGACGCTATTCCCTTATGAAAAGTTTTTAAACAAGAAAATAATACCCAAAACAACAGCCCCGGTACATTTACAAATTTTCATTAATCTACACATATAAAAATAAAACGTTTTACTTTCTTACGTTTCTTTACTTTCTTTTACGTTCTTACAAATAATTATACTCACGAAAACTCCAGAGATTTTGATGAAATTTTATGTGCGTATGTATGTGTTTGTGCTCCTTAGAGAGTCATATTTGTGTAGGTTGACGTATTCACAGTAGGCTTGAAATATGAATGTACGTCGGTGCAATAGCTCGAATTGCTACATGTGATACCTCAATATCAATAGGAATGTAACTTCGATATTTGAATGGAAATGGGGGTGCTGATGTGGGTAACATTACTTAAAATTGTACACGAACAAAGATGAAGTAGTGCAGTTTTAAGCAAATCTATCTATCCATCAAGAGAAATTATTGTTCAAAACGTTTTTTAAGGGCGCTTGAAAAGGGGCACTGAGATAGCCAAACCATAAATCAGAAATTTGGCATGTAAAATTTTTTTAATATTGAAAAAACATATATCAATACATTTTGTAATAAAATGATCGATGTGTGGATTTGAACAAAGTATCCCTTGATATTGCACGGTTGGCCTCGCTTAAAATAAAGTTTCCCTCACAGTCGGATTCAAAATATTCCTTTTTTGCATTACATCTATATATATAAAAATGAATCGTGGTTTGTTCCTATGCTTAAAACTCCAGAACGGCTGGACCGCTTTGCATAAATTTTTGTATATGCGTCTG
>JAHXMU010027354.1:9635-44897 GCA_019455685.1 Philornis downsi | reverse complement strand
CATATCTTAAGTGCTGCTGCAAATATGGGCGGGATTGGACAATGGGGAGTGGTACCTCCTATACAAACCACAAATTAAAAAGCAATTATTTCTGCTCCTGCTTACGGTATTTGAACCAAATTTGGTACATCGTTTTGGTGTACATATCTTAAGTGCTACTGCAAATATGGGCGGAATTGAACAATGGGGCGTGGTACCTCCCATACAAACAAAAAATTAAAAATCAATTATTTCTGCTCCTGCTTACGGTATTTGAACAAAATTTGGTACGTAGGTTTGGTGTAGATATCTTTAGTGCTGCAAATATGGGCGGGATTGGACAATGGGGAGTGGTACCTCCTATACAAACCACAAATTAAAAAGCAATTATTTCTGCTCCTGCTAAAATTTGAAGGCAAAGCAACGTTTGCCGGGTCTGCTAAATTAATTAATTTAAGCTACTTCAATCTGAGAATGTTGAGTTATAGGGGAAAAACTCTTTCTGAGGTAGCAGAATGGATGGAATGATATAGCCCATTTACAGTGCCCGTCTATAATCTGGATGGAATATTAGGCTATGCCTAATTTTGAAATGTTTAGTAAAGACTTGTGAGTGTTATCGTGTCCTCCAGCCAGTTAGAGAGACAGACATTACTCGATCGACTTACAAAATCACGGAACACATTTCGTCAAAATGTATTTAGTATTTTAAATGCTCCCTTTTGGATATTACATTTTTGGCCGTGAATATTTTCTTTCATTCCTACTGTTGTTACTTTTATGTACGCAATCCTTAAAAACCATAGTAAAAAACCATGAAAAATACTGCTGCCCCCACGAATTTAGATTTGTGATTTTATCATTTTTTTTTCTTTTTTTTTGGAGAACTGAAAACCTTTATTAATATTTGGAGCATTTGCATTGGTGTTTGCACTCAATCATGCCTGATAGCCCATGAATTAGGAAAGATAACATCAATCGATTGGATAGGCAAATTTATGGATACTATATGTAGATATTCCGAATGATGCGACGAAAATATATTTTGTAAAGTAAAGTGAAATTAATCTATCTATAAATATAAAAATGAATCGTGGTTTGTTCCGATGCTTAAAACTCCAGAACGGATGGACCGCTTTGCATAAATTTTTGTATATGCGTTTGGGTGGTGCCCGGGATGGTTTAGATTTACAATTCGGTCCAATTGGACCAAGGGGCGTGGTACCTCCCATACAAGCAAAAAATTAAAAATCAATTATTTCTGCTCCTGCTTACGGTATTTGAACAAAATTTGGTGCGTAGGTTTGGTGTACATATCTTAAGTGCTACTGCAAATATGGGCGGGATTCGACAATGGGGCGTGGTACCTCCCATACAAACCATAAATTAAATATCCAATATTTCTGCTCCTGTTTACGGTATTTGAACAAAATTTGGTGCATCGGTTTGGTGTACATATCTTAAGTGCTGCTGCAAATATGGACGGTATTGGACAATGGGGAGTGGTACCTCCTATACAAACCACAAATTAAAAAGCAATTATTTCTGCTCCTGCTAATGAAACATTTCCAATAAAAATAAAATTTGAAGGCAAAGCAACGTTTGCCGGGTCGGCTAGTACAATTTATATATTTTAAATTTGATGGAAGGTTATTACAAGTAATTGTTGCGTCGGCCAGTGTTAGTGGCTCTTGACCTTTGCCATAGTCGGCATTGGTGGGGATTCTTAGCTGGGAAAAAGTTTGTCACTGTGGGAGGACCGCTGTCACAGTAAAATGGCCCCCTCGAGGCAGCCAAATATTCTTTTTTTCATGAAAACAAAAATAAAAATTAAATTTGCGGCTGATGGCGGCGTAGTGTTGTTTATCAAAAATAATGTGGGCACTCGCGTTGCCAACCGAAATTGGAAGTAACAGGGTTGTGCGTACGCACAAAGAATTGTTTTACAGAGGGCGACAAATTGCGCGAGCTTTCATTCATGGATTGGTTAACCGAAAACTTTTAGGATGTTTGAATGCAAAAATGGTTGAAAATTAGGAATGAAAGTGAGTGTGGAGTTGAGATTATGACAGACAGCAAAAATTAGGATAAAGCAGAAATAAAGATTAACTTTTTAGAAAAAAAGATTGCTGTTTCAATAAAAATTGGGCGGAAAAAGGTAAAATCTGGCGTCAGTAAAAATATCTCGAGACAGTTACAAAGAAACAGCGGGTCGATACGGTTGGAATTCCTACTCGCGCTAATTAGTTAATGGCAGGAGAAACATTCAGAGCGCTGAACAAGTTCAAGGTATTTAGTGAACAAAGATATGGAAAATGGTGACATGAACATGTAAAAAGTATACTATTTTTTGGAGAATATTTTTTTTTTTGGGGTATTCTGGTGAAGATCCAATAATAACCGACCAAAGCTTTAAGAGCGACGGTGAGGAAGAATAAGCACCAAACTAAGTAAACTACGGGAAAAGTCGTGGGAGCTAGAAGAGGTGAGAGGAGCCATCTGCATATTGGAGCCAAGTCAACATCTCGGCCGGATCAATTGTCAATTCTCTTCAAATCAGGTATGATCAAGCTAACCACCGCCTGTATGTTTCCGGTGATAGGAAAGCCAAGGTTGTCGACCAAACAAATAGATGGCGATGCCTTATATTTTTAACTTTTGAAAACAGCACACAAGCTGAAAAATCAATATTTGCCGAGTCTAACTTTGAAAAAAAACAATGCAAAATATATTCTTAATAATTGAAAATAATAATTAAGAATTTATATCCTCGTTGTAAGTGATGTTAGATCCCGTTCGACCCGTGAAAAAAATTTGAAACATAAAAGAAAAAATAAACTAAACATCGCCACTAGCAATTGTGCTATGTAAATTGTATTTATTGGTAAAACAGTTACATAAAATAAAAAAAGAAGAAAAGAGCAAATATCACCCTCATTGAAGACCGCCCGGGCGGAATAGCTAAGGGGGAAAAATATATAAATAATTATGAGTAGTTAGTATAACGTACAGTTTAAGTTAGCTTTAAGATGAATATACGTTAGTCGTTGTTTAAGTGTAGTATGTTCAAGTGTTTTTATCTTATGAAAAATTTTGTTTTTTTTTTCTTTTGTTCAAATCCTTTTGCTTGTTCTTTATAGACACATTTGTCTCAGCTTGAGACTACCTAAGCGAGCTCCTTTAGGTAGGTTAGAAAATTAGAGTGTTGTGGCAAGTATTATTGTGTGGAGGATATAAAGAAATTACAGACTTTATAGGGACCAAAAAGAATTGTTTTATTTAATGTAGCACGTTTAATGAAAAATTGTTTGTTTGCATGTTTCCGATTTAATGTCTTGAAAATGTACCAATAAATCTTAAGTGAAGAAGATGTCCGATTAGTTTCGTTGTTCTGAGCAGATGAGGTAATGTAAAAGCGGTGTGTGGAATAAGGGGATTCTGACAAAAACGAAATGGGTTGGTGAACCCAGGCAAGGTGGGCAAAGTGCGGTTCCCATCATCAAGGTCCTTGGTTTTCCTGGATGTCCGTATGTGTAAATGTTTGTAACTATATGTTTAATTTTTTTTTAGTCTTCTGGGTTAGTGTTGGTGGGTTCAGAACCCGCTACACCTGAGACCGCATAGCAGCCGGAAGACCGACCCTAACGACATGATAGAGGCACATAACACAATCGCACCCACAAAATCATTGGGTTACTTGTTTTTTTTTTTCCAGCCTACATAAAGGTGTTTGATATTATGAAAATTAAAACAATCAATATTATGAATATTAAATTTTGATATTTAAAATTTGATAATTATTTGATAATATCGTCAAATTTTAACACTAATTTCAGTAAACAGTAGAGATGCTGATTGTTAAATATATAATTATAGATAATTTTCAAAGTTTATTTTGCAGCCAATGCAGAAATTTTACGGAATTTCAGTTTCCATTATATACACAAAAAATTACAGTTGAATGTGAATTGTTTCAACGATTGATATATAAGTTGTTCTGTATTCTTATTTAATTTGTCCTTCATTTTGTAGAGATTACGTATTGCTAGAGCAATTTTCTTCTTTTCGTCTCGGGACTTGCGCCTGCCTCTAGAAGCTAAAGAAACCCGATCATAAACAGTAGACTGTGTAGCAGTTGAAAACAGAATTCGATTCACTAATGTAGTGCAATTTGACCCAGTTACACATTTTCCTGGGGGTTCCTTAAGTTGCATATCTATGCCAACAAGCTACAAAAAATGTACATATATATAACCCATGTAATAACACAATCTCGGTCTGATCTATGCACCAGAGTTATTGAAAATTTGGCGCTCGATTGTTCGCCGTTGATATCTCGCACGCAACTTGTACTTTTTCACAATTGTAATATCCACACATTCCTATTGCAAAGCACTACATTCAATAAAATAGTCACATCGATTTTGTTGATTATAGGTTGAAAATTACATACATTTATTGATTAATTTCCAACACCTTTGGAACGTAGCGTATTCATTTTAGTCAGGTGAACTGACCTTCTCTCAACGTCGTTTTGTGTGGCTACAAGAAATACTCGCAATATGAACAACAATAAAAAAAAAAAACAAAATTTTAAATTTCTGAATTCCTCCGTTTGGGAAATGTAGAAGGAATACCGATCTTTTCAAATTGGGAAATTTGCATATGCCGTGCCACAAGAGGCGTGGCAGGGAAATCTATTTTCATTTCTAGTAATAAATGCCTGATGCCAGTTGAATTATATTCACTATTCATTAGTGCAATAGAATGAATAGGAATCAAGACATTGTTGTGACAAATAGTTTGTAAGGTGACATATCATTGTCACCATTAGCGTAGGGCGTAGCTGTAAGGTTTTGTCACTTGAGAATGGGAATCAATTTGATGTAGCAACAAATTACCCTGTTGTTGTGGCATCCCAAAAACTGAAGTAATTAATGTAGGTCAATCTTTACGGTGCATTTTTCCATATGGGGATTGTGTTACGGGAGCATTGGCACATTAATAAACCAGGAAATGACGAACGTGTGTCAATGGGTTTTGCACTCATTACCATAAGTGCTCTTGAGTATTGGTTCAAGTGCGCGAGCTCACGCCTTTACGAAAATAAGCCAGCGGCTATCACCTCAGATGTGATACGGGTCATCAACTCACATAGGTAGACACGATACTACACGAACGGACATCGTAGAGTCCTGCTGTAGTCACACCACACCGTGACACAGTAGAACCCTACGAAACCTACCGGTTTGCGATTTTTGTATAAAAATGTACATAACAGAATATATCAGTTTAATAAGGTAGTTGTACGGAAGATACCAGAGTGAGCGCTATCATTCCATTGACCTTTTCACAAATTGCCGAGTATTACTATGGATTACGGTAAAAAATCAAATTTTGATGAATCGCCTAATATGCATTGGAGGTACCAGAAATATCGCTTATTCTCGTTCTCAGGTTTTAGATCACCAAACACATGTTACGTGAAAATTTGACGGAATTAGGTCGAATCGATTGGAAGACATGGAGGTAGGAATATATGAGCTAAGTCAGCCATTTGTGTGGGAGATACGAGAACTGCATAACAGTGAGTCTGATTAAAAACAACCATTTAATTAGAAAGTACAGGGAATTGATTGAATTAATTATTAATTGAAAATTGAATATTTTGGAGTAGTATTTAATTTAGGTATTTTGTGATAATATGGGCCAAGAGGTTTTAAGTACATAATTGTTAAATAAATTAATGGAAATTAAAATTTCGGAAAATCGGTTAATTTGTGTGGTAGGTGTCGGAATGGGTGGTGGCAACGTCGTGATTTTTGTTATCAGATTTTAGATCACCAAACGGATGTTACGTGGAAATTTGGTCGAATTAGGTACGATTGATTGAATTGTTTATTAATTGAGAATTGATTATTTTGGAGTAGTATCTAGTGTATGTATTTTGTGATTTACTTAATATGAGCGAAGAGGCTTAAAATTACAAGATTGTGGAATAAATTAGTGGACATAAAAATTTCGAAAAATCTTTCAATTTGTATGGAAGTACCGGAATAAGAAGTGTAGTAAAGCGATTCGTTTTCATTCTGAGATTCTATGTTGGTAAAAGCTGAACGTATGTAAAATTTTACTAAATTTAACGCAGCTACATACAAGGTATGAACTTAAAAATATATAATACGTATAAAATCGTCCATTTGCATGGAAGCTGACAAAAGAAGTAGGGCTGTTTGATCAATTTCTTAAAATTTTACGTGGAATTGTGGTGCAATAGAAATGACAAATACGAATGAGGAGTTACAATGAAAAAATTGAATTTCAGAAAATCGATCAATTTGTGTAGAAGGTTCCATAAGAAGTCGGATTATAAAGCTCATGACAACACTCGATTATGATCTGGAAAAATATTACACGGGATAAAATTTGTGAAAGTTATCGTGGCCACCAGCTTGCCAATCAGACAAACGGATATCTTTTAATCGATTTAGAAATCATAAAATGCATTTGGTTAACAGATACTTGGTACTTTAAGTGCTTCCTTCTGGGTATTGCATTTTGGCGGCATCAAAGGATATACGAGTATACCTTCATTCGTCCTGGTAAATGCATAAAAATTAGTAACTTCTAGTCAGTATTCCACTAAAGAGACCTAAATTGTAAAATCCATATAGTTCAAATAATAAGTTGTTTGCGAAAAAACATGAATCGAATTTAAGTAAGAACTTCTTTGTCTCCAAATCAAAATAAATTTTTCCTACTTTAAGTTGATTTTTCTAACTCAAGTTTAGGTGCAATTTCGAAAAACTTGGTACTATCGAACTGTGTACACATGTTAAGGTCACTTCCCAGTAGCCGAAACGATGACTTGACGAAAAGCAATGACTTATATTGAAAAGGCGTTCTGTAATGCCTTCTTCGTGTCTCTAAACTGTCTAACATGATTAGCACATTAATGCATACATTTGAAAGGAATATATTTAGTTTCGAAGACCACTGCATGCGTTTTAAAGTTGTTTTGTTCATACTTTTATACACTGTCGCCCAATAAATAAAACAATATAATTTCAAATATGCAATTATCGATATAATATAACATCTACCCATGCTTTTTATTTATGGATTCGTTTTAAGATTAATGGACCCTCTGTGTGCTCCACCATCAGCATTCGCATACGCATTATTTATACTATCAAGTGATTTACAATCGAACAACGCGATTCCATTTAAATGTTTGCATAATTGACGATGTATTTATACATTTATAGATAATTATCTGATACTTAATTGGTAATTAAATACGGAACTACTATGGCACCATTTAAGCTCAAAATAACCTAAAAGTTTTTATGTTTTTATTGCGCCTTCAGGCTGAAATTATTAAACTTTTTAAAGAGGGGATCTGCGAATCTTAATGAATATAATGAGAAAATTGACTAATCAAGGAAGTGGTAGTAATTATAAATAATAGAAATAAAATTAAATGAACGAAATATTAAAAACACATTATGAAAGTATGTCTGTCTTTGATGTGGCAAAAATATAACAATCTCCCAGGCGAATTGTTCGGATTTCTGAAAGTCATTTTCATTCTGTGATTCACAAACCGTGAATTGCAGTAACTTGAATTTGTTTTCACTACATTATACTAAAATATTTTAAAAAATATTATAAAAATGACTCGAAATGATTTACAACTATTATTAATTTATTTAACTTCCTCTACAACGCCATGTGTGATGACGAAAAGTGTCAATTGAAAAGATTTTGTGGATGTATTACAGATTCAGGGGTCGGCGTTCGAAGTGTTAACAATTAAAAAGGCTATAATTTTGTCAGTTTTGATTTTGTTTTTGATTAAAAACTTCAGTACATACTGTTAACACTTTAACAGAAAAGGCTTTACACACTGCTGAAACATAGCCCGATGATATTTTGTCCAATTCTCGCCCAGTTTTAAGGCGTTGACCAACTCAATTTATTCACTTGATACTTTGGCATACAGATTGAGCCATATAGGAAAATCCATTGTTGTGAAGAAATGAAAATGGGAACTTTGGAACGTTGGTTTCCACAGAACACCTCGCTAAATCTAAAATAAAGTTCGATTTTCACTCTTTTGTTTGCATGTTGTTGAACCATATTTTTTCAATAGAAAGAACCAAATTTGCTAGCTCTCCACCAATGTGCAAGTGTTTTAACACTTTAGCACCTGCTATGCGAACTGCCTTGTAGTGCTTCAATCATAGTTAGTTTTTCAATGTGCCACCAATCAACAAGCAGACACGTTGCAAGTTTTCACCAATTGGTCTGCGCTTTAGGTCGTGGATTACGTACAATCATAGCCTTCACCTCTTGACATATTTCATGACATTTTTCATGCCAGCAATATCGTTGTAAGAAGTAATAGTCCAATACAGAAACGTTTTGTTCGCACTTAAATGCCGTACCTATTTAAAGATGGCTGGTAGCGATTTTCCAGTCAATGCAATTATATTTTGATAACTTATTAACTGCGACATAAAACGATTTACTTAACTTGTGAACAATAAAACCGACGGGCATTTGTCAAAAAATGAGCGCGCTGTCATTAGCCATTTGGTCGTTAGAACGGAGAGAAATGTGTAACACTTCCAGCGTCTACTGTTGTATTTGGAATCATAATACAGGGTTGCCCATATTCGACGGACCCATGTTTTTAAAAAAAAAAATCAAAGAAAAAAATAAAAATTTGGCGGTTGGCAATCTTATTCATTTAATTTGTTCCAAGTAGATTTGTTTACATCAATTTTTGAATATGATATCTCTCAAATGGCCGCCTCTGGCGTTGATGGCGTATTGTGCCCTTTTTGCAGCATTTTCCATCGTTTTCGCCAACATTTCGGCCGGAATAGCGGCTATTTCTTCACGAATGTTGTCCTTGAGCTCTTCTACGGTCCTTGGCTTGTTAACGTAAACCTTTGACTTCAAATGTCCCCACAAGAAGAAGTCAGCGGGCGTCAAATCGGGCGAACGCGGTGGCCAGTCCAAATCACCACTTTTCGACATCAAACGGCCCGGAAACAAATTCTTCAGAAAATCGATTGTTATGCGACTTGTGGAGCGCCGTCTTGTTGAAACCAGAACTGCCTCATACGCTTTCGACGAATAATTGGCATCACAAAATTGGTCATCATGTCGCGATAACGCTCCTGGTTGATGGTAACAGCATGGCCATTTTCGTTTTGGAAGAAAAACGGCCCAATGACCGTTTTCGCACTAACGCCGCACCAAACTGTGACTTTTTCGTCATGAAGAGGCAATTCTTGAATCTCCTGAGGATTTTCAGTGGCGTAAATACGGCAATTTTGCTTATTTACGGTCCCATTCAATGTGAAATGGGCTTCATCGGACATGATAATTTTGTTCCAAAATTGTTCGTCATCATCGGCCATTTCGATGACTCGTTGGGCCCATTCCAATCGACGAGGCTTGTCCGCAGGCAACAATCTTTGCGTCAATTGAATTTTGTACGGGAACAAATGCAAATCAACGCGAATAATCCGTTGTAAAGTGGACCGAGCCATGCCCAACTGCTGAGAACGGCGTTTTTGGGATGTTCTTGGGGACCTCTCAACACTGGCTCGTACGGCAGCGATATTCTCGGCCGATCGCCTTGGTCGACTTTTATTTGGCCTCTTCGGATTAGAAAGAGCCTCACCAGTCGAAAATTTTTCGTATAAACGCTTAATGGTGTTCTTAGAAGGCGCACTTCTCACATTTTTTAATATTTTAAAAGCAAGTTGAGTTTTCACAATTGACTTCTTCTGTTGAATGTAAATTTCATCTATTTCAGAGCGCTCGCGTGGCGTGTATTGTTCCATGGTAAAAATCTGCTTGGACTGACGCTTCAAACGCGGTATGTCATTAAGCGATCTGACATCTCTGTCAAAAGTTATGGCGTTGCCAGATGGGTCCGTCGAATATGGGCAACCCTGTAAATACCAATAATCCCAATTTATTTGCGATTTCCATTGAGGCACTGAGGGTAATATATGGATAATCAATTCTAAAAATTTTAAAAAAATGCGAAACATTTATTTGTTCGTCTTGGTTGTACAATATTTTCCTTTTGAGCTGTAATATCATTAATTTATCAAAAGGATAGTGTAATTTTGAAACATAAAATGCAATACTTTGTAAAGAGCAAGTTCGTTACGACATTAATTTCTAATAGAGGATGCGTCACAGAATTTTATGGACAGCAATTAACGGAATATTTACTTAATTTCGTTTGCTATTTTTCAATGAATTCTCTTCGAGAACGACCGCAGTTTTTCAAACTCGGAAAATGTAGGTGTTTTGAAGGAAACATAACGCTGTGCAGGTAAGCGTAATTTACATATATAATATTATCAGTTTTAACTTTTCGTTTGATTTGAGTGACCTAAAATGAAATCTTGACATCATATTTTATGTCTTTGGAATGATTATATGATAATCTAGCCTACCCGGCAAACGTTGCTTTGCCTTCAAATTTTAGCAGGAGCAGAAATAATTGCTTTTTAATTTGTAGTTTGTATAGGAGGTACCACTCCCCATTGTCCAATCCCGCCCATATTTGCAGCAGCACTTAAGATATGTACACCAAACCGATGTACCAAATTTTGTTCAAATACCGTAAGCAGGAACAGAAATAATTGATTTTAAATTTTTTGTTTGTATGGGAGGTACATCGCCCCTTTGTCCAATTGGACCGAATTGTAAATCTAAACCATTCCGGGCACCACCCAGATGCATATACAAAAATTTATGCAAAGCGGTCCAGCCGTTTAGGAGGAGTTCAGTGACAACGCCCGTACAGTAGAATTATATATATGAAGATATTCGAGAGGTGTTATCTGTTCGATAGGTTAGTAGATTAGGGATTCAATCAGACTTTTTTAGTAATATTATATGCACCAATATAAGTTAAGGGTGATTCTTCTCTGTCACTCTGTCTGCAACACCAGGAAATGTTTATCTGTCCGTTGAAATCACAATAAGGATTACACCGATCGAACAGGCAAGTAGGACTTTTGTACGTGATGTGTCATATTCGTCAGCAATTTAGTTTAGGAATCTGGCAAAATGGCCATACAGAACATACAGAGCCTTCGGAATTTTTCAAAAATCCGTTTGAGAAGTCGTGTGTGTGACTATTAAACAATATCGTTTCTGCGAGAAAACCGCCTAAATGAATGTATAAACATAGTGTTTAAATGCATGCATGGCTTCTTCAGAAAACTGGTTTTCCAGTTACTAGAATAACTGCTTGTTTTGAATCAAATTTTTTGGTTTTCGAACAATGGAAAAACCTGGATA
The DNA here is from genome assembly GCA_019455685.1 of Philornis downsi. Classification (NCBI taxonomy): domain Eukaryota; kingdom Metazoa; phylum Arthropoda; class Insecta; order Diptera; family Muscidae; genus Philornis; species Philornis downsi. The sequence goes on along the minus strand of JAHXMU010027354.1, from coordinate 33,575 downwards.
AACCGGGAAATATGTATTTTGGTTTAAATAAATGAGCGATATTATTATGAAAAACAAAAAAGTACCACAATTTAAAAATAAATGCCAAAAATCATTTTTAAAGAAAAATCGAGTCAAGCAAGCCAGCACCGGAAATATATGTATGAGCTTCGTATAGTGATACCGATATATTACCGAAAATGTGCATAATATCAAAAGTTAAGTGTACATATTTTCTCACGTACGAAACGCTACACTTCTGTGCAGCGTAATTTAGAACCAACTACTATAGAGGCAAACGAACACTGCAAGTCGTTGAGAAATAATATATTTTATCAAATTCAACATTAATATTGATATATTCGCTTACTGCAAGTTTGAGAAAAGCGAATGTCACAAATTCAGATTTGTTGCACCGTCGGCATTAACTGTTTTCAGGAAACTAGTGTTTGAAAAATGAAAAACATAATTTAATATTGAGATAATAGTATTATACAGGGTGGGCTATAAGGGTGTTGGCGGTCTAAATATTCAATTAAAAAAAAACTACGAAACATAAAAAAAATATATTTGTATTTTTAAAAAGTAGAAGCATGGGAATTTTTAAGACTTGGAACCGAAGTCGCAAATTTTGGAAAACTCGTTGAAAAGTTGTTCTCGGTATTTTGTTATTTTCCTGAATAATGTTCCTCATGTAGCCCCATAGAAAATAATCGCATGGAGAGAAATCGGGGCTACGTGGGCGCCATTCAATATCCCCCATTTTCGAAATGAGTTTTCCAGGAAAAACATTTTTCAGCAGCTCTATGGATACCCTAGCCGTATGACATGTGGCCCCATCCTATTGAAACTACATCCTCGAGGTATTGCCTTGAAGTTCTTGCAAAGCTGGCACCAAAAAGTCTGCTAGCATGTTGCAATAATTGTTCGCTCTAACCGTCGTGAACTGAAACACGAACACGCTCCACAATGTCGGCTGATCTTGCAGAAACTGGGCGACCACGAACCGTAATTGGTACTGTTGAGCCGGTTGTTTCGAACATTCTGATCCATTTTCGTATCACATTGGCGCTTGGAACTTCACTTAAATCGTGTAAACCGTGTTCATGCCGATACAAACGTCGTGCAGTAATCACTGAGTTATTGTTTTCGTAATACGCTCGGACACAAAATGCACGCTGCACTCCGGTGTACGGCTCCATGGCGACTAAATTTCCAGGAAGCGGCGCAGCGAACAACATATCCCTCCACCACCCCGCGCCGCGCGTTACCGAGAAATTGAAGAATTAAATCGCCAACACTCATATGGCCCACCCTGTAGTATTCTATTTTTTTATTGGCTTTTATATCGTTTGCATACCTGATGTGGCATTTTCAACAGTTTTTGAGCTTCTAAAGTTTTCGAAATCGTGAAAATGAACTCTTTTACCAAAATCTATGCAATTGGCACAATTATCCAAATAGCGACATTAGCTTATGCATTCACGCCCTTATCAAATTTACGGTATCGGTCAGCGTCTACAGCCTGTAGTAATAGTTTACTTCTATTGATTTAAGATCCTCAAATTTATTATATTTATTGAATTAGAATGAAATTCCGATTAACATTTTATATAAATTATATACGAGTATATAAATTTCATTTTGTTAAACAAAAAACAATTTTTATATATTTTTGCATTTTCTCCAAAAGCGAAAGCGAAGACAATGATTTCTTAAAACCTGGCTCACGAGTTTGAATAAAAAATCCGGTAAGGCGGGAACACCCTACATATATTATAACGGTATAACTTCCACTATGCTATAAACTTCAAATGACGTAGGTGGTGAAAATCAGTCCAGTGGGGAAAAACCTGCACGCACAAGGATCTAATTCTAAATCGCCTAGTTCTTACCAAAAAATACTCCCGATTAAGAATCAATAGCAGAAGCAAAGTAATAACAGTCTGAAGTACACCACTCAGATATTATATACAGACCACAATTTGTTGCTAAATCAGTCAACATGTTTTTGTGGTGTCCAAAGAAACTAGGCAATGGTCAAATTTTACTTATACATCTTATACGTACTAAATTTTAGCGTAATTAAGTGAAATATAGGAATTTGCAAATATATGGATTAAATTAAGTGATTTTTATGGACGGTTTTCAACTTTTATCCAGCAAAACATGTGACAGAGTCTTGAACAACTGATGTACATAAATTACATATTAGATGATCAAATTAAATTACGATAAATCGTTGAACTTGTATCTGAGATGCCAGAAAGGAAATGCTGAATCGCTGTGTTGTTAGCAAAATATGCTCCGAATCGGTACAAAAATTTCAATCAGGCGAACCGACTTACACGTATCTTCACCTAATATAGTTTTGAGTTGATATAAAAGCTGAAGCCTTCTACTATGTAAAATATACCAATTTGTCTACGACATATCCTTAGGGCAATCAATTTTCATTTGTAGGACGATATTTACTGAACGCCTGATGCATGCTGTTTTATACTGTACTCAATTCAATTGAATAGAACATTAATTAGTAGGGTCATAAAGATTAAACTCTTAAATGGTTCCTTGCTCTAGTTTTCCTAAATGCACAACAAATTATAAAGCAACACAAATTAAAAATCCCGTAGAAAAGATTGCATTTCGGATAATCGGACAAATTGTAAGGAAGGTATCAGAAGGAGATGTGGGAATGCCCTCGGTTTTCATTCTGAAACTTTTGTTAGCAAATGGATCTTAATTTTGCCTAAATTTCATGAAACTAAGAGTATGTACATTATACATCGCCTATTGGTATGGAGATATAAGAAGGGGTGCTATTAATCAGTGAAATTCATGAATTTTACCAAGCGTCGTAAACCAACATAAGGGGCAAAAATATAACTTAGATTTTTACAGGGAACAAAAGCAGTGGTCCGGTATGAACCATAATTTCGCTAAATGTCAGGTTTTGCCAAGTTTTATGAAATTTTAACACGATTAACGACAGTTGTCATGTCTACTTGTCAACCGGAGAGGTATAAGATTATATTTTCCATCGGAAGACATATCAATGATTATATGGTGTTTGATATATATGTTCCATCCTGGTCGATTTCACAGCCAGGCGTCCAATATTACAGCAGTTCATTTGTTCCTATATAGCACCAGTTTTTATTTTTTTCTGCATCAGAATTAAAAAAAAGTGCTGCCAAAATGAATAAATTGTTTGAAATATCTTTTAAATTAAACATTTTACCTGAAGAGCTTTGTTATTAAAAAGTTAAAGAATACCGTTGATGGTTTCTCATTATCGTACAATGTTTCGAATGTACACCTTCTTTGATACGACAAAAATCTGACACGCAGAAAAAAGCATTCAAAGTTTCAAGTATTTTTTGGGCAGATGTTGCTCATAACTTTTCAATTGAGCGATGTAAACCACTTTAGTTTTGCACTCAAAGTGTCAAGTATTTTTTGGCCAGATGTTGCTCATAACATAACAATTGAGCAATATCCACCACTTTAGTTGGCTAAGTTTCCACAGCCTAATATTTTTCAAGTTCGTAGCCGGGACTCTTAAACAGGCTAAACAGACCCAGCCATTCTTCATTTGTAAACTGCGGTAAGTTAACAATTTGTCCAATACATTGATATACAATACTTAACAGAATTTAAAGAAGCGACGGTTTAACTACACCCATCTGGTATCTTCTACACAAATAACAGAATTAAGCCATGTGTGTCTGGTTTCTTACGAGAATGGTCCCTCAACTTGCCGTCCCAAGTTAGGTTAGGTCAGTGTGGCATTCTGAATGGACAGATTTACTTAGATTGTATAATTCATTGTGATATCACGGAAACTAGAGATAAGGATGTCCCTAGTTTCTCCCGTTGAACCTTCCTGAGTGCCTCAAGAAGCTCTTAAGTCGGCAGTATCGGCCAGATCTTCTAGGTCCCTAAAGAAATAAGAACCCAGTGTTGATCCCCGCCTGTTTGCCAGGGCAGGGCAATTGCAGAGAAGATGTTCTATGGACTCCTCCTACTCTTCATCCGTACAACTCCTGCAGAAGTCACTAGACGCAACCTTCAATCTCACCGCATGTCTTTCAATCTGACGGGTCCTGAAAGCGATAGCAGTGTGTGTGAACGCTTCAGATCTAGGCGAAGCCACATCCGTCTGGACTGATCACAGCCCCGAACAGACGCGCACCTACCATTTGTTACTAAATATGCTCTTTCTCGCAGTAGGAGCTAACAAGGGGCTAGAGGCGTGCCCACGGACTCCAAATCGTCTGGAGTCTGTAAGGTTGTCCCTAGTCTTGCCAGATCGTCTGCTCTGCAGTTCCCCGGTATGTCTCTGTGGCTCGGCAGACACATAAGGCGAATGTTGAAACACTTAGCCATCTCGTTAAGAAATCTGCGGCAATTCAGCACTGATGTTGAGTTCAGCAAGATAGAATCCAAGGATCTAATAGCAGCTTGACCGTCAGAATATGCTAATCCCCACCGTGGTGAGGATATTTTATCTCAACCATTCTGCCACTGCCTTAATGGCCAAAATTTCGGCCTGATAAACACAACAGTGATCAGGTAGCCTTCTTCGATGTATTCGACCAAGTCGTGTAGCGCAGTTTCAGTGGACTTGCCTTTGCAGTAAGCATGTTGTCTAAGCTGTCAAATATAGCTGTTAATGAGTCTCTCCAGTGTTTCAAGGAGAAACGATGACAGGCTGATGGTCCCGTATGGGAGGTTTTCCCGACTATGGGAATAAAGACCACCTTGGCCTCCCTCCACATAGCAGGGATGTATGTTAGGTCAATACAGTCGGTATAGAGCTCCTCAAGTCATAGAATCAGCGCATCAGTCACCGCTTGTAGTTCACCCGGCGAAATCATATCCGCCCCGAGTGACTTAAAAGGTTCGAAGTGATCTAGCAAAGTTGAGAAAAATTTGTTTATTTTTCAAAATAATCTCCTTTTAGCTCAATACATTTCCTCTAGCGATACTAGTTATTCGATATTGATTCTTACATATTCAATACCCTGTTTATAATAAGAACTGTCAAACTCCTTGAAATGATCATCAACCGCAGACTCCACCTCTTCATTGTTGACAAATCTTCTATAACCAAGTCAATTTTTTAACTTTCGACATAGAAAATGGTCCGAATGAGCTAAATCTGGCGATTAAGATGCGTAATGCAGCAATTCGAAATATAATTTATTGGTTTTGGACATCGCAAAAGTATATGTGTAAACTGAAACATTGTCCTGAGGAATTAACACTTTGTTTTTCGCCAAATGCAGCCTTTTTCCATAATTTCATCGCATAAATTTATTTTTTAGCATAATATTCATCGTTGGTAGTTGTTCCTTTCTGAAGATAATCAATAAAAAATAATCTCAAGAGCACATATACCAGTATATATAGGACTTTTTGAAATGTGTATCATTTCAACTAACTCACGCACCTTCATCCTATGATCATACAATTTCATTTTCTGGATTTTCGTGCAGTGTTCGTCTTGGCAGCTCGTGCAGGCTCGTCTAAACTCTTCGACCCAATATTATACAGTCGTAAACGAAGGATCAAATTCACACAGAGTAAAATCTCGCTCGGCTTTAATAGTGGTTGAATTGAGCCCTTTCAAATGGAAATGTTGGGTTACATAACGGTGACCTATTTTTTCCATGTTTACAAATTCACTGAGATAGTTTACTTTTGATGGCTTAAATAAAAATACTAAACAACGTGGCGCCTTGAAACTTAAAAATATGTTTTATAAGGTTGCCATTTTTCATCAAAACAATTTTTTTTCAAACTACTGGCATCGTTTTTACGTTAGGTCGGATAGTTTTATGACTGCCCTCGTATATCTCATACAGTTCTCTGGTTTGAGGTAAATTTTACATACGCCATCTGCTTGTTGAACTTAGTCCTGAGAATGAAACGGAAGGTATTGCAGTACGGTAAGGTATTGAGGTACCAGATTAGGTACCTCCCATGCAGATTGGATAATTTTCAAACCTTCAAAAAAAAAAATTAAATATTTTCATAATTTAACTAAAATAGCCCTAAATTCACACGAGTATCCTTCAGTTAATTGTGCTAAACTCCATATAGCTTTGAACGCATTAGGAAATTGGGAAACTTAGTGGATGATGAGGACCCAATATAGTTTCCTGGCGCAGAATTTCAGAAAGTTATAACTTCACTTTTATTAACGTGCCCTTCGAATTTTGACAAATAGGAAAAAGACGTTGGGTATAGGTTTATGTAAGCCAATGCACATGACTGCAATTTATGTACCGGTTATTTCCCGATACTTTTATACAATTAGTTATTTTTATTCAAGATTCCAAGATTTCCGAAATTCTCAAGAAGGTGAAATATTTTTTCCAATTTCTCGACAAATGATATAATAAAATTACGAAAATTGAATTCTCTAATAAAATAACTACAGGAATAGGAACGTTTATTTTCTAGTATTCCCGAGAAATGATCCCCATTTCCCAAGAAATGATAAAATCCCGAAAATTTCTCTCCCTAATTTCTGGCCGCAAAAAATTCTGTGACAGAAACATTTATTCCAGTCAAACTAAGCATCATTTTTACTTAATGATCCGTCATTAAGAAAAATAATGTACTTGAGCCGACTAAACCTTAAACGAATAAAAATTCATTTACTGACATATCATATGACATTTTGTCACTTTCAGCTATATCAACACATATGTAGGATTGTCTGTTTTCATATGAATGTTCATTGTGATGACGACATATGGACGAAATGTGCAATTTAACAGTCTGTCAGTGTGAAATTTGTAAATAAAAACTAATGGGGATATGTCATAAATACCAAGAGTATATGCGAGTGTCTGTGATTCTATAAATGTATAAGTGTGTTTATGTACTTGTATTTATATATATTATAAATACGTATAGACTTGTGCATGAATAATGTATGTGTGAAAGGATATAATCCCTCTGTGACCAGAGTGCGGCCCCCAGAAAGAAACTCGGCTGTGCACAAGAAGAAAAAACTTCAGGAGTATTGTAGTCAGTTAATAAATGCTGTGCAGCAATTAGTGATTGTCTATGACATTTTAATGGCTAAACTTTTTTGGAAAAAAGGTATTTTAACTGGAGACAGGGGAAAGGAAATATAAATTGAATAGTTGTGCAAAATTTCAGTATTTTGTACGAAATATGGTTAATCCATCGGAGGAAATACTTCCAAAAAACCGTTTAAAATATCAAGTGTCTTTTCATAAATTTTTAAGCTGATTGAGCGATATCCATCTCTCTGCTGGCCGACGGGCTGGTGAGCACAATAAATGCCATAAATCTAAAAATAAAAAATTGGGCGCAGCCTAATATTTTCTCAGATTGTAGCCGGAATTGTAAATACGTTATATCGGTCCACCTCTTTTGGTACCTCTCATACAATTCCCTGATTTTCCGATATTAATTTTTGGCACTTTTGGTATTTTTTAATTGCATAGTTTTTAGTCCATAAACTGCAGGAGCAAAACTGTTTGTCCATGCATTTTTTTTTATAATACTTGTAAAATTAAAAAAAATCGACCGATTAGCTATACCCAATCTCCCAAATAACCTTCCAAAAAACTCCCAAATGAATGACCGACTTAATCCATATATTCTTAAGTTGAAGCAAAAGAATTAATCCATATATTCTTACGTTCATATATGGTCTGTATAAGTAGTTTCTCAAAATGAAAATAGATAACATAAAAATTGGCGTATAAAATTTCGAAATTCAAATTTGTAACTCACTATTTCTAGACTGTTCCAACTTAATGTTTTGTTAGGCGTATTGCTTTATAGTTTCTGATAAAATTTGAGAGAGAAAGTAACCAAGTAACTTGTATATCCTATAGAGATTACCGATTTAACCCACATATTCTTAATTTCATGCATTTAAAACAGCTGTTTATGATTCAGCCAAAGTTGGCATACGTAATGCGTTTTCTAAAATTGGTTCTAAAAATGAAAATGGACGACATTGCAACTCTCATTCGATTAAGCCGCATACAAATTGATCAATTTATGGAAGTTTAATTCTTACCCTGTAGACACTGATTCATAAACATCTGTAGCTTCGATGTTTGTCGATAATATTAAATTGCAATGATTGACAAAGTTTGGAAAACGCAATCAGATAACAAAGCTCTCTAAATCTAAGTTATCTATTTTATTTATTTCTACATTCATATTTTTGATTCAATTGTACTAAATTCGAAATATCTTAGCAAGCAGAAGGCTCTTATTATGCTTAGTTCTGTATTTGTATTTGTTGATAAGTATCTATTAATTGAACTCTCGCCTCCTGGCGCTGAGCAAGCCAGAAGTCAGATGGTACTAAACCAGTCAAATGTAGCGATTGTGGTGCGAATTGCCTGAAATCAAAACTAACCAAGAACAAAGTAAATGTAAGATGGTGCATTATTATGGTGCAAAAATCAAGAGCTGTCAGCCCATAAATCCCCTCATATTTGCAGCAAAAACATCACGCAAAAGACGCATAACACGTAAATAATATTTCTTGTTGACAGTTTAGCCGGATGGAGGAAATGTTAATGCACAATACCACAATAATCGAAAATAGCTGTCAGCATAACCTTGATTGTTAACTACGACTCCTTCGGTCTCGCTCTAAGTTTGGGACGAAATTCACTCCATTGGTCTGTAGAAATTGATTTTTATCGGAGCGCTCTTCGTCCTCTACTCATTCAATGTCTTCTTTTAACCATCTGTTCACCGAAAGCTTTCTATGCGCCTCCCCAGCAGAAACTCCGTTTCGTAAAGAAAATGTAAATTAACTTCTTCACTCAACAAAAACACACATTGTAAGACTTTTTGCGTCAAATGAAGCTATGCATTTGACCACTAATATCATAGATGTAAATCACAGGGTTGCACGTTGGAGGACTTCACGAAATCACTTGATTGGTTCCAAAATATCAATAATTCTTTTAAAGAAATGAAAATATTTAGAACACAAATGTCCAGCATCATTGAATTGTCGCCGTCACATATTCTGCACTCTATTCATAACCATAAGGAAAAACAAGTAAAGAAATTTTAGTTAGTTGAACCGATTTCCATATATGTTCATCCAATATACTTTTGATTTTCTGCAGAAGTGTTAGTGCCAGAAGAGACGTGAGGTTGTTCTTATTAAATATCATAATTTCATTCTATCTGGAGAACTTACAAAAAATACTCTAAATTAAAGCCTAATAAAGGAAATAAATTGTAACTTTCTGAAGTCTTCCGTTTGGGAAATATATTTTCTATATTAACTAACTTTCCAAAGCTAATACATTATTTGAGGAGCTAAAAGGACGAAATAGAATTTAGCAAAATCGGTGAATTTATAATCCCCAGCTTTGATCTGGCAAAATATCTTAAGAAGATCCGTAAAGATTTACCGCATTTATCTTCTCCACCAATCAGGCAATCTGCCTGCCAGCCAGACAAACAGACCTTATTCGACTGAAAAAGTCATGAAATATATTTGGTCTAAAGGTACTTAGTCCTTTAAACGCTTCCTCCTGAATGTTACCCAGCGAAAACATATAGGTAGCATTCCAAACAAGAGAACATTTTCATTAGCAACAAAGCAGTACCATGCGCCGATTCAGTACAAGTGCTTCCAAATTGCTTTCAATAGGGCGATGTCAAAACTGGTGCCAGTAGTTTGGAAAAAGAAATGTTTTGGTGAAAAGTGGCAACCTTATAAAGCATATGTTTTAGGTTTCAACACGGTACGTTGTTTAGTATTTTTATCGGAGCCATCTAAAAAGTTAATATTTGAAAGGTCTCTGCCAATATTAAAGCCTGTAAAACATTGGATATCAGGGTTTTTAAACGAGGCCGTACGTACCAATTAAGATTAAGAAAATCTACAAAATGGCTAACTGAAATGATAGGCATTTCGAAAAAAAATGTTAAGCATCGTATATTGATCGAATACTTGAAGATGAGAAAGCTGAGTGCCGCGCTTGTTTCAGTAAAGTTTTTGTTGATGTTTTCGAACTTTTGCGTTGATTTATAACAATGGATCTAAAATGGGTCCATACCTGGGATAAAGTATCTGTCATAGCAGTGAACTGGAATGGGAGAATCATATCCAAAGAAGGCGAAGACGGTTCCATCTGCAGATAAGGTCATAGCATCTGTTTTTTAGGATACAGATGGGATTATTTTTATTGATTATCTTCAGAAAGGAAAAACCATCAACGTCGAATATTACGCTAATTTTTTACAGCGTTTATGTGATGAAATTATTGAAAAAAGGCCGCATTTGGCGAAAATAAAGTGTTAATTCATCAGGACAATGTTTCAGTTCACACATCTACATTTGCGATGTTCAAAATTAATGAATTAAAGTTCGAACTGCCTCATCACACACCTTACTCGCCAGATTAAGCTCATTCGGACTATTTTCTATATCCAAATTTGAAAATATCGTTCGGTGGTAAACCATTTGCCAAAACATTTGCCAAGAGGTAGAGTATGCGGTTGATGGCTATTTCAAGAAATTTTACAGTTTTTACTATACACTGGGTATGGAAGCTATTGAATTTCGTTGGGAAACCGGTACCACGTATCGAGCTAAAAGAAGACTATGTTGGAAAATAAATAAAATGTTTTTCAACCTTTTTGTTGCCTTCTTTGTTAGCTGGATTCGGTATAACTTTTTGAAAGTTATGAAGCTATGAATATGTGGGTTAAATCTGTCACTTGGATGATTAATCTCTCGATCTTTCCAAATTCTACTAAGCAAACAAATTCCATTCTCTTCCCACATTCAGTATTCTATTTTTACGTTCACTCATCGGGGCCTATGGTTGATGATTTCTAAACTCGCACGCGACTGCCGGCTATCATTATTTGAGAGAAGGTCACCTAGATGTGTCCGACGAGCATGTCGAGTAGTCTAGTAATCGACAATGGTAGTAAATGTTTCTCAAACTGCAATGTTCGGAATCGCCATTAAACTGTAGGAATGCATGTAAGCTCACTGAATGTGAGAAGCTCTCCTATATGATATTCATGGAGTTCCTGGGAATTTCTTAGTTATCCATTTAAAAATTATTTATATTTTGCAACAAATAAAGTCATTTTGCAAAAAATATATATAGATGTTGCAAAGTCACATTATCTGCAAGCTACATTAGTTCTGAATGGATATTAAAAAAATTAACCCGATATTAATACTGAATAATTCGGCAAGAAATCAAAAAATCTAAAATTCGTCGAATACATGGGTTTAACCCATGTATTTCACTAACTCAAAAATTATGACAAGAAAACAGTTTTTGGGTTTAAGGTTATTTGTATGGAAATACTTACAGAGTTGTAGCTAAGGATCCCACTATTTCAGATTATGTTAAATGATGAAAAATACTATGACCAGCTGCAATTAACATCAATTGATCATTTCTATTTCAAATTATAGGTGAACCAACGCAGAAATTTTAAGTTATTCAACGTCATTTTCTACTTTCATTTCAATAGACTGCCAATAGGAGCGTGGAGGAGCACTCTGCTTATAAAATGCTGTCTTGAATCAACGCACAGGAAAAGAAGCTAAATTATAATTTAATGAAGCTTTCATTTAAAAACTGTAGAGTAAGTACTGTTTTTTTGATAAATATATGAATTCGTATGGAAAATACACTTAGCGTGGTTACAAAGCGGACAAATTTCATTCCCACATCTATGGTAATCACCTGATTAGCGTAAATTATCCAAAATGTAGGATAATAAAATACAACACGTAAACCAAGCAATACATGGTTTAAATTAGGTAATTGGTATGGGTAGCATCCATCAAAAAGTCGACTTTATCAAATTCTGCCAAATATTTTGAGACAATACATTGAACAGGATTGTAGATTATTGTAGCATGTCAACCATAACTTAAGCTGGATAGATTGTATTTCAATAGATCGGACTATTTGTATCGGAGCAGTTTGAGATTTGTAGAACGATTGAGTGTACAGATTAATTTGGTGAGTTGTGTGTCAGGCACCAGAAGTTTTTCCAGGCGTCATAAAGCACTATTATATTTATTATTATTATTATTTATTATTTATTTATTAGTGTAGCAGGAATTCATTCTTTGGTACAGATATATATTTTTGAATATGGCTTTGTCTTAAAACAATAATATTAATATTTAGGAGATCATATGTATGCTTGATTTAGTACTAAAACGAAATTGTAACATAGGAAAGCTACAATTATTACCTATGTATTGAGATATCTTACGGATTAGACTTACACTAACTTATACTAACTTACTATCTACAGATGGTCAACAATTTAATTTAAAGTGAATTAATTAATCTGTTTGTAGATATTGAACACTTGCTTTTAAAATTCTCGTTAATTAAATCAATGCGGTTTTTAACTAAAGAAATATTTGACTTAGTGTGAAGGACTGAGAGTAATTTGTTTTGGGCAACTTGCAGTGTTGCAATGTGTTTTTTGCGATAGAACCCCAAACTGGACATGAGTACAACATGAGGGCTTGAAATACTACCTTCATAATGATTAGTTTATTTTCTTTACTTAAATCAGATTTCCTATTAATTAGCGGATAGATCATTTTTATTGCTAATGAGACTTTGTCTTTAATATGGTGGATGTGTTCTTTAAAGGTAAGTTTTTTATCGAGAAGAATACCTAAATACTTGACTTTGGGGCTCCATGGCACTTCGATGTCAGGAATTTTTTAACTAATTGATGGAAGGAAACACTGTTTTCTTTTTTTAGTACAAAAGATTGCTTGGGTTTTCTCAGCGCTATTATATTTATTATTTATTTATTTAGTGGTTTCGAAACAGCCGGTCTGGTGAGGCCGTCAGCTGTCAAATACCTGTCATCTAAAGTGTTATATAGTGAAAGGTTTGCCATTTACGAATATGGATCGTTTAACAACCGAAGAACGTGTAAAAAGAATTGAAACTTACTACAAAATTGGTTATTCAAACGTGGGCACTTTTCCTGCATTATGGGGTGATTATGGTTGTCATAATCGAACTACTGTACAAGGAATTGAAAAGGTTATAAAGAAATTTGAAGTGACTGGAAGTGTTACAAATGTGGTCAGGCCTGTTCTGTTAGTGAATTACCGAATTTCAATTCAGAGCGCTATGGCCGTATAATAACCGAATTTTTCTTACCTGCAATTGAAGATTATGAACTGGACGATATATGGCTTCAACAAAACAGATACAACACAACTGATTTTGGATTTATTGCGTGATAAACTTCCAGAAAGCGCAATTGCACATTTTGGCGACGTCAATTGGCCACCAAGCTCATGCGATTTGGCGCCATTAGGCTTCTTTTGTAGGGCTACGTCGAAGACGTGTTGTGTATGCGGATAATCCCCAAACGTTGGAGAATTTGAAAACCAAAACCGAGATACCACCATCGAAATTAGCGAAAAATGGTCGAAAACTACTTCAAAAGGAGCCACTGCAGCAGTCAGTCCAAAGACGGTCGTTAAAATGATATTGTACTTCGTACATAATGGCAGGGTCCAAGCCACATAATGAAATAAAAGTTTCGTCGAAATTTTAGCCTTATATATAGCCGAAAAAATGGATAACCCATAACGGATAATGGACAAATGGGTATTTTACCTACCGCATTGATGTTTGGTAAGCAGCACAAAAGGTTAAGACAGGCTAAATTTTACGAAAATAGAGTATATCATTGCTAAATTATGGCTGAAATGTAATTTTTGTCAGAATTGTATGAGTTCTTCTATTAGGTAAAAGTCTCATTTGGATCGGACTAACGAGACAACTAGTCAGGAGATAGACAGGCCAGCAATTTGGCCTTAAGATACTTAGATCTTATCCGTATCCTTCAATATGTTATATATTTTTTGTATCAGATAATAGTCACAATCAGATGACGATACAAAAAATAACCTTTATTACCATTTGAAGCTTCTGTTAATCCTTTCCTTTCAAATTAAATATTTTGCTATGAACACTCAAATTGCTTACAACTAGATAACTGTCATATCTCCAGCTTGTATCTACCTAACATATTACAATACTGGTATGCCTGCGTTGACAATAAAGTGCCTCATAAAATGGAAAATTAGAAAAGTTCGGTTTCGGCTTAATTTTCCACATTTCTTATGACAGCAGCTATCCCGGAAAGTGACCGGTATATATATGTTATTTTCGACAATATTAATAAAACTAAATATTATGATCAAGAACCGTCACCCAAACGGAGCTAAACCAGTTTCTGGTATTCGAATCAGATTTATGCACATTGAGTTTGATACCAATAACCGTATCAAAATAGTATTTAATGCAGTTTCTATATCACAGACCTATAGAGAGTTGTAAAAAATGTGGTGGATAAAAATCTAGACTAATGCAGATGGTTAATTAAAAATGACAAAGAAGTGATTGCAGATACCAGAATGGGTACGGCAATACGAAGGACAAACGTTTGAGATACTGCAATTTAGGGATGAAAAGTTACAGGTTAAAAATTAAATTTCGTGGAATCGGTCAATTTGTATGGGAGATTCCAGAGGGGTGAGCCGATATAGCCCACTTATAATCCCTGCCTAAGATCTGAGATGGCTTTAGACTGGGCCAAGTTTTGAGAAATTTCACAAAGATTTATAGCAGCTAGAAGGAAGACGTCATGAAACGCATTTGGTTAACAGATACTTGATACCTTAAAAGCTTCCTTCTGGCTATAAAATGTTTGCCGTATAAAAATTGATTAAAATGAATGTCCTTGCAAGATTGCGAGGCGCTTCATAGTTGGTATGCTCACCAGTATATGATAGGGGTCGTACTAATTTTGCCACTCCATTTGTAACAATTAGAGATACTATGAATCTAAGCGCAACAGAGGTGGCACCACCTCAACTAGAAAGCAAAAATTTTGTATAATACTCTTATGTATATATGTATATATATATATATATATATATATATATATTTATATATATATATATATATATATATATACTAGTGGACCCGGCAAACTTCGTTTTGCCTTCAAAGTTGTTGTTTCGGCACAATTCGTAGTTCAAGAAAGAAAATAAAAATATAAATTCGAATTCATTTAAATCAGTGATAAATTATTTTTATTGTAATGCTTTGTGGTAAACAACATTTGTTGTTTTTCCGTTTTCGGTGTAAATATACAAAAGCGATGGTTTGCCAACGCGCGAACAGGCTACATACAACTGTCCATGTGAGAAAACTGGAGACTCTAAATTCACTCCACAAATTCCTAAGGATTGGCCTTGCGCCTTATTAATGGTAACCGCAAACGCAAGGCGAACAGGAAACTGAAGTCGTTTAAATTCAAATGGTAGATCAGAGGGAATCATTGGGATGCGTGGAATGAATACATCTGCGCCGTTGAATTTTCCAGTTAAAATAGTAGCTTCAATTACATAAGCCATCAACCTTTTAATAGAAAGTCTTGTACCATTACACAAACGGGGTTGATTGATATTGCGAAGCATTATAATAGTTGCTCCAACTTTCAATTGAAGATTATGCGGAAGCAATCCTGGTAAGCCCAACGAATTCAAAAATTCTGTTGGATAATTCACAACATGTTCTTCATTGGTAACAGTATCGACAGACTTGTACGACACCAATTCGCCAGGAATCTTTGATTGTATAGCCATGTTTAATTCACTAACATCTTTGTTCTTTGCGGCTAAAATTGCTCTGTCACTCAACCATTCATGGCATGTATATTGTTGTGCAATGTTAGTGAAAACGCTTTCAATCAATTCCTCTTTTGACTGTACGAAACGGCAAAAATCATTTGGCAATGTTATCTATCCAGTGTCATCAACAGGAATTGCACCATTCCCAATTTTCAGCAACTGGTTAGAGAACTTCTCAGCAGATGGATCATTCTGCAACCGAACACGAACGTTGGTAGTAAGTTTCAATGTTTTAACAAATTTCCATAAATATGAAGACTTTAAGCAAGCGTTAATTTGATCGGCTGCTGTTGATCTAGGAATGACTGGTAATGTTTGCCTAAAATCACCTGACAATAAAATCAACGCACCGCCAAACAACTCTGAATTACCTCGGAGATCTTTCATTGTTCTTTCCAAAGCTTCGACAGATTTCTTATTCGCCAAATGCGGTCCGGCCACCATCTAACAAAGTGGCTGCAATGCCAGAAGACGCCAATGCCAATGCAATTTAATTCTGGGAACGTATCGTTGCCAACAACAATGAAATTAAATAAGTTTTTCCGGTGCCTCCTGGTGCATCCAGAAAATAAAATCCACCGGCTTCACTATTGACAACTTGCATAATAGTATTGTACGCCTTTTTTTGGTTCGCATTCAATGTGGAAAGTTTTGCGTGAACAATAGCATTTAATGCGTTGCGATCGTATTGTTGTTCACGTTGCAGTTCTAACTCAAAAATGTCATGCATTGCACGATTAGGTGATGGCATTGACAATTGTGCTAATAGCTTATTAGCAATCAATAAACAGAAATCTTCAATGCAAATCAACGCTTCATTGTAAATTTCTGGCGTGAAATCCATTCCCGGATTACGATTTTCTTGACGCACTCGAAACAGTATATTTTCCGATAGGCAGTCTTGAAATTTTGTCCACAGTTCAGATGGATTCGATGGAAAACAGGTAGACAAAATAATTGCAAACAAAGCTCGAATTTGATAAGGATGAGCAACAACTGCTGCGTCTGCAAGTGTTTGTTCCCAATGAATATCGTTTTCCAATAATTGAGCTGTTGACACGCTTGTCGATATGTCGTACACAGAACTCCATTGACTGTCCTTAAGTGTCGAAATGATGTTGGACCACGTACGTTTATTAACAGCAAACGTAAACAAAAACACTCAGCATTATTTGGGTGAACAGTATAAATACGCCCCAAAGCATTACTTGAATGATGTTCATCAACACGTTTTCCTTTCTTGCGCTGTTGGAACTCCTTTTTTGATACATTCCACGTAAAATACGTTGGCACTTCTGTGTACAATAATGTTCTGGCAAAAGCATCAACTTCACACAATTTAAAAAATGCAGTTAGAGTTGTATGAGATGGTGGTAGAGCTCTCTGTGCAGCATTTTCGGTAGTGAAATGCACACGTTAGCCACTTTCAAGATGAACAGCTAAATGAACAACAGCTGGATATCTCTCGTGAATTTGAAATGAAAAAATACGCCAAATCGCTTTATTACTGCTAATGTAACGCCCCATTTGATACAGATGTATTTCGTCATTTCTATTTGAATCAGTTGATCCATACACGCCCATATCACTACCTTTATTTACATACTTGCAAATGTATTTAATGGACTTGACAGAATTGCAGTATTCGACATTAATATGAGCTTTGAATACTTTCGGCAATAAAGGTGAATAGGGCACAACCCAACGGTTACCGACGACAACATTTTGATTTTTTTACTCTTATGGTAATTGATCTACCATTATCTTGAGTTGATCGACGACGATATAATGGGAAACCATCATTTCCAGTGATTGTATCCGAAACCAAAGCTCTTGGATAACGTTTACTGCATTTTCCATCAAGCATACATGGTGAGTTAATATTGAATGCTCCACATGGACCGTGTATCATATTTTGCACAACAACACCATATAATTCAGGATCTGGAATTTGATCTGGAATTTCAGCACATATCACATTGTCAACTTCATCCAGTGTGATTTTATTCTGTAACCATATTAATATGTGAGCGTGTGGCAAACCACGCTTTTGCCACTCCAGAGAATACATCCAGCACTTGACTTCACCAAACACTTCAGATTTCACGATGAAATCCATAAGCGCTTTCAATTTTTGCTTAAAAACACGGGCAGCGATATCATGGCGGTCAACTGGAATTTGACCAACAAATAAATTATCTTTGATGCCACTCCATTTCGGATTACACGTAAATGTTATAAATAAATCTGGTCGACCGTCATTGCATCCTGCGCCTACTCATGCATATGACGTGGGCTGCCTGTGTACGTTGAAGGCAAAATTGTAATTTTCCCAATATCATTAACATTACCGTCATTATTTATAGCATCACGCAAATGAATATACTCCTCCGAACGTAATTTCTTCTGATTAAACTGTATGAAATTTAGTCGTTCACTTTCAATTTTAGCGTACATATCAACAACAAATTGATGGAAAAGTCTACGACAATGAAAAATATGGTTAGTATCATTTTGACGGACCATAAGACGATATGCATAATAATTCATTGAGCTAACTTTTTTATCACTAAATTTTATGACTAAATACAGTCACTAAAATGACTGTAATTCATGAACCAATACAAATACAGAAAGCGTTCATACATAAAAACCTTGGTATTAACTTCAGCTTTAATATGCACTTTGCAGAAACAAAATCGGTTCACGCATTCCAGAGAACATCAATTACTAACACAATGATAATTATTTTTATATATATAGATAGATAGATATATATATATATGTATATAAATAAATACGTCGCTTTCATAGGCAGGACAAAACGTGGTCACACAACAAATGTGCCAGTTTTAGGGTATTGGTCGCACTCAACAAGTTTTCAAAAGTAATTTTATGGTTTCGTCTATTGTGAGGTTGAAAGGGCAAACGGAAATGCGTCGTTTTAGTTGTAGGAAATATTCAGTAATCACCAATGATCAACCATTCTATTTACATCACCATATGACACTGATATTTAGTACCTTCATTTGGTAGGCAAAGCGGCCCGCGTTTCAAACTGCAGTCCCATACCTGATTTATAGGCACACATACACAAGTTCCGACACTTGTATGGTGTCTCCCTGTATGTGAGCCATAATACGAGTATATTCCTATGCAATATACATACTATGGCATAGACATCTAATATAAACGGTAGTTTTATTTAATCGAATAACATTAAATGTCATCATCTTGTGCCATTTTTATCCTTAGGGTTATGGAAAATTGGTGTCATGGTATTTAGTATCCACAGAGAAAAATTTATTTTCTCATATAGCCATAACTCCGTCAGAGTTAAATGTACGCATTATAGTTGCCTGTCGACTCATATTATTAGAAATGATTCGATTAAACACTTCTATTTTTATTTTTGTGCAATAACAAACTATGCCAGTGTTTAGTTATTTTTATATGTTTGTTTGCATTATTTTATTAACTTCATTAAGTAGATATGATTTGTTGATAAATTATAAATCAAAATCAGTTGATGTCATCAGAAAACCATTTACTCTTCATAACATTTTTGCACATGGTTTTAAGTTTTCCGTGTCTCAGATGAGAATTGACAATAACGATTCACCAAAATTATGGTGTTGAATTTTCTAAATTATGGTGTTGCTTTAAGTTGACGTACATCGTGCACATTTCCGGAGTTCCGTTTCCGTGACTAAAATTAACCGGGTCCCAGAGCATGGAGGATTTCGAAATCAACGAGAGATGCAAATTCTATAATGCATCCACATGTTATTTCCATCAAAAGCTTTCAATTCAAACACTGGGTTCTTAATTATTTTACCTGCATGGCATCGAATAATACATTGGTAGAAATAATGTCATGTATCAGGTAAAACTACCCAAAGAATGAACAACTATTTCTCGCTTTGTATAGCCACAGTCGATAATAAGTTATTTTTGTTGACATATTTTTCTGTAATGTGGAAAAAATACTAAGCAGAAAAATTTTAGCAATTTAATCAGTAATTACACTTCTAGTAATAAAATCAAAGTTTGGCCATTCGCTTGTCGTATACAAGTTTACAAAAGTGAAACCAGTTGCATCAGAGACTATATATTTTCTCGAATTAAAGCTACACAAGCCAGAGACGAACTTTTTTGCGAATTTCAATCTATAACTGCGAATTACTAATAAAAATCTATTTTTTTTTTCGAAAACTGTAATTTTATTAATAACGTGTTTCATATATTTAAACATTTTTTATTAATTGATCTTTGCTCTACCCCTGAAAAACATTTGTTACGCAATAAAAACTAAGAGGACTAACTAAAGAGGGGTAAAAACATTCTGTATAATCACTTATCTCTACAGATTCCGATTTTCCTACCTTAAGCAGTGACTGGTTTGAATGAATGGTATCATGATTATTTCTTTAATCCCTTCCCCATGGTTTTTAATCCCGTCAATGACTTAGTATTATTCAAATTTTTTGAACTTCGGTGTGGTTTCCAAGAGAGTATACCATTTTAATTTTATGATTTTAACACTTTGATCGTTTGAAATGTTTCATTATATGGATGGTATGGGTGGTGGTATACAAATTTTCCAATCGATAGTTGCAATCCATTAAAATTTTAGACCATCGTTCCACTGGGGGCTAAAACGTTTTAAAAATGGCCGATATCGCTCAATATCCATTTCTTTCGTGTCAGTAGCCTATATAACAAAGTTCGTAATTATTTAATACCTTCAATAATTTACGAATTATGGTATTTTAAATCTGAGTTATGTTAGTGATGCCACTTTTGCAAATCATAACCTAACAAAACGTATGAGAATTTTGTGATTGGTGTTAACATATTCTTAAATTTTGATATCAATAATTTCCTTAATGTGGCCGCTAAAAAACTTTTTTAATATTTTTCAAAAAATTTTGTTTATTCCTTTACCCAGAGAAATGAAGATATACAGGGTTATCCATCTAGTCGTTTCGAAACCGCCGATTTAGCAAGACAACTGTTAACTACCTGTCATCTAAAGTGTTATTTATTTAGTAAAAAGATTGCCGTTTATGAATACGGATCATTTCATAACCGAAGAACGCGAAAAAATAGTTAAAACATGCTACAAAAGTGGTGATTCAAGGGTGGGCACTTTTCGTGCATTATGGGGTGATTATGGTCGCCATAATCGACCTACTATGCAAGAAATTGGAAAGATTGTAAAGAAATATGGAAGCGTTACAGATATGGTCAGACTTATGTATCGTCGCTTTCCAAAATATCGTTTTATTAGTGAATTCAGAGTCATTTAAATGACATTTTATTTCGTACATAATGACATGTACCAAGCATTATAGTGGTATACAACTTTCATAGCTTTATGTATGTTTTACTTAACTTTACTTTTGAAACCGAAAAATGAATATCCCAGTAAAACATTCGATATGGCTAAAAATGTATCACCTAGAAGGAAACGTTTAAATTACAAAGCTTCATCTGTTCATTTAATTGGCTGTTAGGCAGAATTAATGCGGTAAATTTTTAAAGATATTCTTGAAACTTGGTACGGCGAAATATTTTGTTTGATCGTAGCCGAGGATTATCAAAGAGCAACATCGGACTGCTTTCTACCTCCCAAATTGGCGGATTTTCCGGAATTCAATTTCCTACCTGCAACTCCTCATAGATTGGCAAAATTTGAAAAAGAAACGGCAACAGAAATTATATTTTGTAAACAAAATGTAATGCGGTTTCTTTGCTCAACAAAATCACACTTTTTAAGAATCGGTGAAATCCTATTTTAGATTATGCAAAACAAAGCCTGGCTTAAACACATTTACGATGTGGGACAAAAGATATTTCTGAAATTCGATATACCAGCGTAGTTTGATATGCCAGCGTCTTAGTTTGAAAACTTATCATACTTTTGGTACGAGATCTCATATTTATATTTCTGTATTCCTTTTCCCGTCCTTCAACTAATGAGATATATAACAATAATGTGTTGAATATTAAAAAAAATGTTGGGTACCCAGCAAAAAAAAACGTGCATTCCAAGGAAGCAAACATTCGTTACAATTTGTAATGGAAAAGTGATGAAAAATTGCTAATCATCAATGAAATTAACATAAGGTTGTCATAGGAAAGAAGCACTATTTTATGATGGAGAGATGTAGGCGAGAGGAAAATTAAAATCTTTGGTTGCAATTTTTCATCATTCGAAACAATCGTATTTTGTTCCACAAAAAATTTTTCCAAATTATGTCGTCAGAACAAAGCGCCCTTGTAAAGTATTTCCCCAATATAAATAATTGCACTAAATTTGTTTTCAAAAAAGCATCGATGGATTTAATACATCCCATAAAGAAATCAGTAAACAGGCATTGAACTGCAAAGGCACCTAATATTCCGTAGGATCGAAACTACACTCTGTGTACAATATTGGGGACGACCATTAGCGACATGGATTCTGTGTTCGGTTTCTTAGTATTTGTAGTTTTTACAAATGGAATGACAAAGTTAGTATACCAGTCATTATATAAAAGAGTATAAGCAAATGTTTTCCTCAAAAACTTTAAATGGAACTTCTTTACATCGGTTATCACAAACTACGCCTTCGGAACATTCCTATAATACGAATGTTTTCTTTTAATTGTTAGGAATTACAAATGGAAGTACTTCAATACCCTTGTTTTTGAAGTATTTTGAAAACGCTTCTTTGGAAGCGGTAAACTGGGATTGGATCCTTAAAAGAAAATGTGATTATTTTTTAATAACTTCTCCCTTTTTCGCTGGGTGTTTAAGTCGATCGATAATTACTTTGACCGATGTAAAGGATTTTGTTCTTACATACTTCCCTTCACGTCAACATCTAGTCTGAATCAGTGTCATTTTTATACCTCTAATGGTTCTCTAGTTGTTGCAGTTGAGAAGGACTGAGTGGGCGATACCACGCCGTTTGTCCAATCACATTGTGAAAAATTCACTTGTTGAAACGACTGTTCGGAGCGAAAATACAAATAAGTGTGCAAACGCGCCAGCATTGCATTGTATGTGTATGTGTAACGTCATTACTATGTAGGAAACACACACACCGCAATTTTATTTATTTTTTAGCCAGTTCAAAGAGAAGGAATATTTTAAAAAAGTGATCAAAGAGTGTGTTGGTTTGGAACATTAGTTGCCATAATCACAAAGGCGTTTTTAAATTAAATCTGCTATGGAATGGGCTTGGAAATCTGCGCTTTTAATATTTAAAATCATGTAAATATTCAGACATTTAAGCTTTTATTCGCACGTTTTCAAACAATGTTGTTGCCTGCTCAAGTGAAGCACATTTAGGAGGATAAACCCGATGTTATTCTGCTGCAGTTTGACGTATACTTTGCAATTTAAAGCTATATTACGCATACGGGTGAGACGCTATTCCCTTATGAAAAGTTTTTAAACAAGAAAATAATACCCAAAACAACAGCCCCGGTACATTTACAAATTTTCATTAATCTACACATATAAAAATAAAACGTTTTACTTTCTTACGTTTCTTTACTTTCTTTTACGTTCTTACAAATAATTATACTCACGAAAACTCCAGAGATTTTGATGAAATTTTATGTGCGTATGTATGTGTTTGTGCTCCTTAGAGAGTCATATTTGTGTAGGTTGACGTATTCACAGTAGGCTTGAAATATGAATGTACGTCGGTGCAATAGCTCGAATTGCTACATGTGATACCTCAATATCAATAGGAATGTAACTTCGATATTTGAATGGAAATGGGGGTGCTGATGTGGGTAACATTACTTAAAATTGTACACGAACAAAGATGAAGTAGTGCAGTTTTAAGCAAATCTATCTATCCATCAAGAGAAATTATTGTTCAAAACGTTTTTTAAGGGCGCTTGAAAAGGGGCACTGAGATAGCCAAACCATAAATCAGAAATTTGGCATGTAAAATTTTTTTAATATTGAAAAAACATATATCAATACATTTTGTAATAAAATGATCGATGTGTGGATTTGAACAAAGTATCCCTTGATATTGCACGGTTGGCCTCGCTTAAAATAAAGTTTCCCTCACAGTCGGATTCAAAATATTCCTTTTTTGCATTACATCTATATATATAAAAATGAATCGTGGTTTGTTCCTATGCTTAAAACTCCAGAACGGCTGGACCGCTTTGCATAAATTTTTGTATATGCGTCTG
>JAHXMU010027353.1:8275-30163 GCA_019455685.1 Philornis downsi | reverse complement strand
AGCCATAATTTTGTAGGCAGAACGAAGTTTGCCGGGTCGGCTAGTATTATATAAAATTGGGAATTTGGAAAAGCGAATGCAAAAAGATATTTAAAAACCTGTGACAGAAATGTTGAAGTGCCACGTGTTGGTGATAATGGACACAGGGGAACTATGTGGATTTTGTTTTGGTTTGAGTAATGACCTACTGGTGACCTACTGTTGTTACTACGTATTATGCTTCGACAATCTTTTTGTTTGCCTTAAGCTGGACAGTTGCTTTTGTGGTATACATTAGTAATGGTCGAGCTCGCCGTCCTACATAAAAGACTTTGAAACCGTTATTGAAGAAAAACTGTGTTGACGATTGGCATTTACATGCATATATTTAGTTATCGTGGTTTCCTTTTTATTATCGTCATTTTGCTTTTGCGATACATTTTCCCTTATCAAGCAATTTGGTAAATTCATTTAATTTGATTAGCTGGCAATAATGAATTTACATTTTCAATTTAGAAGATGTATTCTGCTTTAGCTTAGATATTTGCTGGTCTTATTCTGACTCATTTCTCCTGGCGCTGATTTCATAATTGCTTTTCAAATGCCTGGTCGAATCCCCCAAAAAGTATAACACAGTATAATTACATTTCCTTCCAAAGGAATGAAGTCATGTATTATTTGATACGGGGTAAATGTAATACCCAGAAGCTAGCGTTTAAAGCGTGCCACTGGGTGGCTGGCTAATAGGTACGATAACTGTCGTATATTTTTATGAATGTCTTTGACACAGTCTTATACTTCGCCAGATCGTAGCCGGAAGTTATAGCGACACACCTCTTCTTTTCTCTGGTATTGTAGGCCACCGGAACTTAAATTTTTGTTCGTTTAACCAATATGCTATTCTTTACTTTACTTAGATATATTTGGGATACGTTGAGTCTTCCCGGAATGAAAACGAAGTTATATCCCTTTTAGTACTGCCTATTCCAATCGGCCGGTTTTCCGAAATTCAAACTTCTCACAGTCATTTGCTACTAAAGATCTGCAGTAGCCAAGATTTTTCTATATGTTATTGTTTTACAATCCCCTCTAAAACTACGAAAAATTCGACCAACTAACTATAACCCTTCCGGTACTTGCCATACAAATAACTAATTTAATGTACGAGTATATACATTCTCATAGTCTCATATATCTAAAGCATAATTCGGCCAAATTTTACCTAACAACAAAGTTCTGGTTTCTAAAATTTTTGCAAACCGAGGTTGATTACAATGCCTTCTAAAATTCGAAAAAGTCGACCGGGTAACCACATTCACTCTGGTACCTCCCATACAAATCATCAATTTAATCCATATATATAGGTCCACATCATATATTAAACTGCACTAAATTCAATAAAATCTGGCACGCATGAGGCATTTAGTAAACCTAATCCTGTGCATGAAAATGTATTGCATTATCAATCTCCTTATGGCACTGGATAAACAAATTGGCTGCTTTTCCAAAGCGAAAGCTATAAAGCTACAAGTTTTGTCCTTTCATTGCGTTCTAATTCAACAAAATAATGTTTGTAAGGACTTAACGAATTACTTCGCTCTTCTGGCGCTCACTACACCTCGCATTTGAACTGACTGAAAATTCTGTACTGCCTTTCCTAAACCTTTTTAGGCCTGTTATCATATAACGAAAAACAATCGATATATTTGAAAACTTCCGTATTCACTCGGATATTTTCTATACTCGTACACATAAGAAGGTTCTTATGCTCTCTTTTTTCTGAAAAAAAAAAAATGTAATACCTTGACTTTCCAAAAATATCAGGCTATTAAAGCACCAATTTGTGACAGAAAGGCAACACATTTATTTTATTTTCGAAAGAGTTGATTGTAAGTGCTTTGTATGATGTCACTTAAATATAAAATAACAAAATTGACAAACCGGAAGACAGATTTAGTTCCTATAAAAGTTACGACGATTTAGTAATCCGACCTGGTGAACCTAATATGGAGATTCTAAAGTAAAAATTTGGAGTTTTGCAATGGTATTATTAATTTTCTTTACGGAAATATTTTTCCCAAATTAAATTATAAATGTGATTCGCAAACATGAATTTGTGCCCGTTCCTCTTTATATTCCTAACCGCTGGTTTTGAAATTTTCAACATTTGCGGCTGCGTTAGTCCGTTTCCTCACTTTATCTACGTTAAAAAAGAAAGATCATTTCACCGCATCTCGAGCGCTTTTGAATGTTCTGTAGCACTCACAGGCATCGTTCTGCAACATTTTCTGCTCTCCGTCAAACGCAATTTCATTTATAATACAAAATTTCGCAAAAGTCGGAACTCGGGTTTTAAATAAAAAGAGAAGAGTGGGAGTTGCATATTTATTTCCTATTTTATTCATACCATCTTCGATCAGGCAAAGCATTAGCTGAAACAACTTTTAAGAGGACCTTCACTGAATAGAAAATTATAATCGTCACGATATAGAAAGTCGTTCAATACATTTGGTTAAAAGATAATTGCTGTTTAAGACGCTCCCTTCTGGGAGTTTCAATTTTTGCCGTACCAAATAATATATTCATTAATTTTTTTGCTCTTCCTTGCTTTAATTTTTATAGTATCGTCAGACTCTAGCGAAGCTTCAACATTAATTATTGTTAATCAGTCGACGCATTAATTTTGTTCTTATCAACTACATTGCTAACTGTGGCAGCTGTAGAAAATAGCAAACCCTACAGCGAAAATTTTTGGAATTTTGTTGACAGAGATTGGCAGAGTTTCTTAACAAAACGTGCCATAATTCATTCATATGTTACATATATAAAACGTGTTTGTTCTATACAAAGAATAATTTATAGTAATGTTAACTCAAGACGGGTGTAGATGAATCATTTTATTCTTTTAATTTTCAATTCAAATTTGTTATTTTCAAAGCTGCAATTCTCTGCAGGGTTCTACGTAATACGTTGCAAACAATGCTATTTTCTAACACCCAAGCACGTATTTGTTATTTTCAAAATATTTCTCCAGATTTATTCAAAATATACGGCAGCATCTAAGTGATTGGCATTTCATAAACCAATGAATACTTAGGCATAACGACTGTAGTATCAATCTTGACACACTTGCACTGGTACGGTTACAGATAGCACATCCTTAGCTCGCAAATGATCCTAATGAAATCATAGTTCACTTTCAATGCAGTTGTTTTGTTATTCTCAAACACATCTCCGAAGCTCCAAACATTGTTATCAAACATTCAAAACCATATCCACGTTACGGATTCTCACAAGCTGAAAAACCACAACACAAGTAATAGGAATAGATTAGAATATTCGATGTAACCCGTCAGATTTATTATGCGTAACAACTGCCTTGTAATGGTTCAACAATTAAGAGCCATAAATTCACCAAACATCCAATATGTTTCTTGTCAGAACAAAAACAACCAAAAATACAGTCACTATGTTTGATGGGTCTGAGTTGAAAAGAGTCTAAGATTAATTATCCTCTGGGAGTAGAGATGGGCGCATTTCCATTGTATGGCCTAATAGGGAAAGTGCGGTAATTTCTATTTATTTGCATAAAACAACTTCCAAACTCTTTAATGTTGTCTTTAGCAGAACAAATGTTTATATACTCTTAGTTGGGGATGGTGCCCTTTTTCAACGCAAAGAGGCTATGAAAGAAGAATTTAACGAGCGAAAATGTAATAAACCAAATAAATTAAAAATGCAATAACAATGGAACAAAGGAAGCAACTTTTACATAACCTCTTCTTATAACTAATTAACACAAGAAGTTTGATATTTTACTAAGAATAATGTTGCTCAGATAGAAATGAATGAATAATACGTTAAATGTTTTGAATCCTTGAATGTTGCATCCTCTGAACGTATAAAATACTTATTACTTTTGGACCTTAATTATACATTCATTCTGCCGCAGTATTTGGCGTTTTGCTTCTAGAAGCATGTCAATGGATATACCTGCACTTCCATTTACGACAGAATTTCGGACAAAAAACAAATAAACTGCATCTTTCTTCATCAATTTATCTTCAGATATTGAAAGATTCTAAGTGCAAACAAATTAAAAGGCTCAGTGATGATTGAGCTGTATGAAGTACGTTAATGGAAAAAAACACTAAAAAGGTTTGTGTCTGGAATTTTCAGCTCCCTTTATTAGCAATAGTTTAAAATTTAGACCTAATTACGAATTTTTATACTTCACCCGAAGGACTAAAGGCGCCTATTATTTGCACCGGCCAAAAATCTAACACTCAGAAGGAAGCGTCTGAAGCGCCAATTTTCTTTTGGCCAAATGTGTTTCATAATTTTTAAAGTTAAATGAGTGAGGTCCATCTGTCTGGCTGGTTGGCTGGTGCACACGTTTATTATCGCAAATCCTTATTAAAATTTTAAACTTTAGTACAACCTAATATTTTGCCAGATCTTAGGCGAGGGCTGTAAATGGGCTATAACGAAACTCATACTCTCACCTGTAATTTCGCGATCTTAAACTAGAGTAACTAAAATATTCGCCCGATGCATTTTTTTTAAATGCTTGGTAGAATTTGAAAAAATATACAACTGACTAATAAACCGCCTTATGGTACCTGTTTCGATTTTTCCTTTTAAACAAGTCCAACTTATTTGTTCATTTATATACCAAAAAAAACACACTTCATTTAATTTAAAAAATTAGAAAACACTGTTTTACATTTGTTAGCTGCTCAGTTATATTTATCGTTGATGCTGTTTGTTCCGTGGTCCAGAAAGCAAGAATTTTAAAATCGCAAAAGCTATGTGGAAGTTGAACAGTGCATTGTCACAAATATGTTCCAAATTTCCATATTTAGGCACATCATAAAAGTAATCTGCTACTTTGCAAGCCATATACTACGACCTCTACTTAACGTTTGTAGTCGTAAGTCTGCTATATTCAATGCGCAGCTTCTTTCAGTGACCGCAACAACAACAAAAATTTAGTCTTGACATGATTTGTATCAGGGGTCAAGATACTGGTAATTAAGAAGATACTTTAACGGTGCTAAATATAGTTACAGGAACAAATTAAATGTTGAAACAGAATTTTGCAAATAATAACATTAAATGATATTACAATGATGATATGCTATGTTATGAATATTATAATAGTAATTTTAATTAGATTATTAATATTAATGAGAAATGGGGCTTTTACAATTTGTTTTATATGGGAACAAAATTCGTTCTTAGAAATTAAGTAAAAGTTGGAGGAATATATGTTTTTCCGCATACGGTAACTCCCATACAAATTGTCAGTTTATATCATATATTCTTAGGTTCGGCATTGGCACATGCTTCTGATTGTTTCCTTACAAATTGCCCGATTTTCCGAAATTCAGTCTTTCCTCTGGTATTTCTAATCAGTACAATGTAGACGAGAAATACAACGTTGCACCATTTTAAACAAAGTGGAGAGGGGCAAACTGTCACAATTTTTTATCATACAAAATGCAGAGTTATCCATTTAGTGGTTTGAAAACCTCCGGTCTGGCAAGGCTGTCAATTATTAAATACCTGTTATCTGAAGTATTATTTATTTGGTGTAAGATTTTCCATTTAAAAATATGGAGCGTTTAACAACCGAAGAACGCGCAAAAATAATTACAACTAACTACAAAAGCAATTATTTAAACGTCAGATTTTGGTGCTAATTTCACGTTTTGGCCACCAAGATCATGTGATTTAACGCCGTTAGACATTATTTGTGAGACTACGTCAAAGACAATATTTACGCGGATAATACCCAAATGCAGAAATTTTCAAAAAAGAGGTCGAATACTACCTCAACAGGATCCACTGCTGCAGTCACCAGAGGCGGTTATTGGGTGGAGCATAAGTAGCGTTAAGATTTGATTAGTGAATACATTTTTTTGTTTAAGTCTTTTTTTTCATCTCTTGACAGAATTCACTAAATAATACTTGGGAAATTTGCGATGGAAAGGCTCACCGCAGAGCAAAGAATTATTCAAATCATTTCGAAATTTGTTTTATATTCGAAATGCTTCTAGCGCTCCAACAATTTACGATTGGTTCAGCGTTTTGGGAAACAAGGGGCTGTCTCTGATCTTCCGCGGAAAAAATGGAAAAAATCGTGCAATTCGAAATGAAGTGACCATTGCTCGAGTGAAAGCAAGTATTGAGGAAAACCCCGAAACTTCCACCAGGCGACGTTCTCAGCAGTTAGAGACGTCTAAGCGGTCTTTGCAAAGAATTTTATATATATTACATCTTTTCCCATAAAAGATGCAATTGGTTCACAACTTAAAACCAAATGATGCACAAGGACGCATTCAACACAGTCGCCGTTAACGTTACTTATGCGCCACCCTTTACTTATTTCATAATGGCAAGGTCCAAGCATTATAACGAAACAAAAGTTTCATCGAAATCATTATACAATGAAACAAAAGTTTCATCGAAATCATAGTCGTACGTGTGTTTTATTTATCTTTACTTTTGAAACCGAAGAATTTACAAAATTTTAATCGAGCAAATTAATTCTAAATAATTAACACAGAGGTGAATTGTGTCAAATCAACTCTTTTATATTAGAGGTACTAAATGTGGCGTAGTAATGTCTTTTAGTTATAGTCCAAACATAGAGTTTGGAACATTAGTGCAGGCATTTAAAAGCCCATAATAAAGTCAACGTTTTGGAGTCCAATGTTATTTGAATGGCGGCGCTTACATATCATATATTATATAAAACAACAGGAAGTGTTATTTCAAACCATTATTTTTCAAAGTTAGTGTTATTATCACCACTTTGTATAAGTAGTGTATAAGTTGGATTATTGGAAGCATTCTTGAAACGCTTCTGCTGGACATAAATGATCGGCATATGTTGTTGTCTTGCCAGTATTGGAAATTTTCCCTCTCTAGAGGACTTGCTTTCTACTGGAAAGGTGGATGAGTGGTTAAGTTGTCTTAAAAAGTATGAAGCGAATTTCACCTAAAAAATGTCTATTATAACAAGTTTAAAGTTTAAAGTACCAACCATCTTTTGACCCAATGTGTTTTATGATCTTTTAACATGATCGAGACAGGTATAGTCTGACTGGTAGTTACGAATGTTCTAAAAACTTGGTACAATCCAGTATTTCGCCAGATTGTTGTCCGGGCTTCCTTTTGGGTACATCTAATGCGAGTTGACCGATTTAACAAAATTAAATTTTTACCCCGAAATTTCTAATTCGTAGGTGTTAGTAATCTGAATTTTCACTCACCACCGTGTTTTATAACATTCTCCAAAATTTGGGGAAATCGACCGAATAAACGCACACCTCCTGATACCTTCTAAAATGATTTAGCCAATATATTCTTAGATACACTAAATTCTGCCAAGTATATACATCAAGATTTGGAAATTTTGAGTGTACAAATGAAATTTGACTGCTTCGTTACTGACAGAATGCAGTAACCTACATTTCCGTCCATTTAATAGTGTTCGGCATAAGTTGATTAAAAGTGGCAGGGTAAGCACGACCTTTTTGGTACCTGCCATACAAATGATAAATTTATCCCACATGAAGTCCATTCAAATTTTGCATACATCAAGCATTTGCTTATCTCAGTTTCATATAGGAACTGAGTCTATTCTATGAAATTCTGAATGATATGTTGCAATAGCCAATGAATATCGATGTACTTCCAATACAAATGACTTGTAGGTCCATACCTTTCATTCTAATGAATTTTTACATTTTGTCCAGATATTACACCAAACTAGTTTTTGGTGATGTTAGGTCAGAGAAGAAAATTCAGTGCATTGCCACTGCCTCTAAATTCTCTGATAAACCGAAACGATTTTTTTTCTTTTTAACTCCTAATTCTAGCTCAACGGATTGTACCCTTTCGCGTTCCCCCCACACAAATTGGACGATTTTTTGAAAATTAGTAGGCTGGAATGGTTTATATTTTGCTTGTTATATTTAATGTTAAACTTGAGAAAATTGGATTAAGTAGTCATGCTTCTTATGGTATCTCCCATTATACTGATAGCTTTTCAACAGCAAATGCGTTCTTAACTTCGCGTCATTCACATGCATTCATGCGCACATCATTCATTAGCAGTCTGAGAGTTCCAAGAATGGAAATAAAATGTATTACACACACCGTCTGGTATCTCACATACGAATGGACTAATTTATCGAAATTTAAGCAGACTGAAGTTACTTAAATGTGTGTCAGTATAATAATAACTTCCATATCTACCGTAACTCCAACACAAATTTCCTAATTCAAACCAGTAGGCGCCTGAAGTGTTACCAATTTCACGTTGCTGTAGCAACCGACGGCTGACGACAGCCTTCTCGTTTTTTGACAAGCATCAATTTGTAATATTACTTATAAACCTACGCAAGCTTATCGTTTTACGTTGCAGTTACAAAAAGTTGTCGAGAATGAAAAAAATACCATCAGACTACATTCGTAGAGCGTGTGAAGCCTTCCTGGTGGACTCGATGATATTATCTTTGTTAAAGTCAGTTTCATTCTTGTAATGTTTTTAGGACATAGTGACGCTTTTATATCCAAAAAACATTTGCAACATTTTTATTTTATAACACTTCAAGCGGTCCCTATGAATCCTCAAATTCTTTTCTATCAACCATGTGCGCTAAATTCAGTATGCTTTGGTTGCGAATGAAATTGAACTGCATTGCCACATCTTTTAGGGTACGAACACTAATCGAACTATTTGACTAAAATTTGTGGTTCAGCTATAATTTCTAACGGATGAATACTTAAAGCTGTAGTTTTCTTTTTTCATTGTGTTTTAATTCTAAGTATTCTTGATAATAATCTAGCAATTTATCACGTCGTTTCCTGCAGCCCCACATATTTCCATATAATTCACTTCATCCGAAAGAAATGCCGCGACTAGTTTGTTTTACAAGCTCATAACATTTCACAGGAACACGAAAAATATTTTCCACCTGTGCTTAAACATTTATTGACCTTGTAATGTAATGTCCTATTCGACTGACTGAAAATTGATTTTTTGACAGAATTTCACGAAATGCTTAAACACGTACAGTCGAATAGGGGATGGCAAGAAACAAATAGAATTTCAGGATATCGATCAGAAGCGATAAGCCGATGTAGTCTATTTATAATCTCCGACTATAATCTGGCAAAATATTTTTAAGTTTTGAGAGGTTTTTCATACCTGCCAGCTAGCAGCCAGAAAGGTGGACATCGCTCCATTGACTTAAAATTCTGTTTTGCCAAAAGACATTTGTTCCCTTCTGAGTTTTACACTTGTGCCGTTTCAAATAATATATACTTTCATTCATTCGTGTACAGGTATTATATAATCATATAACATCAATAATATTTGCCTCCGCTCTTTTAGTTCAGATCGACTAAACATCAAATTTTATTTTCATGCATTATAATTTTTGTTTAAAAGAGTGCATATAAATTTAACGTGTTTTTATATAATATTAACAAATCCCCGCTACTTTGAACGTGTGATTTCACATTTTAAACAAAAATTATTATAATTCAGAAAATAACTCTTCTTCAATTTATTTAGTTTAATGGGCAATTTGCCCATCTGGTTGACCTAGTAATTAAAAAATAATTAAAATACAGCTAACTTTATTGTCACCAGAGCTTTCAGTCTAGTATTTTTTTGCCGTATTTTCAGCCCTAGCTTTCAGATCTAGTCTGGTTTAATTCTGTCCCATTTATTTTATTGTTCATGACTCTAATTTTGTTTCAATCTAATGTTTGGGGTAATTGATTGACCACCTTAAAGTAGGATTTCGGGCCTGTCTTATCATAGTAATGATTATATGCATTTTGCCTGAGCCGTTTGTCTTGCCCCTATTCTTTCCTATTTGTTTCCTTAAAGGCACAAATTTACTTAAATCTCTTATCCCGGCCTCAGCTGATAGATCAATTTACACGCCCAATTTGATAATTCTGGATATACTCTTTTGTTTTTGGCGGTAATGTCAATTCCGCCCCCTTTCGGTTTCGTTCTACGTATTGTTCTACGTTCTACAGATTTCGAACGCGACTACACCACAGAAACAGAGTATTTAATTGTATAAAAACGCAGCTTCATGATTTTAGTTTCAGTAATTTGTTTTGCGATGATACTATTTCTGTCCCTCTTCTAATCTTATTGACTCCTTAAGCAAAGAATCATTCGCACTTTTTTTCTGGTATGTTGGTACACATGTCTGTTATATATGTTGACAATATCAGCCATTTTTGGTTGTCATTTTGCTTTTGACAGATAAAAGGGTTAGTCGTATATTGGCGTGCTCTTCGATTTTTTACTATTCGAAAAAATGGATCAAAAAAACTGTATTAAGTTTTGTGTAAAAAATGAAATTAAATGTGCAAGGACATTTGAAATGTTGACTGCCGAGTTTAGCGAGTCTACTATGAGCAGAACACAAGTTCAATTGTGGTATAACCGGTTTAAGGAAGGCCGAGAAGATGTCAATGACGTTGTTCGTCCTGGTCGCCTAAGCACGTCAACAACCGATGAAAACATTGAAGCAGTGAAAAAATGAATTTGGATAATCGTCGAATCACTATTAGAGAGGTTGATGATGATGTTGGCATATCGTTCGGCTCATGCCAAGCAATTTTTACGGATGTTTTAGGCGTGAAACGTGCGGCAGCGAATATTGTTCCAAAATTGCTAAATTTTGAGCAAAAACAACGTCGCATGGACGTCACTCAGGAGCTGTTGAACGTCGTCAACGGCGATCAAGATTTCCCCAAAAAGGTCGCAACTGGTGATGAATCATGGGTGTATGGCTATGACATTGAAACCAAAGTCCAATCATCCCAATGGAAGCGTCCAGAAGAGCCAAGACCGAAAAAAGCACATCAAGTTCGGTAAAATATGAAGGTTTTGCTCATTGTTTTCTTCGATTGCAATGGCGTGGTGCATCATGAATTCTTGCCACAAGGTCGCACGGTCAATTAGGAATACTACCTTGAAGTAGTGCGCCGCTTGCGCGAAGCAATTTGTCAGAAACGCACAGAATTGTGGAAAAACCAATCATGGATTTTGCACCATGCTAACGCATCCGCTCACACATCGATGCTTGTGCGTGAGATTTTAGCCAAATACAAAACCGCAATCATGCCTCAACCCCCGTATTCACCGGACTTGGCCCCCGCTGAGTTTTTCCTCTTCCCAAAACTGAAGACACCGATGAAAGGAGAGCGTTTTGCTACGATTGAGGAGATAAAAGAAAAATCGAAACAGGAGCTGTTGGCGGTACCAAAAAGCGCTTTTTAGAAGTGTTTTGAGGATTGGAAAAACAACGCTGGCATAAGTGTATTATATCTAAGGGGGATAGTTATTGATGAATAAATAAATAAATTTTGAAAAAATTGAAAATAACGGATATTTTTTGATCACACCTCGTATATGGTTAAAGGAGTCCCAATACAAAGAAAATGTTTTCCTGTTTTCATATATCTTTCTTGATTTAATCAACAATTAACACCAAACTGTTGCAAATTTTAGGAAGCAACGACACTTATTGCATTCTACAGTTTTAACAATTTGAACAAAAATAAAGAGGAGTTATGAATTATCTACAGCCATTAAAATTGATTCTATTCCTAACTTTTCGCAAGAAGTTTTTTTTTTAAATTTTCAGCGTTATGCACCGTAAGCATCGTAAGTTACATGATGTGTATTTCAAAATTCACAACAGATTAATATAATATTCCAAAAACAAATAATGAAGACATTTATCACGAAAAATAAACTGATATTAAAAATTCTCATGTGTGAAATTAACATTTGTCCAAATTCTCCATATTAAACTGCGGAATGCCTTCGCGCTAAATTTTACAAAACCAGTTAAACGATCTGGGTAGTGCAGTCTCATGTTCTGCGACTCTCGATTAAAGAAGGACAATATTGAAAGTAAACCTATTCATTTATCGTTTGGGAGCTTGTTTCTGTCAGTCCATTACTTTTGAAGCTGTACAGTTTTTTATATATAAAATATTTACTACGTCTTATATGTAAAAGAAGAAGAAAGAAGTAATACATTATTTTTGCATGACATTAAAGACATTGAAGCATAATTAGAAGAATTCGATTTAAGTTAAATATGCACCGTTTTATTTGATAATTTCATTATAATTCTAATAGAAATTCTTATTCCGACAAGCAAACAAATTGTGGCAGCCGATTTTCATAAGTTGCTTTGAGCGAAAATTTTGACTAGCAAAATCATTCGCAATTTCTCTCCTTCTGGTCAAAGCTGGCCAATGGGAGATTGCTTCCTTTAGACGGTCCAATTTGGCCGTAGGGAAGCAGCTCGCGGTAGATGATTCCCTGCCAATCCCATAAAACAAACAGCTGACGTTTGCTGACCATCAATCCTAGCTTAGCCACTGTTTGCGGTCGTTTTCCACGATCCGACTACGATCTTTTTTCTTTTAGATTATCGTGAGTTATCAAATTTTCATTACCATCTACCAACCCCTTCAGAAATGGGACGATTTTGTTGCTATTCAACGCCATTTAACACGTATCCAATCTTATTCAAGTGGTTCCAATTGTTGTTTTGCGCAATTCGAAATATTGCTTACATGATGGTTCGTCATGACGATTTTATTGACACTTTCGGCAATTGGTCTACAAGAACGTGGTGCATACTTAGCACTTAAATTACCGAAACGGGATCGATGGAACAAAAATTGCTCCTATGTTCTATATGTTGATCCTGTTCGACCAAGAAAACTATGTCAGCGAACTGACTAGCATTTTTACTCGCAGAAAAACTGTAAAAAGTTCAAAATTTTCTTTTTGTTGATATCCATTTTGAACGGCGCTCCTACAACACTAAGTCAAGCAATAACAAAACTGTCTCCATAGTTTTTAGTACGAAATTGAAATTTCTTACGCCATGTAACGTAATCCAGTCGTACTTATTCTTTCAGTTTCAATCATAGTTAAGATTTTAAGAATTTATCGTACCCAGAGCTGTTTTATCTTTAGAGATGTTAAAAAATTTACAAACCAGTTCACCATCGATTTCTGTGGAATCTTGCATACATTTAAATATTGGACGGATACTGTACGAGAATGGCTCTGCAACATATTATCACTTATAGGTATATTTCGTTTATTCGCCCATTTTCCACCCTAAGGGAATATTTGCATAAATGTTATCACTAGCATATTTCTATTAAGATATGTAAAGATTTTATTGAATTATATCGCCCACTATCCAGCTATCCAGAGGGGCAGTTGGTAGTTTCTGAATTCAACGAATAGGGGTAGGAAGTCTTCTATACAATACGCTTTCTTTCCCCTGTATCAAATGTATAAAATTAGTCGCAACCTGTGCCATAAATGACTGTAGCCAACAGTTATCAGTTCATGCAAAATGTTTTTTGTTAGTTATTTGAATAATAACAATTTTAAATATTCTAACCCAATGTGAGATGGGTTTTATTTGCTTTTTATTCTTCAACTAAATGTATTATGAATTTAATGTTGCTGTGGATGTTTTCTGAATCAAAAATGGTATTGTTTAAAGTTAATTCACACAGGGCATATGTAAGTCAGCAGCTTGTAGGCGTATACTACGTATTTTTCGTTTATTGTTGTTCCCGGGTTCGGATAATAAAAATATTATAAAGAGTTTAGCCAGTTGTTACATGGGAAATGGACTGTAATAAAAATTTAATGTTATTGAGATTAAAACAAAGGAACTTGGAGTTGTTGTTGTTTAAAGGGTGGGGGCTTTGCTTACTAAATATATATTTAATTTTTGATACAATGCCTTTAAGAGTACATTCTGTTAAATTATTTCACCAATATAGTCACTAGAAAAATCTTGAATTAATATTTTTTTCGGCTCATGATGAACAGAAATTCAATTTACTCTTTACGCCTTAACCCGAAAAAATGAAGACACGAGTATAAGTAAATTCACATGGCAATTGAAACACATAGAAGGAAGTGTTTAAAATACCAAACACTTTCTGCCAAATGACGTTTCATAGCTTTTTAAGTTGATTGAGCGATGTTGCCTTTCTATCTGGCTGACTATCTAGTTGGTTAGCATAATAGCTGCCGTACATCTGAATGAGTTTTCTTGACACATCCACAGGCTAATATCTTGCAAGAGCATGGATCGTGAATTGATAATGAGCCGTATCGACCTACACCTTTTAGTACCTTCAGAACATATTGACGGGTTGTCTGCCATTCAATTTTACTGTTAATTGTTTGAATGCATTCACATAAAGTTTTATTCATTGGTTGGATTGGTTTAATACTCGTACATATGACAAAATTCGAAAAGGTCGATTTATTTATTCTAAGTCATATTTATTCATACAAAAAACAATTAGACTCAACAGTTCATGGTTTCACTAAATTCAGCTAAATTTGGTTCGGATAAAGATTTTGCAAATTATGGTTTAAGAAATGAAATTGAGCATTGTCTTGGCTCTTCTAATACTTCACATACAGATTAGACCATTTTTTACAAAATTCAGTCCTTCCCCTGTAATTTTGGGTTAGTAGACTCAATTAACGTATATTGTTGTCTACTATGTTATATAGGGTAAGTTAAGTTTTTCAGGTTGACAGCACTGGTTGGTAATGACGTCCAAACGTCATCTGTCAAAGTGAAAAGTGTACAGTATACTCTGCTATTTCATCATGCAAACACTAACAAACGAGCAACGATTGCAAATCGTTGAAATTTATTATAAAAATTCGTGTTCTGTGACAAATGTGCATCGTTTGATACGACCAATTTATGGTCGTCATAATCGACCAGCTGAATCAACAATTCGTGCTGTTATCTCCAAATTTCGCACCAAATTTACTTTGTTGGACATAAAACCATTGACTCGCATGCGTAGTGTGCGTACCGAAGAAAATATTGCAGCCGTAGCGACCTGCGTTAATGACGATCGTGAAATGTCAATTAGCCGCCGTTCTCAGAGATTGGCCATGTGTTACTCAACCATAAGGAAAATTTTACACGTCGATTTGGGTTTGAAAGCCTATAAAATTCAATTCACGCAAGAATTAAAGCTGAATGACCTACCACAACGTATAATTTTTGGTGAATGGGCCTTACAAAAGCTCAATGAAAATCCACTGTTTTATCGAAAAATTGTCTTCAGTAATGAGGCTCATTTCTTGCTGAACGGGTACGTGCACAAGCAAAACTGTCGCATCTGGAGTGATGAACAGCCACATGCCATACATGAATTACCGATGGTGGCATTATCGGTCTATTTTCCTTCGAAGATGGCCGTGGAAGAAACGTCACCATCAACGGCCAACGATATCGATCCATGATATCACCATGATGTCCCAATTGGCTGTGTTGAACTTGGTTGACATGTGGTTTCATCAGGACGGTGCAACATTCCACACTGCTCGTGAAACAATGGATATGTTGAGGGATGAGTTTGGTGAGCAGCTTATCTCTCGATTTGGCCCTGTGAGGCCCCCAAGATCTTGCGATTGAACGCCTGTAGATTATTTCTTGTGAGATTACGTCAAGTCGTTAGTCTATGTGGACAAGCCCAGCACTATTGAAGCCTTACAGGATAACATAACATGCGTTATTCGTGGAATACAGGCAGAAATGCTCGAAAAAGTGACGACAAATTGGACCCTTTTGAGATGGAGTCGTGGACAACATTTACATGAAATTATCTTTAAAAATTAAATGGCAAAGAACAATTTATCCATTCCAATAAAAAATTTTAAAATATGATGCAAATTAGAGTATTTTATCCAATTAAAAAAAAAAAAAAAACTAAGATTAAAAAATCACCCTATATTGTATTATTAAGCTTGATAAAATCCGTTAAAAACTGAATACATACAAACGCCTCTTCAGGTCCAACTTTCTGAAATTATATTTTGTGTCTGTAATTCCTACTAATTACGAATAATCATGATTTTTGTCCACTTTATAGACTTCAATCAAACAAAGTTGTCTGCAGCGATGAAGCTCATTTCTCACTCGGTGGTTACGTCAACAAATTAAATTGTCGCACATGAGGCTCGGAGAATCGGAAAGTGAGTGTTGGAAAGCCATTGCATCCGGAAAAAAATGACTTTTTGATGTGCTTTTTGGTCTGGAGGTGTTATTGCGTCGCATTTTTCCGAAAACTGCTTTAAAAGGGTCCCCTACTGCAACCAATGCGTAGGCGGTCGTTGAAATGACATTATATTTCATACATACATAACGGCAAAATCCAAGAAATATAATGAAACAAAAGTTTCATCGAAATCATAGCTTTAGGTGTGTTTTATTTAACTTTACTTGAGAACAAAAAGTGAATAACTCTACATTTTGTGGAGGGTTATAATTTTGCCTCATTTATTATGAATTAATTCAGAGTATTTGTTTGGTAAGATTGTAGCGATTTTACTCCCCACATCTGGCATTCCGCTCACTTTTGAAATTAGTTCAACTGACTAAGATTTCAGCTGTGGTTTCATTTCATATGCGTCCAATACGAAAAGCAATGTTTATCTAATGAATGAGTTGCTGCGACACTTGTAAAAGCTGTGCAGTATTCGATGCATGTCAAAAGCCTTTATTCTTCCCACAATATTAAGATTAAGTTTGGAAATATGGGAAAAGTGATTATAACTAAGAGAAACATAGGGTTATCCATTTAGTGTTTTCAAAATCAACGGCCTGATAAGGCTGTCAGTTGTTAAATGCCTGCCATCGGTATTTAGAGAAAGGTTTGTCGTTTAAGAATACGGGTATTTTAACAACCGAAGAACGCGTAAAAATAGTTGAAATTTGCCACAAAAGTGGTGATTCAAACATGGGCTTTCAATGGGACACAATTTTCTTCAGCGACGCATATGGGGCTCAGAGAACCGAGAAGTGATTGTGGAAAAGCCACTGCATCCGGAAAAAGTGAAGCATTAATCTCGATAGTACATATTTCATAGTCGTGAAGTAGAGACGTGGAAAATTTATTATGGAAAAATATTCGATAAACCAACGTGTTTTAATCGTTAAAACATTTTATCAAAATCAATCATCGAATACTGAAGACGCACTATTTATCGGCTGATAAAATTACTGCTGCTCAAGAAAGTGTTCAAAACAATCCATCAACCTCAATTCGACGCCGTGCTCGGTCTTCAAAGAAAAGCTTTGATCACAATTTTGCACAAGGATTTGCATTTGTTTCCATTTAAGAATGAGTTGACACAAGAACTTCTTAAACAAGACCATTTACGCCGCCGTATATATACCAATAGGATATTACAGCTTGCCCATGACAACCCCGATTTTCATAAACAAATCATAATGAGTGACAAGGCACATTTTCATTTGAATGGATATGTGAATAAGTTGGCAACCCTTGCGAACAAACGTACAAAACAGTCGGTGTGAGAGTCGAATATTTAATTATTATATTATTGCGGATTTAAATTGTATGTTAAGTAACAAACTTCATACGTAGACTTAACACAGTACAGTGCATTGGAGAGTATTGAAGAATGCCGGGAAAAAATCGTAAAAGCATAAATAATACCAAATTGGCTTGTGCACAGTGCAAATTACACATCAAAGAGGAGACCGATGATATTATTGAGTGTGATAAATGCACAAACAAATTTCATGCTCCATGCACCAAATTAGACAAACGTCAGTTTGAGTATTTGCTGAAAAATGAGAGTGAAGTTTTTGCCTGTCATTTGTGTGAAGGTGGAAAAGGAGGAGAAGGAGGAGAATTGCGAAGTGAACTGCAGGCGATCAAAACAAAGCTGGATAAGTTGGATCAGCTGACTGAGATTCAGCAAACAATTACGTTTATGTCGCAACAGTATGATGCTATTTTGAAAAGAATAGCAGAGAATAAAAAGAAATTAAGTGCAGTTGAAAAGGAAAACCATTTGCTTAAAAAAGAAGTAAATGATTTGAAATTTTCAATAAAACTGTTGACTGATGAGCGGGTGAGAAACGACTGTGTTGTCAGTGGTTTGGTGGTAGCTGACGGTGTTACAGCAGTTGAATCTGTTGTTCAACTGTCAAAGAGTATTGGAGTGGATATGGAGCAAACAAGTATTGAAGATGCTTACTTCATACATGACACAAACCATACAAAACATAT
The DNA here is from genome assembly GCA_019455685.1 of Philornis downsi. Taxonomy (NCBI): domain Eukaryota; kingdom Metazoa; phylum Arthropoda; class Insecta; order Diptera; family Muscidae; genus Philornis; species Philornis downsi. Next base: position 12,010 of record JAHXMU010027353.1, on the reverse strand, counting down.
GACGGCACCCAACAAGAAAACGGTGATTGTTAAATTTGCAACAAAAGCAGCCAAAGAAAAGTTGATGACAGCAAAGACCAAGTTAAGGCAACAAGAGCCCACCAATGATGTATATGTCAATGATTTTCTCAGTAAAGAAACAATGAATCTACTCAAGTATGCGAGATCACTGAAGAACGTTGGATATAACTATATATACGCTAGAAATGGAAGAGTATTTTACAAGCGAAGTCAAATGGCAAAAGCGCAAATAATCAGAAATGAAGAGGAAGTCGATGAATTATTATTGAACGCAACTACTGGGAAACGTTGGGGACGTAGATCGAAAGCTGCTGATGTTGAGAATCCAGATATAAATGATGATGAAGTAGAGGATTTAGAGTATGTTTCACCAAATTAAGTTATTTAACTTGTGTGCTATTCTATATTAATTTTTTTTCATTTCTTTTTATGAGTAATAACCGATATTTTGAAAACTTTACTGAATTTAATAACTGTTTATATCAGTTAAATTATAAATTTTTAAATTTAATAAGTGTCAACATAAGAAGTGTTCCTTCGGTAACAAAATTTACTAAGTTTAAAAATATTATTTCAAGGCTTTCTAAATTGCCAGATATAATTGCTATTCAATAATCTTGGTTCAATAAAAAAGTAGTTCAAATTTATTCTATTCCTGGATATTCCAGTGTTCATTGTTGCAGAAAGGATGGATATGGCGGTACTTCTCTGTGCATTAGTAACAGATTACACTTTAATGTCAAAAATTGTCAAAGCGAAAGTTTTGTTGAATATATTACAATTACAATTGAAAATTTTCGCATTAATAATAATGCTCTAAAAATTATGTCATTTTATCGTTCGCAATAATGTTTGGTTCAAGAATTTTTAAATATTATGGAACGAATAATTGGTGTTTGTGCGCAAAAACCTCTTATTGTATTTGGGGATGCAAACATTGATTTATTTCAAAATAATCAATTTTTAGAACTATCAAATTTATATTTGAATTACGATTGCCATAATTGTCATGAGTTGATAACAAGGCCAAGCAGTGGCACTTGTATTGACCATGTTTTTTAGCAATTTGACTGAAAGATTTTTTATTGATTCGGTTGAATGTTCATCGACTGATCACAATATAATATGCTGCAAGTTGAAAACCGATTATTTTTCAGATAAGAATATTGAAATTCAAAAAAGCCATAGTGACTATGACAAAGTTCATGAGTTTCTGCAAAATAATTTGACTGAATGTGAAAGAAATGATAATCCAGAAGAAATAACGGACAAGTTGATACAATGTGTTAATGATGTTATTGACAATTCTACCAATTTATCAACAAGCAAGTTGAAATTAAAGTTTGAAATGACACCTTGGATAAATAAAAACTTACAAACTATAATTTTATTTAAACAGAAATTGCTAGCTAAACGTCGAAAGTCGAAAAATAAAAAGTACGATCATTTATTGAAAAGATTGGGTAGAGTTATTAAGATTGCCTGTAGATGTTGTCGGAGTAATTATTTTTAAGGGAATTTAAAAAGAATAGAAACGGCAACTCAAACAAAATATTTGTGATGAAATTAATGAAAAAAACACCGCTTGAAATGTGTGAGAATGTAATGAAAAATGTGCTCTAAATGCTCGCATTTGTGAGGCTAACAGAGGCGGAGATTGATTTGACATTGTATTCCCTACATAATTGCCGGCATTAAATAAAACATTTATCAATATAAAAATATAAACAAACAAAGTAGTATACCATACATATGGACACCCTGTATTTAAATATCGGTTCACCTGACTAAAATGTATTATCTGATTTCGTTTCATATGGGTCAAATGCGAAAAGCAATGTTTATCTAATGAATGAGGTGCAGCGACATTTGCATTTGCTGTGAATTGCATTTTTTGATTCATGCCAAATGCTTTCATTCATACCACAACATTAAGATCAGTTATAAAATATGGAAAATCGATTGTCACAAAGGAAAATATTATCACAGTTCACTCAGAAATTACATATGTATATACCCATTATATATGCCCACATGTGCAAAAGGGTAATTTTTGGGCATGATTCCACGCCCATGACGCCTTACACTCCTAAAGAAAGCGGGATAGTTATGTTTACTACGCCAAAGTAAATACATATTTTCTTTTGACTACATATATCTTTTTTCTTTGTAAATGAAAATAATCTGTATGTTATTGATGAATAACTACAAACTCATTATATTGTTGAATTTCTTCATTTACAAAGAAACATATTTATATATACATATATAGCCAAAGAAAACAGGATTTTACTTTGGTGTCACCGTAGATACAGTTATCAATTATTACAGATTTTTTCATTTACAGAAGAACATATAGACATATATAGTCAAACGTCATAAAATATTTGAAACTTTAAACTACTCAAGTCACTTTATACTTCTCATATAAATTTATCGATTTCCCGGATTTCAGCTTTTACGTCAGAAGCATGTAAATCGAATACAGCAGTATATGTATTTGTCTATTGTAATCGACCAATAGACCATGACCTTTGCTAAAGTAAATGCTGGGAAAGAAAATTGCACTGCACACTTCTTTTGATATTTTCCCATACAAATTGTTCGATTTTTCGAATTTGGGAATTTGTGAGAAGAAATAATATGTATTTTTCTGCATTAAATTGGATTGTAACGCTAGGCAAACAACACAGTCACTCCACCCATTCTAATATCTTCCACACAAATGACCAAATTGACCCATACCGTCTTATATTCATATCTCCTAAGCAGAACCGTTGGATTCAGTCCAATTTGGCACATATCATGCGTTTGATAAACTTAGTTCTAGGAACGAAAATGGGTTGCATAGCCACTCACTTTCTGGTACCTCCCATACAATGTGGTCGATTTATCTTAACAAAATTTTTCTCCTCCTAGTTCGTGGACTGCATCAGTAGTAAATATTTGCAAATTATTTACATTACCGTTTCTGGTGCTCTATAATTTCCAACCGAGTACGTAAGTTCAGTAAGCTGTAAGCTCTTTAATTGAAAGTTTTTTTTTTTTTTTTTGAATTTTTTTTTTTTTTTTTTTTTTAAATTCGGATTATCCACGACCCTTGCACTAATAAAAGCGATATTTTGAAAAGCGACGATGCACAAGTCTGACCATATCTGTAACGCTTCCATATTTCTTTACAATCTTTCCAATTTCTTGCATAGTAGGTCGATTATGGCGACCATAATCACCCCATAATGAACGAAAAGTGCCCACCCTTGAATCACCACTTTTGTAGCATGTTTTAACTATATTTGCGAGTTCTTCGGTTGTGAAACGATCCGTGTTCATGAACGGCAAACTTTTTACTAAATAAATAACACTTCAGATGACAGGTAGTTAACAGTTTTCAGCCTCGCGAAATCGACGGTTTCGAAACGACTACAGGGTTGCCCATATTCGACGGACCCATGTTTTTTAAAAAAAATCAAAGAATAAAATAAAAATTTGGCGGTTGGCAATCTTATTCATTTAACTTCTTCCAAGTAGATTTGTTTACATCAATTTTTGAATATGATATCTCTCAAATGGCTGCCTCTGGCGTTGATGGCGTATTGTGCCCTTTTTGCAGCATTTTCCATCGTTTTCGCCAACATTTCGGCCGGAATAGCGGCTATTTCTTCACGATTGTTGTCCTTGAGCTCTTCTACGGTCCTTGGCTTGTTAACGTAAACC
>JAHXMU010027352.1:8275-30163 GCA_019455685.1 Philornis downsi | reverse complement strand
AGCCATAATTTTGTAGGCAGAACGAAGTTTGCCGGGTCGGCTAGTATTATATAAAATTGGGAATTTGGAAAAGCGAATGCAAAAAGATATTTAAAAACCTGTGACAGAAATGTTGAAGTGCCACGTGTTGGTGATAATGGACACAGGGGAACTATGTGGATTTTGTTTTGGTTTGAGTAATGACCTACTGGTGACCTACTGTTGTTACTACGTATTATGCTTCGACAATCTTTTTGTTTGCCTTAAGCTGGACAGTTGCTTTTGTGGTATACATTAGTAATGGTCGAGCTCGCCGTCCTACATAAAAGACTTTGAAACCGTTATTGAAGAAAAACTGTGTTGACGATTGGCATTTACATGCATATATTTAGTTATCGTGGTTTCCTTTTTATTATCGTCATTTTGCTTTTGCGATACATTTTCCCTTATCAAGCAATTTGGTAAATTCATTTAATTTGATTAGCTGGCAATAATGAATTTACATTTTCAATTTAGAAGATGTATTCTGCTTTAGCTTAGATATTTGCTGGTCTTATTCTGACTCATTTCTCCTGGCGCTGATTTCATAATTGCTTTTCAAATGCCTGGTCGAATCCCCCAAAAAGTATAACACAGTATAATTACATTTCCTTCCAAAGGAATGAAGTCATGTATTATTTGATACGGGGTAAATGTAATACCCAGAAGCTAGCGTTTAAAGCGTGCCACTGGGTGGCTGGCTAATAGGTACGATAACTGTCGTATATTTTTATGAATGTCTTTGACACAGTCTTATACTTCGCCAGATCGTAGCCGGAAGTTATAGCGACACACCTCTTCTTTTCTCTGGTATTGTAGGCCACCGGAACTTAAATTTTTGTTCGTTTAACCAATATGCTATTCTTTACTTTACTTAGATATATTTGGGATACGTTGAGTCTTCCCGGAATGAAAACGAAGTTATATCCCTTTTAGTACTGCCTATTCCAATCGGCCGGTTTTCCGAAATTCAAACTTCTCACAGTCATTTGCTACTAAAGATCTGCAGTAGCCAAGATTTTTCTATATGTTATTGTTTTACAATCCCCTCTAAAACTACGAAAAATTCGACCAACTAACTATAACCCTTCCGGTACTTGCCATACAAATAACTAATTTAATGTACGAGTATATACATTCTCATAGTCTCATATATCTAAAGCATAATTCGGCCAAATTTTACCTAACAACAAAGTTCTGGTTTCTAAAATTTTTGCAAACCGAGGTTGATTACAATGCCTTCTAAAATTCGAAAAAGTCGACCGGGTAACCACATTCACTCTGGTACCTCCCATACAAATCATCAATTTAATCCATATATATAGGTCCACATCATATATTAAACTGCACTAAATTCAATAAAATCTGGCACGCATGAGGCATTTAGTAAACCTAATCCTGTGCATGAAAATGTATTGCATTATCAATCTCCTTATGGCACTGGATAAACAAATTGGCTGCTTTTCCAAAGCGAAAGCTATAAAGCTACAAGTTTTGTCCTTTCATTGCGTTCTAATTCAACAAAATAATGTTTGTAAGGACTTAACGAATTACTTCGCTCTTCTGGCGCTCACTACACCTCGCATTTGAACTGACTGAAAATTCTGTACTGCCTTTCCTAAACCTTTTTAGGCCTGTTATCATATAACGAAAAACAATCGATATATTTGAAAACTTCCGTATTCACTCGGATATTTTCTATACTCGTACACATAAGAAGGTTCTTATGCTCTCTTTTTTCTGAAAAAAAAAAAATGTAATACCTTGACTTTCCAAAAATATCAGGCTATTAAAGCACCAATTTGTGACAGAAAGGCAACACATTTATTTTATTTTCGAAAGAGTTGATTGTAAGTGCTTTGTATGATGTCACTTAAATATAAAATAACAAAATTGACAAACCGGAAGACAGATTTAGTTCCTATAAAAGTTACGACGATTTAGTAATCCGACCTGGTGAACCTAATATGGAGATTCTAAAGTAAAAATTTGGAGTTTTGCAATGGTATTATTAATTTTCTTTACGGAAATATTTTTCCCAAATTAAATTATAAATGTGATTCGCAAACATGAATTTGTGCCCGTTCCTCTTTATATTCCTAACCGCTGGTTTTGAAATTTTCAACATTTGCGGCTGCGTTAGTCCGTTTCCTCACTTTATCTACGTTAAAAAAGAAAGATCATTTCACCGCATCTCGAGCGCTTTTGAATGTTCTGTAGCACTCACAGGCATCGTTCTGCAACATTTTCTGCTCTCCGTCAAACGCAATTTCATTTATAATACAAAATTTCGCAAAAGTCGGAACTCGGGTTTTAAATAAAAAGAGAAGAGTGGGAGTTGCATATTTATTTCCTATTTTATTCATACCATCTTCGATCAGGCAAAGCATTAGCTGAAACAACTTTTAAGAGGACCTTCACTGAATAGAAAATTATAATCGTCACGATATAGAAAGTCGTTCAATACATTTGGTTAAAAGATAATTGCTGTTTAAGACGCTCCCTTCTGGGAGTTTCAATTTTTGCCGTACCAAATAATATATTCATTAATTTTTTTGCTCTTCCTTGCTTTAATTTTTATAGTATCGTCAGACTCTAGCGAAGCTTCAACATTAATTATTGTTAATCAGTCGACGCATTAATTTTGTTCTTATCAACTACATTGCTAACTGTGGCAGCTGTAGAAAATAGCAAACCCTACAGCGAAAATTTTTGGAATTTTGTTGACAGAGATTGGCAGAGTTTCTTAACAAAACGTGCCATAATTCATTCATATGTTACATATATAAAACGTGTTTGTTCTATACAAAGAATAATTTATAGTAATGTTAACTCAAGACGGGTGTAGATGAATCATTTTATTCTTTTAATTTTCAATTCAAATTTGTTATTTTCAAAGCTGCAATTCTCTGCAGGGTTCTACGTAATACGTTGCAAACAATGCTATTTTCTAACACCCAAGCACGTATTTGTTATTTTCAAAATATTTCTCCAGATTTATTCAAAATATACGGCAGCATCTAAGTGATTGGCATTTCATAAACCAATGAATACTTAGGCATAACGACTGTAGTATCAATCTTGACACACTTGCACTGGTACGGTTACAGATAGCACATCCTTAGCTCGCAAATGATCCTAATGAAATCATAGTTCACTTTCAATGCAGTTGTTTTGTTATTCTCAAACACATCTCCGAAGCTCCAAACATTGTTATCAAACATTCAAAACCATATCCACGTTACGGATTCTCACAAGCTGAAAAACCACAACACAAGTAATAGGAATAGATTAGAATATTCGATGTAACCCGTCAGATTTATTATGCGTAACAACTGCCTTGTAATGGTTCAACAATTAAGAGCCATAAATTCACCAAACATCCAATATGTTTCTTGTCAGAACAAAAACAACCAAAAATACAGTCACTATGTTTGATGGGTCTGAGTTGAAAAGAGTCTAAGATTAATTATCCTCTGGGAGTAGAGATGGGCGCATTTCCATTGTATGGCCTAATAGGGAAAGTGCGGTAATTTCTATTTATTTGCATAAAACAACTTCCAAACTCTTTAATGTTGTCTTTAGCAGAACAAATGTTTATATACTCTTAGTTGGGGATGGTGCCCTTTTTCAACGCAAAGAGGCTATGAAAGAAGAATTTAACGAGCGAAAATGTAATAAACCAAATAAATTAAAAATGCAATAACAATGGAACAAAGGAAGCAACTTTTACATAACCTCTTCTTATAACTAATTAACACAAGAAGTTTGATATTTTACTAAGAATAATGTTGCTCAGATAGAAATGAATGAATAATACGTTAAATGTTTTGAATCCTTGAATGTTGCATCCTCTGAACGTATAAAATACTTATTACTTTTGGACCTTAATTATACATTCATTCTGCCGCAGTATTTGGCGTTTTGCTTCTAGAAGCATGTCAATGGATATACCTGCACTTCCATTTACGACAGAATTTCGGACAAAAAACAAATAAACTGCATCTTTCTTCATCAATTTATCTTCAGATATTGAAAGATTCTAAGTGCAAACAAATTAAAAGGCTCAGTGATGATTGAGCTGTATGAAGTACGTTAATGGAAAAAAACACTAAAAAGGTTTGTGTCTGGAATTTTCAGCTCCCTTTATTAGCAATAGTTTAAAATTTAGACCTAATTACGAATTTTTATACTTCACCCGAAGGACTAAAGGCGCCTATTATTTGCACCGGCCAAAAATCTAACACTCAGAAGGAAGCGTCTGAAGCGCCAATTTTCTTTTGGCCAAATGTGTTTCATAATTTTTAAAGTTAAATGAGTGAGGTCCATCTGTCTGGCTGGTTGGCTGGTGCACACGTTTATTATCGCAAATCCTTATTAAAATTTTAAACTTTAGTACAACCTAATATTTTGCCAGATCTTAGGCGAGGGCTGTAAATGGGCTATAACGAAACTCATACTCTCACCTGTAATTTCGCGATCTTAAACTAGAGTAACTAAAATATTCGCCCGATGCATTTTTTTTAAATGCTTGGTAGAATTTGAAAAAATATACAACTGACTAATAAACCGCCTTATGGTACCTGTTTCGATTTTTCCTTTTAAACAAGTCCAACTTATTTGTTCATTTATATACCAAAAAAAACACACTTCATTTAATTTAAAAAATTAGAAAACACTGTTTTACATTTGTTAGCTGCTCAGTTATATTTATCGTTGATGCTGTTTGTTCCGTGGTCCAGAAAGCAAGAATTTTAAAATCGCAAAAGCTATGTGGAAGTTGAACAGTGCATTGTCACAAATATGTTCCAAATTTCCATATTTAGGCACATCATAAAAGTAATCTGCTACTTTGCAAGCCATATACTACGACCTCTACTTAACGTTTGTAGTCGTAAGTCTGCTATATTCAATGCGCAGCTTCTTTCAGTGACCGCAACAACAACAAAAATTTAGTCTTGACATGATTTGTATCAGGGGTCAAGATACTGGTAATTAAGAAGATACTTTAACGGTGCTAAATATAGTTACAGGAACAAATTAAATGTTGAAACAGAATTTTGCAAATAATAACATTAAATGATATTACAATGATGATATGCTATGTTATGAATATTATAATAGTAATTTTAATTAGATTATTAATATTAATGAGAAATGGGGCTTTTACAATTTGTTTTATATGGGAACAAAATTCGTTCTTAGAAATTAAGTAAAAGTTGGAGGAATATATGTTTTTCCGCATACGGTAACTCCCATACAAATTGTCAGTTTATATCATATATTCTTAGGTTCGGCATTGGCACATGCTTCTGATTGTTTCCTTACAAATTGCCCGATTTTCCGAAATTCAGTCTTTCCTCTGGTATTTCTAATCAGTACAATGTAGACGAGAAATACAACGTTGCACCATTTTAAACAAAGTGGAGAGGGGCAAACTGTCACAATTTTTTATCATACAAAATGCAGAGTTATCCATTTAGTGGTTTGAAAACCTCCGGTCTGGCAAGGCTGTCAATTATTAAATACCTGTTATCTGAAGTATTATTTATTTGGTGTAAGATTTTCCATTTAAAAATATGGAGCGTTTAACAACCGAAGAACGCGCAAAAATAATTACAACTAACTACAAAAGCAATTATTTAAACGTCAGATTTTGGTGCTAATTTCACGTTTTGGCCACCAAGATCATGTGATTTAACGCCGTTAGACATTATTTGTGAGACTACGTCAAAGACAATATTTACGCGGATAATACCCAAATGCAGAAATTTTCAAAAAAGAGGTCGAATACTACCTCAACAGGATCCACTGCTGCAGTCACCAGAGGCGGTTATTGGGTGGAGCATAAGTAGCGTTAAGATTTGATTAGTGAATACATTTTTTTGTTTAAGTCTTTTTTTTCATCTCTTGACAGAATTCACTAAATAATACTTGGGAAATTTGCGATGGAAAGGCTCACCGCAGAGCAAAGAATTATTCAAATCATTTCGAAATTTGTTTTATATTCGAAATGCTTCTAGCGCTCCAACAATTTACGATTGGTTCAGCGTTTTGGGAAACAAGGGGCTGTCTCTGATCTTCCGCGGAAAAAATGGAAAAAATCGTGCAATTCGAAATGAAGTGACCATTGCTCGAGTGAAAGCAAGTATTGAGGAAAACCCCGAAACTTCCACCAGGCGACGTTCTCAGCAGTTAGAGACGTCTAAGCGGTCTTTGCAAAGAATTTTATATATATTACATCTTTTCCCATAAAAGATGCAATTGGTTCACAACTTAAAACCAAATGATGCACAAGGACGCATTCAACACAGTCGCCGTTAACGTTACTTATGCGCCACCCTTTACTTATTTCATAATGGCAAGGTCCAAGCATTATAACGAAACAAAAGTTTCATCGAAATCATTATACAATGAAACAAAAGTTTCATCGAAATCATAGTCGTACGTGTGTTTTATTTATCTTTACTTTTGAAACCGAAGAATTTACAAAATTTTAATCGAGCAAATTAATTCTAAATAATTAACACAGAGGTGAATTGTGTCAAATCAACTCTTTTATATTAGAGGTACTAAATGTGGCGTAGTAATGTCTTTTAGTTATAGTCCAAACATAGAGTTTGGAACATTAGTGCAGGCATTTAAAAGCCCATAATAAAGTCAACGTTTTGGAGTCCAATGTTATTTGAATGGCGGCGCTTACATATCATATATTATATAAAACAACAGGAAGTGTTATTTCAAACCATTATTTTTCAAAGTTAGTGTTATTATCACCACTTTGTATAAGTAGTGTATAAGTTGGATTATTGGAAGCATTCTTGAAACGCTTCTGCTGGACATAAATGATCGGCATATGTTGTTGTCTTGCCAGTATTGGAAATTTTCCCTCTCTAGAGGACTTGCTTTCTACTGGAAAGGTGGATGAGTGGTTAAGTTGTCTTAAAAAGTATGAAGCGAATTTCACCTAAAAAATGTCTATTATAACAAGTTTAAAGTTTAAAGTACCAACCATCTTTTGACCCAATGTGTTTTATGATCTTTTAACATGATCGAGACAGGTATAGTCTGACTGGTAGTTACGAATGTTCTAAAAACTTGGTACAATCCAGTATTTCGCCAGATTGTTGTCCGGGCTTCCTTTTGGGTACATCTAATGCGAGTTGACCGATTTAACAAAATTAAATTTTTACCCCGAAATTTCTAATTCGTAGGTGTTAGTAATCTGAATTTTCACTCACCACCGTGTTTTATAACATTCTCCAAAATTTGGGGAAATCGACCGAATAAACGCACACCTCCTGATACCTTCTAAAATGATTTAGCCAATATATTCTTAGATACACTAAATTCTGCCAAGTATATACATCAAGATTTGGAAATTTTGAGTGTACAAATGAAATTTGACTGCTTCGTTACTGACAGAATGCAGTAACCTACATTTCCGTCCATTTAATAGTGTTCGGCATAAGTTGATTAAAAGTGGCAGGGTAAGCACGACCTTTTTGGTACCTGCCATACAAATGATAAATTTATCCCACATGAAGTCCATTCAAATTTTGCATACATCAAGCATTTGCTTATCTCAGTTTCATATAGGAACTGAGTCTATTCTATGAAATTCTGAATGATATGTTGCAATAGCCAATGAATATCGATGTACTTCCAATACAAATGACTTGTAGGTCCATACCTTTCATTCTAATGAATTTTTACATTTTGTCCAGATATTACACCAAACTAGTTTTTGGTGATGTTAGGTCAGAGAAGAAAATTCAGTGCATTGCCACTGCCTCTAAATTCTCTGATAAACCGAAACGATTTTTTTTCTTTTTAACTCCTAATTCTAGCTCAACGGATTGTACCCTTTCGCGTTCCCCCCACACAAATTGGACGATTTTTTGAAAATTAGTAGGCTGGAATGGTTTATATTTTGCTTGTTATATTTAATGTTAAACTTGAGAAAATTGGATTAAGTAGTCATGCTTCTTATGGTATCTCCCATTATACTGATAGCTTTTCAACAGCAAATGCGTTCTTAACTTCGCGTCATTCACATGCATTCATGCGCACATCATTCATTAGCAGTCTGAGAGTTCCAAGAATGGAAATAAAATGTATTACACACACCGTCTGGTATCTCACATACGAATGGACTAATTTATCGAAATTTAAGCAGACTGAAGTTACTTAAATGTGTGTCAGTATAATAATAACTTCCATATCTACCGTAACTCCAACACAAATTTCCTAATTCAAACCAGTAGGCGCCTGAAGTGTTACCAATTTCACGTTGCTGTAGCAACCGACGGCTGACGACAGCCTTCTCGTTTTTTGACAAGCATCAATTTGTAATATTACTTATAAACCTACGCAAGCTTATCGTTTTACGTTGCAGTTACAAAAAGTTGTCGAGAATGAAAAAAATACCATCAGACTACATTCGTAGAGCGTGTGAAGCCTTCCTGGTGGACTCGATGATATTATCTTTGTTAAAGTCAGTTTCATTCTTGTAATGTTTTTAGGACATAGTGACGCTTTTATATCCAAAAAACATTTGCAACATTTTTATTTTATAACACTTCAAGCGGTCCCTATGAATCCTCAAATTCTTTTCTATCAACCATGTGCGCTAAATTCAGTATGCTTTGGTTGCGAATGAAATTGAACTGCATTGCCACATCTTTTAGGGTACGAACACTAATCGAACTATTTGACTAAAATTTGTGGTTCAGCTATAATTTCTAACGGATGAATACTTAAAGCTGTAGTTTTCTTTTTTCATTGTGTTTTAATTCTAAGTATTCTTGATAATAATCTAGCAATTTATCACGTCGTTTCCTGCAGCCCCACATATTTCCATATAATTCACTTCATCCGAAAGAAATGCCGCGACTAGTTTGTTTTACAAGCTCATAACATTTCACAGGAACACGAAAAATATTTTCCACCTGTGCTTAAACATTTATTGACCTTGTAATGTAATGTCCTATTCGACTGTACGTGTTTAAGCATTTCGTGAAATTCTGTCAAAAAATCAATTTTCAGTCAGTCGAATAAGGGATGGCAAGAAACAAATAGAATTTCAGGATATCGATCAGAAGCGATAAGCCGATGTAGTCTATTTATAATCTCCGACTATAATCTGGCAAAATATTTTTAAGTTTTGAGAGGTTTTTCATACCTGCCAGCTAGCAGCCAGAAAGGTGGACATCGCTCCATTGACTTAAAATTCTGTTTTGCCAAAAGACATTTGTTCCCTTCTGAGTTTTACACTTGTGCCGTTTCAAATAATATATACTTTCATTCATTCGTGTACAGGTATTATATAATCATATAACATCAATAATATTTGCCTCCGCTCTTTTAGTTCAGATCGACTAAACATCAAATTTTATTTTCATGCATTATAATTTTTGTTTAAAAGAGTGCATATAAATTTAACGTGTTTTTATATAATATTAACAAATCCCCGCTACTTTGAACGTGTGATTTCACATTTTAAACAAAAATTATTATAATTCAGAAAATAACTCTTCTTCAATTTATTTAGTTTAATGGGCAATTTGCCCATCTGGTTGACCTAGTAATTAAAAAATAATTAAAATACAGCTAACTTTATTGTCACCAGAGCTTTCAGTCTAGTATTTTTTTGCCGTATTTTCAGCCCTAGCTTTCAGATCTAGTCTGGTTTAATTCTGTCCCATTTATTTTATTGTTCATGACTCTAATTTTGTTTCAATCTAATGTTTGGGGTAATTGATTGACCACCTTAAAGTAGGATTTCGGGCCTGTCTTATCATAGTAATGATTATATGCATTTTGCCTGAGCCGTTTGTCTTGCCCCTATTCTTTCCTATTTGTTTCCTTAAAGGCACAAATTTACTTAAATCTCTTATCCCGGCCTCAGCTGATAGATCAATTTACACGCCCAATTTGATAATTCTGGATATACTCTTTTGTTTTTGGCGGTAATGTCAATTCCGCCCCCTTTCGGTTTCGTTCTACGTATTGTTCTACGTTCTACAGATTTCGAACGCGACTACACCACAGAAACAGAGTATTTAATTGTATAAAAACGCAGCTTCATGATTTTAGTTTCAGTAATTTGTTTTGCGATGATACTATTTCTGTCCCTCTTCTAATCTTATTGACTCCTTAAGCAAAGAATCATTCGCACTTTTTTTCTGGTATGTTGGTACACATGTCTGTTATATATGTTGACAATATCAGCCATTTTTGGTTGTCATTTTGCTTTTGACAGATAAAAGGGTTAGTCGTATATTGGCGTGCTCTTCGATTTTTTACTATTCGAAAAAATGGATCAAAAAAACTGTATTAAGTTTTGTGTAAAAAATGAAATTAAATGTGCAAGGACATTTGAAATGTTGACTGCCGAGTTTAGCGAGTCTACTATGAGCAGAACACAAGTTCAATTGTGGTATAACCGGTTTAAGGAAGGCCGAGAAGATGTCAATGACGTTGTTCGTCCTGGTCGCCTAAGCACGTCAACAACCGATGAAAACATTGAAGCAGTGAAAAAATGAATTTGGATAATCGTCGAATCACTATTAGAGAGGTTGATGATGATGTTGGCATATCGTTCGGCTCATGCCAAGCAATTTTTACGGATGTTTTAGGCGTGAAACGTGCGGCAGCGAATATTGTTCCAAAATTGCTAAATTTTGAGCAAAAACAACGTCGCATGGACGTCACTCAGGAGCTGTTGAACGTCGTCAACGGCGATCAAGATTTCCCCAAAAAGGTCGCAACTGGTGATGAATCATGGGTGTATGGCTATGACATTGAAACCAAAGTCCAATCATCCCAATGGAAGCGTCCAGAAGAGCCAAGACCGAAAAAAGCACATCAAGTTCGGTAAAATATGAAGGTTTTGCTCATTGTTTTCTTCGATTGCAATGGCGTGGTGCATCATGAATTCTTGCCACAAGGTCGCACGGTCAATTAGGAATACTACCTTGAAGTAGTGCGCCGCTTGCGCGAAGCAATTTGTCAGAAACGCACAGAATTGTGGAAAAACCAATCATGGATTTTGCACCATGCTAACGCATCCGCTCACACATCGATGCTTGTGCGTGAGATTTTAGCCAAATACAAAACCGCAATCATGCCTCAACCCCCGTATTCACCGGACTTGGCCCCCGCTGAGTTTTTCCTCTTCCCAAAACTGAAGACACCGATGAAAGGAGAGCGTTTTGCTACGATTGAGGAGATAAAAGAAAAATCGAAACAGGAGCTGTTGGCGGTACCAAAAAGCGCTTTTTAGAAGTGTTTTGAGGATTGGAAAAACAACGCTGGCATAAGTGTATTATATCTAAGGGGGATAGTTATTGATGAATAAATAAATAAATTTTGAAAAAATTGAAAATAACGGATATTTTTTGATCACACCTCGTATATGGTTAAAGGAGTCCCAATACAAAGAAAATGTTTTCCTGTTTTCATATATCTTTCTTGATTTAATCAACAATTAACACCAAACTGTTGCAAATTTTAGGAAGCAACGACACTTATTGCATTCTACAGTTTTAACAATTTGAACAAAAATAAAGAGGAGTTATGAATTATCTACAGCCATTAAAATTGATTCTATTCCTAACTTTTCGCAAGAAGTTTTTTTTTTAAATTTTCAGCGTTATGCACCGTAAGCATCGTAAGTTACATGATGTGTATTTCAAAATTCACAACAGATTAATATAATATTCCAAAAACAAATAATGAAGACATTTATCACGAAAAATAAACTGATATTAAAAATTCTCATGTGTGAAATTAACATTTGTCCAAATTCTCCATATTAAACTGCGGAATGCCTTCGCGCTAAATTTTACAAAACCAGTTAAACGATCTGGGTAGTGCAGTCTCATGTTCTGCGACTCTCGATTAAAGAAGGACAATATTGAAAGTAAACCTATTCATTTATCGTTTGGGAGCTTGTTTCTGTCAGTCCATTACTTTTGAAGCTGTACAGTTTTTTATATATAAAATATTTACTACGTCTTATATGTAAAAGAAGAAGAAAGAAGTAATACATTATTTTTGCATGACATTAAAGACATTGAAGCATAATTAGAAGAATTCGATTTAAGTTAAATATGCACCGTTTTATTTGATAATTTCATTATAATTCTAATAGAAATTCTTATTCCGACAAGCAAACAAATTGTGGCAGCCGATTTTCATAAGTTGCTTTGAGCGAAAATTTTGACTAGCAAAATCATTCGCAATTTCTCTCCTTCTGGTCAAAGCTGGCCAATGGGAGATTGCTTCCTTTAGACGGTCCAATTTGGCCGTAGGGAAGCAGCTCGCGGTAGATGATTCCCTGCCAATCCCATAAAACAAACAGCTGACGTTTGCTGACCATCAATCCTAGCTTAGCCACTGTTTGCGGTCGTTTTCCACGATCCGACTACGATCTTTTTTCTTTTAGATTATCGTGAGTTATCAAATTTTCATTACCATCTACCAACCCCTTCAGAAATGGGACGATTTTGTTGCTATTCAACGCCATTTAACACGTATCCAATCTTATTCAAGTGGTTCCAATTGTTGTTTTGCGCAATTCGAAATATTGCTTACATGATGGTTCGTCATGACGATTTTATTGACACTTTCGGCAATTGGTCTACAAGAACGTGGTGCATACTTAGCACTTAAATTACCGAAACGGGATCGATGGAACAAAAATTGCTCCTATGTTCTATATGTTGATCCTGTTCGACCAAGAAAACTATGTCAGCGAACTGACTAGCATTTTTACTCGCAGAAAAACTGTAAAAAGTTCAAAATTTTCTTTTTGTTGATATCCATTTTGAACGGCGCTCCTACAACACTAAGTCAAGCAATAACAAAACTGTCTCCATAGTTTTTAGTACGAAATTGAAATTTCTTACGCCATGTAACGTAATCCAGTCGTACTTATTCTTTCAGTTTCAATCATAGTTAAGATTTTAAGAATTTATCGTACCCAGAGCTGTTTTATCTTTAGAGATGTTAAAAAATTTACAAACCAGTTCACCATCGATTTCTGTGGAATCTTGCATACATTTAAATATTGGACGGATACTGTACGAGAATGGCTCTGCAACATATTATCACTTATAGGTATATTTCGTTTATTCGCCCATTTTCCACCCTAAGGGAATATTTGCATAAATGTTATCACTAGCATATTTCTATTAAGATATGTAAAGATTTTATTGAATTATATCGCCCACTATCCAGCTATCCAGAGGGGCAGTTGGTAGTTTCTGAATTCAACGAATAGGGGTAGGAAGTCTTCTATACAATACGCTTTCTTTCCCCTGTATCAAATGTATAAAATTAGTCGCAACCTGTGCCATAAATGACTGTAGCCAACAGTTATCAGTTCATGCAAAATGTTTTTTGTTAGTTATTTGAATAATAACAATTTTAAATATTCTAACCCAATGTGAGATGGGTTTTATTTGCTTTTTATTCTTCAACTAAATGTATTATGAATTTAATGTTGCTGTGGATGTTTTCTGAATCAAAAATGGTATTGTTTAAAGTTAATTCACACAGGGCATATGTAAGTCAGCAGCTTGTAGGCGTATACTACGTATTTTTCGTTTATTGTTGTTCCCGGGTTCGGATAATAAAAATATTATAAAGAGTTTAGCCAGTTGTTACATGGGAAATGGACTGTAATAAAAATTTAATGTTATTGAGATTAAAACAAAGGAACTTGGAGTTGTTGTTGTTTAAAGGGTGGGGGCTTTGCTTACTAAATATATATTTAATTTTTGATACAATGCCTTTAAGAGTACATTCTGTTAAATTATTTCACCAATATAGTCACTAGAAAAATCTTGAATTAATATTTTTTTCGGCTCATGATGAACAGAAATTCAATTTACTCTTTACGCCTTAACCCGAAAAAATGAAGACACGAGTATAAGTAAATTCACATGGCAATTGAAACACATAGAAGGAAGTGTTTAAAATACCAAACACTTTCTGCCAAATGACGTTTCATAGCTTTTTAAGTTGATTGAGCGATGTTGCCTTTCTATCTGGCTGACTATCTAGTTGGTTAGCATAATAGCTGCCGTACATCTGAATGAGTTTTCTTGACACATCCACAGGCTAATATCTTGCAAGAGCATGGATCGTGAATTGATAATGAGCCGTATCGACCTACACCTTTTAGTACCTTCAGAACATATTGACGGGTTGTCTGCCATTCAATTTTACTGTTAATTGTTTGAATGCATTCACATAAAGTTTTATTCATTGGTTGGATTGGTTTAATACTCGTACATATGACAAAATTCGAAAAGGTCGATTTATTTATTCTAAGTCATATTTATTCATACAAAAAACAATTAGACTCAACAGTTCATGGTTTCACTAAATTCAGCTAAATTTGGTTCGGATAAAGATTTTGCAAATTATGGTTTAAGAAATGAAATTGAGCATTGTCTTGGCTCTTCTAATACTTCACATACAGATTAGACCATTTTTTACAAAATTCAGTCCTTCCCCTGTAATTTTGGGTTAGTAGACTCAATTAACGTATATTGTTGTCTACTATGTTATATAGGGTAAGTTAAGTTTTTCAGGTTGACAGCACTGGTTGGTAATGACGTCCAAACGTCATCTGTCAAAGTGAAAAGTGTACAGTATACTCTGCTATTTCATCATGCAAACACTAACAAACGAGCAACGATTGCAAATCGTTGAAATTTATTATAAAAATTCGTGTTCTGTGACAAATGTGCATCGTTTGATACGACCAATTTATGGTCGTCATAATCGACCAGCTGAATCAACAATTCGTGCTGTTATCTCCAAATTTCGCACCAAATTTACTTTGTTGGACATAAAACCATTGACTCGCATGCGTAGTGTGCGTACCGAAGAAAATATTGCAGCCGTAGCGACCTGCGTTAATGACGATCGTGAAATGTCAATTAGCCGCCGTTCTCAGAGATTGGCCATGTGTTACTCAACCATAAGGAAAATTTTACACGTCGATTTGGGTTTGAAAGCCTATAAAATTCAATTCACGCAAGAATTAAAGCTGAATGACCTACCACAACGTATAATTTTTGGTGAATGGGCCTTACAAAAGCTCAATGAAAATCCACTGTTTTATCGAAAAATTGTCTTCAGTAATGAGGCTCATTTCTTGCTGAACGGGTACGTGCACAAGCAAAACTGTCGCATCTGGAGTGATGAACAGCCACATGCCATACATGAATTACCGATGGTGGCATTATCGGTCTATTTTCCTTCGAAGATGGCCGTGGAAGAAACGTCACCATCAACGGCCAACGATATCGATCCATGATATCACCATGATGTCCCAATTGGCTGTGTTGAACTTGGTTGACATGTGGTTTCATCAGGACGGTGCAACATTCCACACTGCTCGTGAAACAATGGATATGTTGAGGGATGAGTTTGGTGAGCAGCTTATCTCTCGATTTGGCCCTGTGAGGCCCCCAAGATCTTGCGATTGAACGCCTGTAGATTATTTCTTGTGAGATTACGTCAAGTCGTTAGTCTATGTGGACAAGCCCAGCACTATTGAAGCCTTACAGGATAACATAACATGCGTTATTCGTGGAATACAGGCAGAAATGCTCGAAAAAGTGACGACAAATTGGACCCTTTTGAGATGGAGTCGTGGACAACATTTACATGAAATTATCTTTAAAAATTAAATGGCAAAGAACAATTTATCCATTCCAATAAAAAATTTTAAAATATGATGCAAATTAGAGTATTTTATCCAATTAAAAAAAAAAAAAAAACTAAGATTAAAAAATCACCCTATATTGTATTATTAAGCTTGATAAAATCCGTTAAAAACTGAATACATACAAACGCCTCTTCAGGTCCAACTTTCTGAAATTATATTTTGTGTCTGTAATTCCTACTAATTACGAATAATCATGATTTTTGTCCACTTTATAGACTTCAATCAAACAAAGTTGTCTGCAGCGATGAAGCTCATTTCTCACTCGGTGGTTACGTCAACAAATTAAATTGTCGCACATGAGGCTCGGAGAATCGGAAAGTGAGTGTTGGAAAGCCATTGCATCCGGAAAAAAATGACTTTTTGATGTGCTTTTTGGTCTGGAGGTGTTATTGCGTCGCATTTTTCCGAAAACTGCTTTAAAAGGGTCCCCTACTGCAACCAATGCGTAGGCGGTCGTTGAAATGACATTATATTTCATACATACATAACGGCAAAATCCAAGAAATATAATGAAACAAAAGTTTCATCGAAATCATAGCTTTAGGTGTGTTTTATTTAACTTTACTTGAGAACAAAAAGTGAATAACTCTACATTTTGTGGAGGGTTATAATTTTGCCTCATTTATTATGAATTAATTCAGAGTATTTGTTTGGTAAGATTGTAGCGATTTTACTCCCCACATCTGGCATTCCGCTCACTTTTGAAATTAGTTCAACTGACTAAGATTTCAGCTGTGGTTTCATTTCATATGCGTCCAATACGAAAAGCAATGTTTATCTAATGAATGAGTTGCTGCGACACTTGTAAAAGCTGTGCAGTATTCGATGCATGTCAAAAGCCTTTATTCTTCCCACAATATTAAGATTAAGTTTGGAAATATGGGAAAAGTGATTATAACTAAGAGAAACATAGGGTTATCCATTTAGTGTTTTCAAAATCAACGGCCTGATAAGGCTGTCAGTTGTTAAATGCCTGCCATCGGTATTTAGAGAAAGGTTTGTCGTTTAAGAATACGGGTATTTTAACAACCGAAGAACGCGTAAAAATAGTTGAAATTTGCCACAAAAGTGGTGATTCAAACATGGGCTTTCAATGGGACACAATTTTCTTCAGCGACGCATATGGGGCTCAGAGAACCGAGAAGTGATTGTGGAAAAGCCACTGCATCCGGAAAAAGTGAAGCATTAATCTCGATAGTACATATTTCATAGTCGTGAAGTAGAGACGTGGAAAATTTATTATGGAAAAATATTCGATAAACCAACGTGTTTTAATCGTTAAAACATTTTATCAAAATCAATCATCGAATACTGAAGACGCACTATTTATCGGCTGATAAAATTACTGCTGCTCAAGAAAGTGTTCAAAACAATCCATCAACCTCAATTCGACGCCGTGCTCGGTCTTCAAAGAAAAGCTTTGATCACAATTTTGCACAAGGATTTGCATTTGTTTCCATTTAAGAATGAGTTGACACAAGAACTTCTTAAACAAGACCATTTACGCCGCCGTATATATACCAATAGGATATTACAGCTTGCCCATGACAACCCCGATTTTCATAAACAAATCATAATGAGTGACAAGGCACATTTTCATTTGAATGGATATGTGAATAAGTTGGCAACCCTTGCGAACAAACGTACAAAACAGTCGGTGTGAGAGTCGAATATTTAATTATTATATTATTGCGGATTTAAATTGTATGTTAAGTAACAAACTTCATACGTAGACTTAACACAGTACAGTGCATTGGAGAGTATTGAAGAATGCCGGGAAAAAATCGTAAAAGCATAAATAATACCAAATTGGCTTGTGCACAGTGCAAATTACACATCAAAGAGGAGACCGATGATATTATTGAGTGTGATAAATGCACAAACAAATTTCATGCTCCATGCACCAAATTAGACAAACGTCAGTTTGAGTATTTGCTGAAAAATGAGAGTGAAGTTTTTGCCTGTCATTTGTGTGAAGGTGGAAAAGGAGGAGAAGGAGGAGAATTGCGAAGTGAACTGCAGGCGATCAAAACAAAGCTGGATAAGTTGGATCAGCTGACTGAGATTCAGCAAACAATTACGTTTATGTCGCAACAGTATGATGCTATTTTGAAAAGAATAGCAGAGAATAAAAAGAAATTAAGTGCAGTTGAAAAGGAAAACCATTTGCTTAAAAAAGAAGTAAATGATTTGAAATTTTCAATAAAACTGTTGACTGATGAGCGGGTGAGAAACGACTGTGTTGTCAGTGGTTTGGTGGTAGCTGACGGTGTTACAGCAGTTGAATCTGTTGTTCAACTGTCAAAGAGTATTGGAGTGGATATGGAGCAAACAAGTATTGAAGATGCTTACTTCATACATGACACAAACCATACAAAACATATGACGGCACCCAACAAGAAAACGGTGATTGTTAAATTTGCAACAAAAGCAGCCAAAGAAAAGTTGATGACAGCAAAGACCAAGTTAAGGCAACAAGAGCCCACCAATGATGTATATGTCAATGATTTTCTCAGTAAAGAAACAATGAATCTACTCAAGTATGCGAGATCACTGAAGAACGTTGGATATAACTATATATACGCTAGAAATGGAAGAGTATTTTACAAGCGAAGTCAAATGGCAAAAGCGCAAATAATCAGAAATGAAGAGGAAGTCGATGAATTATTATTGAACGCAACTACTGGGAAACGTTGGGGACGTAGATCGAAAGCTGCTGATGTTGAGAATCCAGATATAAATGATGATGAAGTAGAGGATTTAGAGTATGTTTCACCAAATTAAGTTATTTAACTTGTGTGCTATTCTATATTAATTTTTTTTCATTTCTTTTTATGAGTAATAACCGATATTTTGAAAACTTTACTGAATTTAATAACTGTTTATATCAGTTAAATTATAAATTTTTAAATTTAATAAGTGTCAACATAAGAAGTGTTCCTTCGGTAACAAAATTTACTAAGTTTAAAAATATTATTTCAAGGCTTTCTAAATTGCCAGATATAATTGCTATTCAATAATCTTGGTTCAATAAAAAAGTAGTTCAAATTTATTCTATTCCTGGATATTCCAGTGTTCATTGTTGCAGAAAGGATGGATATGGCGGTACTTCTCTGTGCATTAGTAACAGATTACACTTTAATGTCAAAAATTGTCAAAGCGAAAGTTTTGTTGAATATATTACAATTACAATTGAAAATTTTCGCATTAATAATAATGCTCTAAAAATTATGTCATTTTATCGTTCGCAATAATGTTTGGTTCAAGAATTTTTAAATATTATGGAACGAATAATTGGTGTTTGTGCGCAAAAACCTCTTATTGTATTTGGGGATGCAAACATTGATTTATTTCAAAATAATCAATTTTTAGAACTATCAAATTTATATTTGAATTACGATTGCCATAATTGTCATGAGTTGATAACAAGGCCAAGCAGTGGCACTTGTATTGACCATGTTTTTTAGCAATTTGACTGAAAGATTTTTTATTGATTCGGTTGAATGTTCATCGACTGATCACAATATAATATGCTGCAAGTTGAAAACCGATTATTTTTCAGATAAGAATATTGAAATTCAAAAAAGCCATAGTGACTATGACAAAGTTCATGAGTTTCTGCAAAATAATTTGACTGAATGTGAAAGAAATGATAATCCAGAAGAAATAACGGACAAGTTGATACAATGTGTTAATGATGTTATTGACAATTCTACCAATTTATCAACAAGCAAGTTGAAATTAAAGTTTGAAATGACACCTTGGATAAATAAAAACTTACAAACTATAATTTTATTTAAACAGAAATTGCTAGCTAAACGTCGAAAGTCGAAAAATAAAAAGTACGATCATTTATTGAAAAGATTGGGTAGAGTTATTAAGATTGCCTGTAGATGTTGTCGGAGTAATTATTTTTAAGGGAATTTAAAAAGAATAGAAACGGCAACTCAAACAAAATATTTGTGATGAAATTAATGAAAAAAACACCGCTTGAAATGTGTGAGAATGTAATGAAAAATGTGCTCTAAATGCTCGCATTTGTGAGGCTAACAGAGGCGGAGATTGATTTGACATTGTATTCCCTACATAATTGCCGGCATTAAATAAAACATTTATCAATATAAAAATATAAACAAACAAAGTAGTATACCATACATATGGACACCCTGTATTTAAATATCGGTTCACCTGACTAAAATGTATTATCTGATTTCGTTTCATATGGGTCAAATGCGAAAAGCAATGTTTATCTAATGAATGAGGTGCAGCGACATTTGCATTTGCTGTGAATTGCATTTTTTGATTCATGCCAAATGCTTTCATTCATACCACAACATTAAGATCAGTTATAAAATATGGAAAATCGATTGTCACAAAGGAAAATATTATCACAGTTCACTCAGAAATTACATATGTATATACCCATTATATATGCCCACATGTGCAAAAGGGTAATTTTTGGGCATGATTCCACGCCCATGACGCCTTACACTCCTAAAGAAAGCGGGATAGTTATGTTTACTACGCCAAAGTAAATACATATTTTCTTTTGACTACATATATCTTTTTTCTTTGTAAATGAAAATAATCTGTATGTTATTGATGAATAACTACAAACTCATTATATTGTTGAATTTCTTCATTTACAAAGAAACATATTTATATATACATATATAGCCAAAGAAAACAGGATTTTACTTTGGTGTCACCGTAGATACAGTTATCAATTATTACAGATTTTTTCATTTACAGAAGAACATATAGACATATATAGTCAAACGTCATA
Source organism: Philornis downsi (assembly GCA_019455685.1). Taxonomy (NCBI): domain Eukaryota; kingdom Metazoa; phylum Arthropoda; class Insecta; order Diptera; family Muscidae; genus Philornis; species Philornis downsi. Next base: position 9,608 of record JAHXMU010027352.1, on the reverse strand, counting down.
AAATATTTGAAACTTTAAACTACTCAAGTCACTTTATACTTCTCATATAAATTTATCGATTTCCCGGATTTCAGCTTTTACGTCAGAAGCATGTAAATCGAATACAGCAGTATATGTATTTGTCTATTGTAATCGACCAATAGACCATGACCTTTGCTAAAGTAAATGCTGGGAAAGAAAATTGCACTGCACACTTCTTTTGATATTTTCCCATACAAATTGTTCGATTTTTCGAATTTGGGAATTTGTGAGAAGAAATAATATGTATTTTTCTGCATTAAATTGGATTGTAACGCTAGGCAAACAACACAGTCACTCCACCCATTCTAATATCTTCCACACAAATGACCAAATTGACCCATACCGTCTTATATTCATATCTCCTAAGCAGAACCGTTGGATTCAGTCCAATTTGGCACATATCATGCGTTTGATAAACTTAGTTCTAGGAACGAAAATGGGTTGCATAGCCACTCACTTTCTGGTACCTCCCATACAATGTGGTCGATTTATCTTAACAAAATTTTTCTCCTCCTAGTTCGTGGACTGCATCAGTAGTAAATATTTGCAAATTATTTACATTACCGTTTCTGGTGCTCTATAATTTCCAACCGAGTACGTAAGTTCAGTAAGCTGTAAGCTCTTTAATTGAAAGTTTTTTTTTTTTTTTTTGAATTTTTTTTTTTTTTTTTTTTTTAAATTCGGATTATCCACGACCCTTGCACTAATAAAAGCGATATTTTGAAAAGCGACGATGCACAAGTCTGACCATATCTGTAACGCTTCCATATTTCTTTACAATCTTTCCAATTTCTTGCATAGTAGGTCGATTATGGCGACCATAATCACCCCATAATGAACGAAAAGTGCCCACCCTTGAATCACCACTTTTGTAGCATGTTTTAACTATATTTGCGAGTTCTTCGGTTGTGAAACGATCCGTGTTCATGAACGGCAAACTTTTTACTAAATAAATAACACTTCAGATGACAGGTAGTTAACAGTTTTCAGCCTCGCGAAATCGACGGTTTCGAAACGACTACAGGGTTGCCCATATTCGACGGACCCATGTTTTTTAAAAAAAATCAAAGAATAAAATAAAAATTTGGCGGTTGGCAATCTTATTCATTTAACTTCTTCCAAGTAGATTTGTTTACATCAATTTTTGAATATGATATCTCTCAAATGGCTGCCTCTGGCGTTGATGGCGTATTGTGCCCTTTTTGCAGCATTTTCCATCGTTTTCGCCAACATTTCGGCCGGAATAGCGGCTATTTCTTCACGATTGTTGTCCTTGAGCTCTTCTACGGTCCTTGGCTTGTTAACGTAAACC
>JAHXMU010027305.1:0-26245 GCA_019455685.1 Philornis downsi | reverse complement strand
GTTATGGTATAGGATCGTCTCGAATTTTCAGAGCTATTACTTTTTTTATCCGAAATTTTAATTAGGCCAGTAACATACATCCGCTTTTGTTCCCAGGACATTTCCCAAAACAATTGAAATATTTCCTTTCGAGTGGCCTCGGAAAACACTGAACAGTTTCGCAATGCACTTTTAACACAATACTGTGATGAACACGACTCACCGAGTTGTCGAGGAGATTTTTGGGAAACTTCTTTGTTGGATATGCCCACGTATTGCTCACCTTCCATTCTTTTCTTTTTGTTGACGTTTTCTTTCCATTTGGATTTATCCGCAACTCTGTTCCTCTTGTGAATATCATCTGATTTTATAGCACCGGAGTCAATATTTTTTGTTGCGCAATTCATATTATTCGAATTTTAATTATTTTTCTCACTTCAATTTATTTTTCACGCTTCAATTATTTAAAGTGTCAGTTCTCCACGCTATTATATTACTATGATGCAAATTTCATTTCGGGGAAAACCCATTACAGAGTTGCTGCTATTACCCATAGCAGAGTTGCTATGCTACTGATTGCGACTCTATACTATACTATTGATTGCTACCCTGTTATTTTTGTGACTGTTACAATAAAAGTGTCGCTTGTTTAAAAGGTAATCCATCAACCACATCAATAAAGTGCATTAATATTAAAATGAGTTAGGGCTTTTTTCTTCGAAGAATTTTCTCAAATGAGATAGGGCTTTTTTTTTAAATGTTCATAACTTTTTTATTTGTTAACATAAAAAAAAAAAAAATTTTCAGAAACATGTATTTGAGGGTCTTTCGCCAGAATATGCAAAAAACCCGATTTTGTGAAAAAACGAGATACGACCTTTTCATATTAAACCAACGAAATACTATTTTATGATGCATATTCCCTTTATATTCATGAGTGACATGGATGTAACGAAAATTCCTATCAAATTTTCATTATCCAATGAAATGAATTTTTATTGTATTATTTTTATTGTGATTTTATGTATATTAAAAGTCTGTTTTTAAAAAAATGGACACAAAAATGTATTTGGGCTTGATTATCATGTGGTATCAACAGGACGGTGCCACATCGCATACAGCCAGGATCGCATACTGCTTCGGACTTCTTTTTGTGGGGATCTCTGAAAAGCAAAGTTTACGCAAACAACCAGAAACGCTTGAGCAACTCAAACAAAATATTCGTGATGAAATTAAAAAAATACCGCGTGAAATGTGTGAGAATGTAATGAAAAATGTGCTCAAAAGGGACCGCATTTGTGAGGCTAACAGAGGCGGATATTTTTTATTTGAACATTTAAAAACCCGCTTAAAGGATGTGTCAAATTTCTTTTTGCCGTCAAGTTGTCACAACTCTCTTCCATACAGAGATGGAAGTTGAGCGCGATCTGTTTTTTTTTTAATTTTTACAATGGATAAAAATATCGAACAAAAAAATTTTTATAAATTTAGTTTTTCAAATGGAATCTCGTATGTCGGATCGCTGAAAATGTTATAGAAGACTTACGGTACGAAAGTGATGTGGTAGAAGATTTACTTTGCTGTTGTCAGCCATCAACGTCTTCAACTGGAATCGTCACTTAAGGTTGAGAGAGATAGCCGCTGAACTTTCTGTATCTCACAAATCAATTCGTATCATTTTAAATGCTTGTTTGTATATGAAACGATTGCTCGACTAGTTCCTAGAAAACCCAGCAATTTCATTAAAAACTCAAGCGCGGGAGGGCCACTTAAGACATGCTAGAACGAAGCAAATTCAATCCATATTCATAAACGGCGTTATAACTGACGGTGAGACATAGGTTTACGAGTTTGTTATGCAAGATAGTTAATAAACTTCGGAATGCCGTCTTCCATCTAAATCGAAACTGGATGAAAAACTTGACAAAGTCGATCAAAAGTCATGATAAAATTGACTGTCTTCTTTAATTATCGCGGTGTTAAGCACTCAGAATTATTGTCAGAATATCAGAGGGAAATTAGAGAATATTTTTTGGGCATTAAGCGGTGTTTGAGAGCACAAATTCGTCGAAGATATGTGGAAAGAAAAATCGTGGATTTTCCACTACAACATCGGAGTTTCTCACAAAGCCTTCAATGTAAATGAATTTTTGGCCTGAAACTTAACAAAAATATCATCAAACAACCACCGTATTTTCTGATATGGTTCCAAAGGCCAAATCATCACGTCGAGACACCCGTTTTCAGTGCACAAAAGACACAAAAGAGAATTCGCGGCGAGGACTGAATCTTTTCCGAAAAGTGGATTTGAAGTATATTTTGTTGATTGGATTATTCGTTAGCATACGTATATTTTATCAGAAGAAGCTTACTTTAAGGATGATGCATAAACATTTAAATGAATAACAAATATTTTGTATTTTATTGAACAATTCTCGAAACTTTATCGGCGGAATGTGTCTGGCACCACCCCTGTTGCATTGAACAGCTCCAATTTTCTTTCGAAATTTACGAATGCTTAGGTCAATTATATTATCTGGTCACTAGATTAAAACAAAAGGCTTCAAACAACACAACTTGTATACAAAATATGAAATTAGGAAAAATCCGCTTTTCTCAGATTTCTTTTCATATAATTAAAGTATCTGTAGTTGGAAGATACACAATTGCTAATTAGCCAAAAAGCCAAAAGCGAAAAAAGCAACCAGCCGAAATGATTACACGAATGGAACATAAGTAGAGAGGGAAATAAGTATATAAAACAGGCAGCTTATAAATAAATTATACTTGAATTATACTTATGGAAGACATAAAGAAGAGGCTGTTTGTCCAGTTTGCTCTCAGCCTAAGTACGCTAGTGCAAGGTAATTAAAAACGTATTAGCCAAATGAACATCAATGGAAGGATATCAACAGAGAACACTACTATTGCTTATTTCAGAGAAACTGTTACACACATTCTATAACACAACCGTTTAACTTCAAGGATTTTTTGTATGCAAACTAACAAATAGGTTTTTATGGCCAGATTTTTGTAGTTATAAGAACTTTTATAGATAAATTAGTTTTTAATTTATATCTCTATTCTTTTTTTCTCATTCCTATCTTACCTCCTGCCTGCGCTGATTTTCACAATCAATTTAATTTATTAACGGAATACTACCAATACTACCAAAAACTATTGCCGCATCGACATGTTACTGCTGGTGCTCCTGCTGATGCTGCTCGTCCTCCCGTTTCGCATACGTATCCTTTTTTGGCTTCGATGCGCTGGTTCATTTGCGTTGGCTCGATTGTTTGAATGCTGAATTTTTTTTTGCTGTCTGTGTTTGAAAACCACTCTCGCTTCGTATACTTGTCTCTGGCGATGTGTGTATGTGTGTGTGGCTGTGTGTATGTGTGTGTGTAATCCTGATCAATTATATCTGTTTGTCTATGGATTTACACGGTCATGCGAAATAACAACATGTACACCATACGCCAACACCATCAAACGCAAATATAAATATTTCACTTTTTGGAAATTGCTACATAACAGAATGGTGGCGCCAAAGACGGTTTGGATATGAACATTGGGCCGGCATGGCAAAAAGGATACACGGGCAAAGGAGTGGTCGTATCAATATTGGACGATGGCATACAGAAAAATCATCCTGACCTTGCACAAAACTATGTAAGTACACATAAATATTGCTATAATTTATTTAACGCGGAAATAACAAACAAAACAAAAGCTAAATGGACAATTTTTCGGGTCGTTAACATGTTAAGGAATGTACGAGTATATACCTATATGTATGTATGTGTGTTTAAGGCAAAATGAAACATAAACTGAGGTCTATTTCGAAAGGGACTATTTGAAAAATACATATTGCTTACTGTCGCCTTGATGCTGAAGAAAAAGTTAAGACAAATTCGAAGCTAATGGTCGGAAAAACAAGTCATTCTCTTGGACAGGCAGATGCAGGATTTTATTAGCTTCGAAATTATATAGAGCAGAACCAGTACATAAATTTTGAGTCAGCTGTAACAACTTGTGAGAGTTGCCAGAAGGAACGCATTAAATTGATAAGTTTTTATAACCAAATGCTCGCAACTGAAGCGGATTTAAATATGGAAAACTACAACTTTCTGTAGTCTTGCGATCAGGAATTACAGAGAAATCTTCAATTTTTGACAAATCGCCCAGTTTGTACTTGTCGTATCTTAGGGTGCAAACCTACGTTTGCTAATATCCGAAGCGAAATTAGGAATATATAGGTATGAGTTAAATTAGTTAATCTGTTTGGAATGTACCGCAGGCGACATGGTTATCCGGTCGATATTGTACGATTTTACAAAGCATTAGGATGGAATACAACTACCGAAAATGTAGTCTATTGCATTCTACGAATTAGAAATTACTGGCGAAAAATTAAACCTCGATGAATCAGCCAATTTGAATATTCGTGTTATGCAAATTAAAATTGGCGCGCAAATTTAGGTTACTGCAACGTTCTAATTATAAATTGAACAGGAAAATTTGAATTTAGGAAAGTCAGCCAATTAGTACAGAACGTACCAAAAGAGGCATATTGTACTCTGACGTTACTTTAGAAAATATTTAAACTGAATTTAGCGCCACTGAATAAAACGTACAGACATAAGAAAGCGTATCGGTCATTTGTATAGAAATACGGTCCGTTCTCGTTCCTAAAACCAAGTTTATCGAACGCATAACGTGTGCCAAATTTTACTGTAAAGGTCTTAAGAAAAATGAAGTTAAAAATATATCGATTAATCATTTGTATGGGACGTACCAAAAGGAGCATATTGAAGCGATAGATTTTTTTAAATTCTACCAAGAAATACAAATCAATACAAAAAATAAAAACATATGTTACTGCTGTCAATGAATTAGGAGTTACAGGAAAAAAAATTATTTTCGGAAAATCGATCAATTTGTATGTCAGGTACTAGAAGGAGCAATTCGTTATAACCCATTTACAATATACGACTACGACCTGCAAAATATGAGGTTAGGTGAGATTTTAAAAAGTTTCATAGAGATTTACGACAATTATTGCGTCCATTCAGATCGACACTGCTCAATTGGCATAAACGTAATGAAACGCTTCTCACTCAGTTTGCATTTTTGCTATATCAAATGGTATATTCCTGTGTTCCCTTTACTGAAGATATAACAATGCCACAGCATCGGAAGAAACCCTATAATTCGACCAAACTAAAACTTGTTTGGAGTCGGACTAAAAATATAATAGGTTTTGGGGAAATCACGATATTTTGAGATTAAATTTAACGGAAATGAAAAGTGGATTACTGGGAGGTTATGAGAATTATTTTAATTGATGATAACCATTTTCTTGATGACACTTTGGGATTTCAGTCTTAAAGGAAATAAGTTGATATTATGCATTAAATTTTGTTTAAGTATTTAACATAAACAGACAGATTTTTATACTAAATTTAATATTCAATTGAATATTGAATAAATCAAATTGAATACCAATTTTTTATCACCTTGAATTGAACCGAATATTAATTTAGAAAGGACTAAATAATACATTGCAACGTTACTCCTTTGGATGCCGTATTTAGTGCTATTATTTCGCATTACAAAAAGTCGTGGAAGATATTAAGACGAAATTGAAGCCACTTCAATTTGATAAATTACTGTCAATAACTTTTCGCCAACTTGACAACAATGCAATGAAATATTCCTTTTTATTATTATTAAAAATGTTCTGCAACAGTTTTCATCATCAGCTCTAGCAGAATTTCCACAATTTCTAAACTTTCCAATGATGCAAAGACTAACATCATGGAAAATAATTGAAATTGGAGGTAGGGAGACTCACTCCAGAGCCTTAAGTTATGTTGTGTCCTTATGTCAGGTTAATCGAGCCTATGAATTTCAAATTATAGGAGTAAAACGATTTTAATCAAACCAGCTCTAAACAGTATTCCGAATGAGTATCACTTTGGTGTTTTTGTTCTATAGCTGGCAAATGCGTAACCACTTCGAGAAACATCTTTGTTATACCCAATTTTTGGTGTCGTTGAGATGTCTACTGCCTATTGCTGGTTGACTTTTCGATTAATTTTCAGGATTTTTTTATTAGATTCCTAGTGTAATAGTATCTTTTGGGTATTTGGCATCGTTGGCAACCGTACTGCTCTGTTTAAAATCAGCAAACCATCGATAATTGCTTATATTCGATATCAAATAGTGGAAGAAACACTGTTGTAGACATTTCTGGAGTTAAACTGTCCTCTTCCGATCGAAAATCAATCAACACACAAAATTCACTTCTTTTTTTTTTCCATTATTTTCAAAAAAAAAGTGGTGTCAATTTAACTGCTATAACTCCGACAGAAAAGGTCGGAATAATACGAAATATTTGCCACTGACTTATATATAATACAGATTTTTTGTTAACAACCAGGCTTATTAACGATGTGTTGTTGGAAATTCAAATTGTAACTGCTTATTTACTATTAAATATTGATGATAAAATTTGCTAATCGCAGTTATCGTTTGAGCGTTTTTTCAAATCTCCATGCACGACAAATAGTTCGGCGTAGCCTTCAGAAGCCGCTGTAGGTCACTTTGAATTTCTTCAATTGACCCGAAACAAAGTCTCCCGAAGAAGGTGAAAACCTTGTTTGCCAAGTGATATTAGTTGAATTATAGTGATGCAATATCCACAAGTTGTTTTCCCAAAGATTCGATCTCTTTTTCAAATAGTTTTACGAAAACCACGCATAATATAACAAAATAATATTCATTGTTGTCGATTCGCGGCCGACCGTGACGCGATGATTAGTGTACGCGGCTATAGCTCCCGTGACCCCAGTTTCAACCCCCCATACATCGATCTACTACTATTTGAGCGGCGGTCACCTCAATGTGTCTGACAAACACTTCGATTGGTCGATTACTCAACAAGTCCAGCAGGCGATTCTCAAACTGTGACATTCGGAATCGTTACTAAATTGTAGGTCCCTTCGAGTGTATCTAAACATAGAATGCATATAAGCTCACTGAATGTAAGAAGCTCTCCCATTCTCATTTACAAGATGGAAAAAAACTTGTTTCTTTTTTTTTTTGAAGTTTAATTACTAATTACTGATTACTAACGTTTAATCGAAATGTAAATGTAGTTTTTTTATTTGACACGATTTTTGCGGTATTTTCTAACCTTTGCCAAGCATTGATCCAAGTATCAAGAAGAAACTGTACACAAATTTTAAAGCGACGAACATTTTGGAAAATAATGAATATTTTTGGTATCAGTGAATTATATTTGACAGATCCGCCTGAAATGCCAACAACGTCAACAAGGCCCCAAATTGTTAACCGAAGGTTTTCCAGCAGCAAATCTCTGGTTTGTCCAATGTGCCTTTTGCTGGTAGACGCTTTCAATTTTCGGCTCGTTCTCCGCCTTGTTTGAACTGTTTATACCACCTATTAATTCCTCTCTCCGATAATACAGTCTATTCACTAAAGTTCTTCTACAATATTCTAAACGCATCAGTAGCGGAAATTCTAATTCGTAAACAAAATTTATTGCTAAGCTACTCATGTCTGTTAGATCTAGCCAGGACCACACACTTTATATAAAATGCAAATGCTAGGTTGTAAATCTGTCAGATTTGGTCTGAAAATTTAATTTGGAACTTAGGTTTCGTGAGAGAGACTAGAGGTTTTGTGGAAAAACTTAGGTTCTTAGCGGAATATGTATACTTACGAAGGGGTTTCGTGTTGAAGAAGAGGAAAAGATAAAGATTAACTTACATTATTTCAGGTTTTATTCGCATGTTGAGAGCGACTGGCAGAAAAAGAGAACAAGTATCTCGCTGATTTCAACCAGGAGACCTCCGTGCCCCGCTGGATTGCCATATGAGCGTAACAAAATAGGGGTTTTTATAGTTACATGGTTGTTTGAAGGGGCCTTTACACAAGCAAATAAATAGTTAATTTTTACAATTTACAATATTTACAAATGATTTGATACAAACAATTCAATGCAATTCAACTTAATTCAGTGTAATTTGATATAATGCAATTTTAATTCGAAACAATACAATTTAATTAAAAGCAATTCAATTCAATTTTCCAAAAATTCAATTCAATTCATAATTTATAATTCAAAACTTACTTTACTTTATAAAATTCATTTAGTTTTCCAAAAATGCAATTCAATTCATAATTAATAATTTATAATTCATAATTTGCTTTACTTTGTAAAATTCATTTAAATTTCTAAAAATTCAATTCAATTTATAATTTATAATTCATAATTTACTTTACTTTGTAAAATTCATTTAATTTTCCAAAATTCCAATTCATGGGAAGGATTAACTACGTTGAACACTTTGTAAAACTCATTCCCTACAGCTGTTCTAATATTTTACCACTTTAATAACAATGAATTTAAAAATTTCATTATTTTGCGCATATCTCATCTAAGATAGAATGATGTTTATTTGCAAAACTGTCACACTAAATAAATGTTCCTGCCAAATATATTTGCTATCATCTACCAAGAAATTACAAAGCTTATGGCGACAGCCAACAGGCACGATTTGCTGCAAATCTTAAACGATAAAGTCAATTTTATGTCCTCTTATATATTCCACACTTCGCTGGAGGGTAAACTCATTTCGGTATGAAAATGATTTATGGTTTTTTATTTTCTAATTTAACTTAGAGTCGTTTTCTTTAAGCAAAAGAAAATTTACACCGCGTCTCTCCCTCAAAAAAGAAAACGGTCTCTATTTTCAAAGTGTGTTGACTTAGTGAATGTCTCTTCATATTATTTCCTTATTTCGTATATCTGTGGCCTTGAAAATCAATTTATTACGTTGTTTGTTTACAACTTAAAAAATGATTGTCGCTTGGAATCAATTTCAATTTGTCAGCCTATATTTGTCACATCCTTTTTAGCATTTTTAATTTAAAAATAGGAAAACATTGAACATATGGTTGAAAATTTGTTAGATTGAATGATAAACAAAATTTCTTATTCTAAACGAATGAAAAACGGAATATTTTAATTTACATATAATTTGTAAATGTTGTGATATAAAGAAATTCATTATTTCCCCATTAGATGGTTTTAGTAATCAGCATCGAGCGTTAATTCAATGCGATCGGATTACGCTAGATGGCATTAGAAACATTTGATTTCATGCTCAAAAAAATAATCAGGCGGTTTTGTGACCGATTAACACAGTGTTGTTTGAATGCACGTCAAAGATGGACAGCAGCAAAGAGAAAATAGAATTTTTCTGCGATAAAGGCGAACACAAAAGCCGGGGAGCTGAAAATGCAAATAGTGTTTATGCTCCTGATACTGTAATAGCTAACCAAGCGCACCTTCAATAATTTTAATGTCAAATGCGCATCACGCTCTGAAATGGCAGTTGTCAAAAATGTTAATAAAATACTAGAAATCGTCAAGTCCGACCGTCATATAAGTACTGTTCCGATTGCCCAGGATCTAAACATTACGCAAAAAAAACCATTTGGAACCACTTCAAATAGATTCAACAAAAAAGAACCTTATGGACCAACTTTCCACCTGTGAATGCTGCTCAATCCCTACAAAGTCGAGCCATTTCTGAAGCAGATGGTGGCTAGTGACGTAACATGGGTCCCTTAGGATAACGCCATGCGAAAACGGTTGTGGTCGATTCTCGTCGAGCTGGCGCAAACTGTGATCAAATCAAAATTGGCGGTCAGAAGTATTTTATTGTACGAGTATGTTTGATGAGATTGGTAATGAATCATCTACTATGAACTGCTCCCCTGCGGCTAAACTCTTAATTCGGACTACGAGAATGGCCCCAAAACTAGCCGATCTAATAAAAAAAGTGACAAAGAAGCTAGTTATCAACCGCATGATAACTAACTGCAGATGAACACAATTCTCCCGTTCCAGTCCACTGCTTTGATAGTTCATTTGTCTTAGGGCGAAGTGGTGGCGTCATGTCTTTTTATAGCGCTGAAACATCGCCAAACACTCTACTGAAACGTCTTCACGACGCTATTTTTTCTCTACTGAAAGCAAACGCGTCACCCATCTTGCGTATAGCTTTCTCATCTTCAAATCTTCGGTCAGTATACGATGTATAGTATTTTGTTAACTGCCTATTTCTCCAGCAAGCTCACGCATCTTCAGCCGACGAAGATCCTATACCATTTGCGGATTTTCTTAACCGTATTGGGTGTGGACCCCTAAATTGGACGACCATAACCATGTTCGTCTTGAAAACTCGGGTAGCCTCGTTTAACTCTGCTACCCAATATTTTATGGTCGTTTACGAAGGTGCTGATTTCTCCAATGTAGAATTTAGGTCAGCCTTAATATTGGTTAGACTGAGATTTTTCAAATGACCAATTTTTCCATTTTTACAAATCGAGATCGTTTACTTTTGATAATTGAAATAAAAATTGTAAGCAACTTGGCATCTTAAACCTTAAAAACAATTTTTTATAAGGTTGCCACTTTTTACCAAAATAATCTTTTTCAAACTACTTTTACCATCTATGTATACGTTAGGTCGACTAGTTTTTGTACCGCACTGGTAGGTTTTGTTATTTGCTCAATAGGATTTACTTAATAACAGCTCCAAATATCATGAAGCACAAAATGCACGAAATTACCAGCGGAAGAATGACGATAAATATGAAATTTAACTGCGTCATGTACAATATTTCGGCCGACCACAAACTCTTTTGTCTTCTCTGTGTACGTCATGGCTAATTCCATTTCACGTATTTTCAATTTACGTGGCCATTTGAAGAAAAAGTTCTGTCTATTTTTAGTTTAAAATTAATCTAAGTTAAAAAGCATTACATTGTGTGGCTTGGAAATCCCTTATCGGCAGCAAGAGAATATATAACGAAAATCCATTGAATAGCTATCAAAAACATAAAAAGGAATAAATTCCAACAAAGACCTCTCATGGGAATTTATCATATTGTCAAGTATAAAACAGTGAACTTGCCAATAAGTATATGTCCTTCTCAGGCTCTTTATATTATAAACAAACAACTGAGCCTTATGTAAACTAGTGATTTGTGTCAATAATTTACTAGTTACATTGTCTTTAAGGCCTTCAATTGCTCTTGTCACCGGCATTCCATTCGGCACCTATCACATGGCCCCGCATCAACCCATTCAACATATCCTTCAGCAGCAGGAAGATAACAAATTATTGTCTTCCTCTCCGGAAATGTGTGCAGCATGAAGAAAACAAAGTATTCGAAATATTTGCTACATGCTACTTCACCAACAATCAAATATGGACTAAGGAATTTTATAATAGTGTCTTGGGAATAATATGCATCATTGGCATAAGTATCGACATTATAGAACATTTCCTTGTCGACATTTCAGTTTTTTCCGTCCCCCCTGTTTTGATTGTTGTACTCCATGCAACTCGATCCCTTTTTTGTGTTTGGAACTGATGCGATTATTTTTATGGTTGGGGGAATTGTAAGGCGAAAGGAAACAAATACTTTTTGGAATATGGCATTTTATTGTATTTTAGTCTTAAGGTATTTGGTTGAAGTCTGGATATTTTAGTCAACAATAACGGGGGGCGGGGCTATGTTTGGCTGAAATGTTGTTGCCAACATAAGTATCATCGAAACGCTTTGGAGAGTGAAGTACTATCAAGTTCCGGATAAATAAAAAGAAAAATATAAAATAACTGTTAAATTTTTGATAGGTATTTTATAGTTGTTATTTGTTACTGGCGGTACAGTTTATTGCTGTTTATAAAATTTAGTAGGTTGTTAAGGCAACAGGTACAAACAGAAGTAAAAAAGATACGCGGTGGCATTCGAACAACGTGATTAAATTCGACAACGTGAATTAAGTTCGGTAAATTGGAATCACCCAGAAAAGAAAGAAGAAGTTCTGCAAAAAGAATCACATTTTCACCACTTCTAAGCATCCAATCCGAGTATGTTTCCCTCTTCCAATGAAGTACGTTTAAGCCACTTCCAAAACAACGTAATGAAGCTTAAAAACATTGGTTCGATTCCCATTTATAATTCCTAGCAGTTAAGGCAAAGCTTATTAGTATGAAATACTTCAAAATGTATTCCTTAGGGGACATAATATGCTCCGAAGACAATATTTTTGATAGCCGATATAAAGAAGATCCTTTATATGATGACGGGTGTACAAACTACAAATACTCAATACACGCCATAAGAATTTATGTCGTTAATATCCGGCCCCAATATTGTGGACTGCAATCATTGATAGAAGGTGTATAAGCTTCTATCTACTTATTTTTTATAAAAAGTATCAAATCCATCGTAATCTGAGGGGAGATTTTATTTTAAACACAACCCTTAAGGATACGTTTCCATAAGCAATCTTAGTGAAATTATTCATATTGGGGAAATAGTATTGGAACTTTTTTTTCTGACGAAACATTTGTGAAGACACATTTTCTGGAACAGAAAACAATTCTTTTGAATAATTAAAAGCTGCAACCAAAGATTTGAACTTTCGTGAATATATGTAGATATAGCATAAAATAGTGATTCCCTTCTATGGCAATCCTATGTTAATTTCAGTGATGATTCACTACTTCCCCATCATAAATTGTAAGCAATATTAGCCTCTTTATTTGTTTTTTTTTGATGTTTTGATGATTTTCAAACAATATTCTCCTATAAAACAACTACTGCTTAAATTTATTAAAAATTTTAGGAATAATATTTACGATAAAGAATTCAGCCATTATGAAGGATGTCCCAACAAGAACGCAAGATATAAATTTTAAATAAAACACAGATATTTAAAAAAAAATCGTAAAACTTTATTATATTGTAAAGTAGACAGAATAAGGTTATGTATGGAACAACACACCGGGCAGATGGCCGCCGCGGCTTTGCTGGCACACACGCGATCTTTTAATGAAATTTTCAATGACCGTTTTGCATAAATGCTGCGGCATTTCATTAATGCAGCACCCAATTTCCTCTTTTAAGACTTGAGTCGTCATCGGCTAATTCGCGTAAACCATCGACTTCAAAAAACCCCAAAGAAAAAAGTCAAATGGTGTTAAATCGCCCGATCTAGGCGGCCAATTCTAGTCTCCAAAACGCGAAATAACACGACCGGGAAATGACTGATGCAACAATTGAATTGTTTCTCTGGCTGTATGACATGTGGCGCCGTCTTGCTGAAACCACCACCCCCCCACGAAAAAACTGGTTATCATTTCACGATACCGAACACCATTGACTGTTTGCGCTTCACATGCCTAATTCTCATAAAAAAGGCCCAATGGTTCCTCCAGCGCAAAATCCACACCACACAGTGACACGTTGAGAATGCATTTGCTTTTCGTGAATCACTCGAGGATTTTCCTCACCCCAAATGCGACAATTCTGCCTATTGACGAAGCCATCAAGATGGAAATGGGCCTCGTCACTGAAGATGATTTTATCGGCAAAATCAGCATTTTCATGTTGTCTCTCCAATACCCCAGAAACGAACTCCCTTCGCTGTCCATGGTCAGCTGGCTTCAGTTCCTGAGTCAATTGAACTTTGTATGCATGAAGATGCAAATCTTTCGTCAAAATTCGCTGCATAGTGGATTTGGAGACACCAATTTGCTGAGCTCGGTGTCGAATTGAGGTGGATGGAGTTTAAGCGACATTATCACGTACAGCTGCGACATTTTCGGTCGATCAACCTGGTCAAAGGCGCGTTGTTGTCTTTACATCACTAACAGACCCAGTTTCGGCAAATTTGTCCATTAGTTTCTTTACAGTTCTTTACAGTGACCCCAAATTGACCGCAATTTGCGAACTGTAGCCGCAAAACTTTCACCATTTTGGTAAAACAATTTCACAATGAGAATGCGTTCTTCATTCGTGTAGTGCATTTTTACTAACCTCGTACCTTCTACTAGCAAACAATAACAATTGTTCAAATGTCAAACAATGACACCTCGAATGGCGCCAAATTTAAATTTTGCGTTCTTGTTGGGACACCCTTTAGTATCTACAAAATTGGAAGATCTGTGGCTAGTAAGTCAATTAGCAACTCTAACAGATCCGCATTCTTCAGCAAGGCATTGCCTTGTCAAACTTAAGTACATTCGCTTAAAAATTGATCCAAAGCTGTGATGTTTGCTTTGGATCAATTTGCTTTACTCTTAGTTCCAAGAAAATTACAAAGACGGCAATAGTTTACTATATTTATACAGGCTGCCTAATAAGAATACCTACATTTGGGAACCCAAAACAGTCTCTTCAGTTCACAAGAACCATTTTGCTTTATTTATTTTAAAAATAATACGATTTATCATTTTGATGGCTCTTGAAAATAACTGAACTTGAATGACTGCCACAATCGTGGATGCATGTGCGTCATCGTTATTCATTACTCCTTGGGGGATGCAGCGAGAATTGCCTCAATTATCGTTCGAATGTGTTGTTTTAAATCATAGAAATTTATTCCTGTTTGCAGACAAGAAAAAATCAGGTGTAGTAAACTCAGGGAAAGAAATCAGCAAAAATGCGTCCGGAGGCAAATGAGGATAAATCAAAAATGTTTTGTTTCGACAACCAAAGAGTCCACTCGGTTTAGACTATGTGGGACTGTTGACAATTATGACATTAGGATGGTGAATGAATTCATCTACCTCAGCCAGACTGCGAATAATACTAATGATGATGTAATGATTAGAAGAAGAGTGTTGCTTGCGAAAAGATGTTGCTAAGCAGGAAATTTAATGGCAAAGTCTTTTCTTGACGATCAAAAATCCAATTGTACCAGGTTGTACTACTGTACTGTATGACTCAGGATCCTGGTTCATAATATAGGGCGTTTTTTTACGATTTAAGTTTTTCAAGTTGGCAGCACTAGTTGGCAATGGCGTCCAAATGTCATCTGTCAAAGTGAAAAGTGTACAGTATACTCTGCCATTTCATCAAGGAAAGACCAACAAACGAGCAGCGATTTCAAATCGTTGAAATTTATTATCAAAATTCGTGCTCTGTGACAAATGTGCATCGTTTGATACGACCATTTTATGGTTGTCATAATCGACTTGTTGAATCAACAATTCGTGCTGTTATCTTCAAATTTCGCACTAAATTTACTTTGTTGGACATAAAACCATCGACTCGCATGCGTAGAGTGCGTACCGAAGAAAATATTGCAGCCGTAGCGACCAGTGTTAATGACGATCGTGAAATGTCAATTCGTCGCCGTTCTCAGTGATTGGGCATGTGTTGCTCAATCACAAGGATTTTTTTTTTTTGCACCAATTGGCTGAGTTGAACTTGATTGATATGTGGTTTCATCAGGACAGTGCAACATGTCACACTGCTCGTGAAACAATGGATATGTTGAGGGATGAATTCGGTGAGCAGCTTATCTCCCGATTTGGCCTGTGAGTTGGCTCATAAGATCTTGCGATTTAACGCCTCTTGATTATTTCTTGTGGGGTTATGTCAAGTCGTTAGTCTTTGTGGACAAGCCGAACACTAGCCTTACAGGATAACATAACACGCGTTATTCGTGGAGTACAGGCCGAAATACTCGAAAAAGTGAGGAAAAGTTGGACCTTCCGAATAGACATTTTGAGACGGAACCGCGGACAATATTCACATGAAATTATCTTTAAAAATTAAATGGCAAAGACCAATTTATCGATTCCAATAAAAAATTTTAATATATGATGCAAATTTAAGTTTTTTTCGATTTAAAAAAAAACTACGATTGAAAAATCACCTTTTACAAATGGACAAATCAGTTCTGGGAGTCTTAGTGAGAACAGCAATCGGTTAATCGAAGAATAATAATAGTTAACCCACAGTATAGGCAGCATATGAACCGTGAGCTGAATGAGCTATACACTGACATCGACTTGGTCAAGCGCGAAATATAGGTACAGCGATAGTCTCGGACAGGCCATGCTGTGCGTATGAACCTGGACGTTCCAGCACGAAAAGTTTTCGATAGTAATGTAAATGGGCGGCGCAGAAGAGAGCAATTAAAACTTTGTTGGGATTATCAGGCTTTTGAAATACTGTCGAAGCTTGGTATGACAAATGGAAGCAGAAGCGCTTAGGCTTATTTTCCACGTGCGGCTTATAATATGTGGATAGGGATATCTATTCTAACTAAATTATAATAAAATAAAAATATTAATATCATAAGACCTTTCTAAAGAAATGTGAAATTTCTCGAAATAAGCCTATAGGGAAATTTTCAATACTGTTCTATCATAACAATTCCTGACTACGTTACAAGTTTCACTAGCTTGTTGAAATCACATAGAATTGAAAAACATTATCTTTCGGTGTAATTCTGTAAAGAAAAAGTCCTTCAACATGTTTTAGTACCAATTTGTTAGCAATATCCATAAGACTCCCTGTGTCAAGCAAAGGATATACAACTAACTCGGTTCTGAAGTTGGAGCTGTTGGGAATGTAGATAATCCATTTGTAAGTAATGTGACGTGACAAAATTGCAGACTTCAAATTCACTCATTTAGCTTGTTGGGTGGGAGGTAGATGGATGGTTTGAAAATCATTATTACAGTAGAAAGATAATTGCACGAATTTCTTTTTTTCACTTAGACTGCGGCCTGGCTTTAACGGAGTTTCAAATGAGATATTCGAATATTTAACGCCCGTTAAATATGACCAAAATTTCAAGATAGCTCTAAACTTATTTTATAATTGGAAATCGATGCAGTTGATCAATGTTACTGTAATGGGAATTCCGTTAAACACAAACTGTCTGACCTCAGCTAGGGGTCGACATAATCTAAATCTGTAAATTGTATATTTTTAACCATTTAAGTTTTTATATTTCTTGATGGTTAAGGGGCAAGACAAATTGGGTCTCACATTACTGAAGTTGAGGGTGGATATTAAGAAAAGACTTGTGTGAGTTGATTTAGTTAGAATTCGTAAGCACTACTCTAGCGTGCAGTGATTGTCAGAATAAATGCCACAGTGTTACGTTTGATTTATTTCGTAAATTGGCCGGAAACATTTCTTATTTGTCTACTAACATCATCTTACACATAGCCTCCCTTCCCTTTTTGTTGCATTCTAAAAACAAAACATTATATTAGTTTTTAATCTTCCTAAGTTCTATGTTAAGCTTAAGGATGCTGTTTCCCATCAACAACAATGACAATGATATTTGTAAAGATTTCCCAATTTCTCTACGAAAATTGCTCCAAAGAATCATGGGATATAAATAAACATTTGATCGATAGCAAAATGTATATTGGGGCATGAAGTCCATTACCTTCTTCAACACATGTCAGAGAGCATTTCTTACCACAGTTGCTAATTATGCACTTCATTTCCATTTTTCTGTTTATTTGGAAAAATTGATGCGTGTGGCAAATTTATTGACAACAGTTTATACTAAACGAAACTAATAATTACCAGTCACTCAAAGTTTCCCCAATGTGAGTTGCTGGCAAAATTTCCTCGTATCAAAACTTTCCCATATCGTCCCCTTATATTATTCGTTCCAGTTCAAACTTTAAGTTGTGAAATTTTTAATACAAAAGTCTTTTAAACTTGCATGTGTTCCGTACTTATTTCCCATTAACTCATTATAAATTTGACGTTCCTTTCGAAACCAGAAGACGTCAGAGCAAGAAAATGAAAATATTTCTCATATTATCCCAAACGGAAAGCGACGAGTACCAAAAATTTAATGTCTCTGGGGATGAAAAGAAAAAGTTCTGTGTTGGTGTTTGCTGGTTTTTTCATTTGTTTCAGCAAATACGAGGAAAGACGTGGAATGTGGCGAAGCAATTGGATAAGTTCAGGGTTAGAAGAAGATGTCACTTTAATGTTTTTTTTTTCCAATTCTGAAATCTTTTAAAGACAAAATTTACTCAGTGAAAACGTTATGCGTAGCCTGAAGTAAAAATCGATTATATGAACCTAAACAAAACCTTGTCTAATCGGTGCTGTTAATGTTCTTGTGGAGACTCATATTTACAGTTTATCTATATTTGAAAATGTCTTGTGAGGCAAAAGAAATATCGGGTGATTTTTTAGCAGCTTTCTTTTTGGCAACACTGTTACGTTTACAGTTTAACCATGGATCGACTTACAAACGAATAACGCTTGCAGATTATTGAATTTTATTATCAAAATTCATGCTCGGTTAAGACAGTGCATTGTGCATTTCATCCATTTTATGGTTAGTTTGGGCGACCTTCTGAGGCGGCTAAATTTCGCCCAAAATTTACATTATTGGACACTAAACAACCAACACGCATACGTACGGTATGGACAGAGGAGAATATCGCAGCTGTGTCCGCCAGTGTTGTTAATGACCGTGAATAATCGATTCGGTGTCGTTCGCAGAAATTGGGCCTCTGTTACTCGAAAAGAATTTGCTTGTAAAATCTTTTTAAATCAGCTGGTGCAAGAAATGAATCCACACGACCTACCACAGTGGCTAACTTTGGCCCAATTGAGAAGCGAGTCCGGCGAACAGTTTATTACTCGTTTGAGACCGGTTCATTGGCCGCCTAGATCGTGCGATTTAACGCCTTTAGACTATTTTTTGTGGGGTTATGTTAAGACTCACGTCTACAGAGACAAGCCCGCAACGGTTGACACGCTGGAAGCCAATATTGACGAATTTATTCTTGAGATATAAGGCTTTCCATCATAAATTTCCCAAGTATTATATATTACTTCTGTAAAAAGACAAACAAAAAATGTATTTACTGATCAAACCTTCACGTTGCTTATGCGCCACCCTATATAAGGTGTAGTAAGAAGAACTACTTTTCTTTTACATGACATTGAAATCTTTATTTAGCATAGTTAGGATAATCCGATTTAGATCAATTATGCATCGTTTTATTCGACAACTTGTTGCTTTTTGGAGGGTAACTGCATTATGCTTCT
Organism: Philornis downsi; assembly: GCA_019455685.1. Classification (NCBI taxonomy): domain Eukaryota; kingdom Metazoa; phylum Arthropoda; class Insecta; order Diptera; family Muscidae; genus Philornis; species Philornis downsi. The sequence continues at coordinate 7,321 of JAHXMU010027305.1, read as the reverse complement.
CTCATAGAAATCCTGGTTTCTATTGGCAAAAAATTAGAACAGTTGATTCACCCAAACTTCTCTTGAGTCAAGTTTTTTGCCAGCACAATCATTTGGTACCAGGCCGGATCATAAGGTACATACCAAAAACCTTTCAACTAAACTCCCATAGTTTCTGGCGTGCCACTAACGATGTATATCTTCTGTCGTTAAACTGATGGAACGGAACTGCTCTTCTATTGGACAAAGCTGGCCGCCTCTGGGCAATAGCTGCCTCCTGTCGAACCAATTGTTGACACTGCAGATACGAATTAAGAGATTGACCCTAGCAGAACAGGTCAATCCCAGCAAACTCAACTAACCGTTAATCGTGGTCATGATGCACGGCCCTGACCACATCTGTAGCACTTCCAGTCTTTTCAAATTTCTTTATAATCTTGTCAATTTCTTATACAGTAGGACGATTATGACGACCATAACCAGCCCATAATGCACAAAAAGTGCCCACGTTTGTATCACCTCTTTTACAGTAAGTTTTAACTACTTTTACACGTTCTTCGTTTGTTGAACGATCCATATTCGTAAATTGAAAACTTTTCACTAAATAAATAACACTTCAGATGACAGCTATTTAACAACAGACAGCTTTGCCAGACTGGCGGGTTTGAAACCACTAAATAAATAACCCGTTACTATTAAATGCTTCAAGAGATGCACAATCGTCTTGCTTTTATGTTTGTAATTGTGATTCAAAATTGTCCCGCTCTCTCTGGCTTTAAAATAAAAATTGAGTTTCGGCGCTAGTAATTAGAACAGATCTGCCACACCAAAAATAATGATAGAATTTATAAATTTTAATTAATAAATTTTAATTTATAATTAAAATTAAATTTTAATTTATAAATTATACATAAAAAAAAATAAAATTTATAATTTATAATTTATTTTCGAAGAAACAAAAAACGTTTTCCATACTGACTTTTTCTTTCCAAACCACCATCGTATACATATATATTACATATATGGCTTAATATATATGCATATGTATGAGTATGAAAATTAGTTTATAAAACTTTTCCGCATAAAATGAAATTATTAACATCCAAGCAACTTTGTTGTTGTCGTTATGCCATCCTCACACAAGCATTAGCCCATTGCAGCTCTCCCACAATAAGGATGTTTTCTAAACTTGCAGTCGTCGCATATGTTGGAAATTACTTAAGACTATGAAAGTACAAAAAACAAAAGGAAATCACATAGAATGTAACACAATAAATGTTTTAGTATTTAAACTTAGATTCGAATGAAATATGTCAGGAAGGCAATTTAATTTATGATATTTATTGTATATTGCAAAATTCTAGAAATGTAAACATTGTAAAATAAATAGAATTGCTACAATACTCGTATATGTGCAACAAGCAAATGAAGAAAAGCAATTGTACAACATAATATTGTAGCAGTTTATTTATGAACCTGTACCTGAAGGACAAATACTTGTGAGTTGTGGTTACTCATTGTTTGATTTTTTTTTGTTTTTTGGCACATGAACAGTCAGTTTATGAGTATTGGTTCTGTATAAATATTAGACTTTGCCAATACTGGAAATTTTGTTTTGTCAACATGGGCAAATAATATTTTTTGTGACTCAATTGCAGTCTATTGGATTTGGAACCCTTTGTCCTTCATCTAGAATATTAGTCTGTTTCCAAATTTTTCTTTTGCCAACAAATACAATACAAATTGGATATGAGTTTGAAATTATTGAAATTGAAATTTCTGTTAGATTAACTGAATTATACATTATACAGGGTGACACAACAATTGCCATAATAAGAAATTCATGCTATTTTTAATCAATGTATTTCATTTATTGTTTTTATTGCATAAAAAATTAATTTTTTTTTAATAGAACTAATTGGTTTTGAAGATGATAGACCATAAAACACCTCCATGCTCGTTCACACATAGACGACACTTGATCAGAAATTTATTCATTGCGGCCTGAAGGCTTAAAGTCGGGATCGCCTCTATTATTATTTTAATGGCCTGCTTCAATTTAGTCAAATTTCTTGGTTTCGTTTTGTACACCTCTTGCTGGACATAACTCCATAGAAAAAAGTCTGGTGCAGTTAGGTCAGGCGACCTCTTGGGGCCAGCGTAAAGTAGAGTTTCTGGACATTAATCTGTTTGGCAATTGGTTCCGTCACAACCGGTCTAGCTATGTGTGCAGTTGCTTCATTTTGCTAGACCCAAATGCTGTTGAAACGTATACATACAAGTATGTCTTCGGCGCAGTTCTGGGTAAAGAAACTCCATCAACATTTTTAAATAACGGTAACCGTTGACATTAGCATTGTGTCTTCAGTAATCTGTATCTCGCGTTATATATGTAAGTGTGATCGGATTACGCTAGATGGCATTAGAAATATAAGTTTCCCTGGTGAGAAAAATATGCAGTCTTTTTTGTGGTTGTAATTGCTTGACCCAGTATTGTTTGAGTGCCCGTCAAAAATACACACCAGCAAGGAGAAAATATGCCATATTTTACATAACGCAAATCGAAAATCAGACGGCTGCAAATGGAAATACTGTTTATGGTTATGATACCTCATCAGTCCACAATGCACAATTGATTCATTTCGTCAATTCCGTTACGGTAATTTTAATTTTAAAGATGCACCACTCCCTGGAAAGCCAATTGTCGAAAATGCCGATTAAATGGTCGAAATCGTCAAGACCGACTGTCCGACCGACTGTAAGCACTGTTTCGCTCAGCAGTTAAACATTGCAGAATAATCGTTTAGATTTACTTGAAAAAGACGGCATACAAAAAAGTAACTCGATATGAGGGCACCAAAGGGATTAACACAACTGCGAATCGTAACTGAATCGCATTCGCCTTGTATTCTGGACCAGACACAAAATGATTACCAGCTGTTGCTGTTTATAGCAATTGATTTTGCTAGTGAAAAGTTCGCCTCAAGAAAATCTTGTGCAAATCGACTGTCCCAGTGTTTTCTGCCAATAGGGCGTAGGTTCCTATGAGAGAGACATAAAGGAATAACCTTCAAAGTGGCAAAAGTTATCGAACAAAATGCATTTTAATTATACAAAAAAAGTCTTTAGGCCTGTGGGTTTTGATAAATTTTGATGCGTTTTATATATTAATGTCGCTATAAAGCGGATGTTCTCCGTTGACGATGATGGTTCCACATATTTCCCGGAATACTTTTCTCTCCCAGCACTCTCCTCCATACGCCTCTGTCGTAAACTGGGAATCTAGGGAATTTACAGCAAGGCATATAAAACTAATGTCACATACAGTTGGGATTTTTTTTTATTGGGAGAGAGTTTTGTTGTTAAATCGCTTACTTAGGCCATAGTAACGTTTATTCGCAAGTAATACCCTTCCTTAATCTCCATGTTGATATTATATGTTTTAATTACAGAGGAGTCGAAATAGATAAATTCAATTAAGGTTAAAGTTGTCAACGGCATCCCAAATAATACACTTTTGGTTCATCGAAATAAAAAAATTGTATTTTGTTTTCGATTACTATTTTTGCTGATTGTTCCTCAATGCTTGAGAAGGCTGCAGTTACAATAACATCATACGTCATCGTCATATGCAAGAAGCATACAGCTTTTCTTAAACTTACGCTAACTGCTGCTTTCCTCATAATCATCTCGAACATTATGTTGAAAAGACCGTACGGTAAGCTGTCGCGCTGTCTAGATCCTTGCTTGGTGTAGAATGGTTCAATAAGGTGTTTACTTATCTTTACTAATAACTTCGTGTCAGCAGCTTTATTGTTTTTAAGTCGTAATACTGCTATTCCGATCTCGTTTTGGCTCAATAACAGGCAATTAATGCCATCGTCTGCGGTTGATGCCATCGTCAGTAATCGGCTAGAATTCTTCACTTGTGCTGCTATCCGGAACTAGAAACTTGTAAAAATGCTCTCACAGTAATTGCAATACACATCGAGTATCTGCGACCAGATACCAATCGCTGTCCTTACAGCAGGGAATCCCTGTCCACAATCTTTGTTTCAGACTGGACTTCACCTCTCATCTTGTATTTTGTATCGTATATCCTCTCACTGCTGCTCTTTCCACAACCGTTTCATCCACCTAAAAAATCGGTGCAAATCTTATGGTACGCATTACAACTGGCTGCAGCTATACCCTGTGTATAGCATCCTTTTCCTCAGACTCTGTTCGACATTCTTTTAGTAGTACAAGGGATTGTTTGAGCGCGATTTTTCAAACACTTTATGTGACTCCATGTCACGAACATCAGGATCAGAAGATTGTATTGTAGGAGCTGATAGTGTTTGGTGGAGTAGACTATGACTATTTCGGGATATGCAGCTTAGCGACATCTTTGTGCCTGGTTACATTCATTTTTCGCTCTACTTAAACTCATGCGTACTTTAGCTACAATATTAATATCACTTATCTTATGAACATCCAAGACACTAGAAGCAAGCCCTCCGTCTTTTACCACGTGATCAATATAGTTCCTTACTACTAAATATTAATAACTGGAAACAACAGAGGAAAGATTGAATTTCGAAAAACTCGCCAATTTGGCACAACAATTTAGTTTGCTGCAATCTGCGAATTAGTTACAGCGAACAAATTAAATTTTAATGATTGGTAAATTGTATGAGTAATAAAAGAAGGTGCGGATTGGCAAAGCCCATTTATAACTTCCGGCTACAATCTGGGCAAAACATTAGGCCGTGAAAGGTTTTAAGAAACTTCATATAGACTTGCGACAGTTATACGGAGGGCAAAACTAGCCAACCTAACAAAGAAGACAAACAAAGTTGTGAAAAATTTTCTTTACTTTTCAACATAGTCTCCTTTTAGTTCGACTCCAATGATATTCAATAGCTTCTATACCCTGTTTATATGAAGAACTGTCAAACCCCTTAAAATAGCCATCAACTGCAGACTCCATCTCTACATTATTGGCAAATCTTGTACCACCGAGCCATTTTTTCAAGTTTAGGAACAAAAATAGTCAGCGGGAGCTAAATCTGGCGAATAAGGTGCGTGATAAGGCAATTCGAACTTTAATCCATTAATTTTGGTTATCGCAACAGTGGATGTGTGAACTGTAGCGTCGTTTTGGTGAAACAAAACATTCCTTTTTGCCAAATACGTCCTTTTCCCCATAGTTTCATCACCTAAACACTACGATAAATTAGCATAATAATATTCGCGCTTGATGCATTTTCCTCTCTGAAGATAATCAATAAAAATAATCCCATACGCAAAATAGACGCCATGGTCTTGCCTGTAGATGGCACCGCATTCAACTTCTTTACAATTCCCCCATTTCAATCCACTGCTTTGACTGTTCCTTTGTCTCAGGTGTGAAGTGGCGAACCCATATTTCATCCATGGTTATGCAACGACACAAAAATTCGGCTTTATTGTGGTGAAACAACGCCAAACACTCTACTGAAACGTCTTTGCGACACGATTTTTGCTTTATTGAAAGCAAACGCGGCACCCATCTTGCGCACAGCTTTCTCATCTTCAAATCTTCTGTCTTTATACTATATATCACTTTTTGAAATGTCTATAATTTCAGATAGCTCACGCTCAGCCGAGATCATTCAATACCATTTTGTGGATTTTCTTAAGCGTGTCTGGCGTGGACACCTCAATTGGTCGACCACTATGATGTTGGTTTTGAGAGCTCGCACGGCCTTGTTTAAACTCTATTACTCAATATTTTGCAGTCGTAAACGAAGACGCAGAATCTAGCTCGGCTTTAATATTGGCTGTAATTCAATAGAAATATTGAATTACATAACTGTGACCAGTTTTTTTCCATATTTACAAATACACTGAGATCGTTTGCTTTTGATAGCTCTAATAATTATGCTGTGGCGCCTTGAAACTTAACACATATGTTTTATGTGGTTGCCACTTTGTAGTATGCTAGCGTTTGAAGTACCAGGTACCTGTCTATATGGCTGTCTGGTAGGCATATGAAGGCGATTACAAAACTAGCTGATCTGACGTATAGATGGTGTCGATAGTTTGAAAAAATTATTTTGGTATCATTTGGAAAATTATTACCACATAAATTTTCAAATAATACCAAAATATTTTTTTTTAAACTACCGGCACCATCTGTACGTCAGACTAGCTGGTTTTGTAATTGCTTTTATATGTCTGCCAGACAGCCATATAGACAGGTAACAGGTACTTTGAACGCTTCGCCTTCGGGATACTATATATATTTCCTTTCCTTGTGTGCAGATTTGAAAATGCTCTCCAAGAACTTGAAATCGACAGTGTGTTTAAAATCAATTTAATTTAGAATTTTGCATTTACGATCTATATACGCGAATAGCATTAATGCCGTGAGGATAACAACAGCCTCCAATAAATTTATATATAATATACTTAAACTAATGCAGTTAATAGTAATTTATGCAATATATTTAAAATGATTAACATATTTATCATATTTTATGCTTAGGGTCCTAACATTTTCCAGCTTTACAACTGACGCTTAATAACGCTAGAAATCCAGATCCCTTAGCATTTATTAAATTCCTATTAAATTTTCATATAATATAAATATTTGTTAAGTACTCTTTTATATGATATTTTTAAAAATCTGTTTAATTTTTATTAATTACAAGTGCGCGTAATTTTTATTATATCCATTAACATATGTAAACAAAAATCCATTTATCCAAATATACTCATGTGATACGACGCACTTATCCACATTATCTACATACTATATACGAGTATATGTATATTGTTCCTATATACCTATATATATGTATGAGCAGCCGTATTTCAACACTATCATGTTTACTTGTTTGTATTCCACAGGATCCTGATGCATCGTTTGATATTAACGGCAATGATTCTGATCCAACGCCGCAAGATAATGGCGATAACAAGCACGGCACCAGATGCGCTGGCGAAGTGGCCGGTGTGGCTTTCAATAATTACTGTGGTGTAGGTGTTGCCTACAACGCAAGCATTGGTGGTAAGTACGCAATATTTACGCATACCCGCACTCGCACACATTAAAAGAGATTAAAAAATATCATTAAATAGAGTCGTTAAAGAAGTGAAAGATAATCAAAATTAAATATTATTTTTAAAACAAAATCGTTGGTCATGCCTGGAAGCGCAGGTCCTTTTTGTACTGGAGCCCTTTTTCGCAATACAATTGGAAATAATAAATATGTAGTATATATTTGTAACAATATTTATATTTGGTATAGCAATTAGTGCCTACGTACTATACCGGTCCCTATCCGTTCACCTAAAGTCTTCCAATGAAAATTAT
>JAHXMU010027304.1:0-12288 GCA_019455685.1 Philornis downsi | reverse complement strand
GGCGTTGCCAGATGGGTCCGTCGAATATGGGCAACCCTGTACATCATATTCCATTGTTATAAATAAATAATATTAAATTGTTATAACTTTGGCGTTGACCGTTCGGGTGCCAGAAGATGGAAGTTCTAACCAGAAGTTCTATTTATAATATTATAATCAGTATAATCCTCGCTCCAAATATGACTGATGCACTAAAAAAATGTATAATTTAGCAATCATCCTTGGCACCTATCCAGAAACAAACTATGGGAAGCGTAGCTTTAGGTATTAAATAAAATTTTAATCCTTTTTAAACTTATAAAAGCGCTAACTACAGTTCGGCTCATTTCTATGTTTGAACTATCTTAATTACTTAAAATACTCGAAACATATAGAATGTAAAAAAAAACAAACCTTTCAATATACGAGTATGTTAAAAATTAAAAAAAAAAAAAAATTACAAATTATTCAAAACATTGAAATATTCCAAATATTCTAAACATTCAAAGTAATAAAAGTGGTCAAAATATTCAAAGCATAACAAACATATACAATATTCAAATGTTCAAAATATTCGCAAAATGTATTATCAAAAGGGTTTAATAATTTATTATTCTTTGGCGAAAGTGGGTCTACTTTGAAGCGGACGCAATAAATTTGAGTGAATAATAAATAAAATTAAATTATGTGTTTTATTAACCAATTTTCGATACTGTTTTGTCAAAATGTGTAATTAATTCAAACATTCAAAACGTTCAATATATTTATAATAATATATACAAAATTGTCAAAGCGTACAGACTATTCGGAGTATTGAAAATGCTCATAAAATAAAAAATATACGGAATATTCCAAATACTTAAAAGTTAATAAAAAAAGTCAATCAATATATTCCACATATTCAAATTGTTCTACATGCTTAGAATGTCAATGATGTTTCTAATAATCAAATCATTGGATATATTCACGATATTCAAAATAACGAATGTTCTAAATATTCAAAATATTCAAATATTCAAAATATTCATAATATTGAAAATGTTCAAAATATTCATAATATTCAAAATGTTCTTTATATTCAAAATATTCAAAATAGTTAAAATGTTCAAAACACTCAAATATTCAAGATATTAAAAATGTTCAAAATATTTAAAATATTCATAATATTCATAATATTCAAAATGTTCAAAATATTCTTGCTATTCAAACTATTTCAAATTATCAAGACATTCAAAATATTCGAAATAATCAAAATATTCCAAGTATTCAAAATAATCAAAGTGTTCAAAATATATATAATATTCAAAATGTTCCAAATATTCTTGATATACAAAACAATCAAGATATTCTAAATATTAAAAATTATCAAAATATTCAAAATATTCAAATTATTCTTGATATTCATAATATTCAAAACAATCAAGGCATTCAAAATATTCAAAATATTAAAACAACCAAATATTCTAAATTTTCAAAATATTCAACATGTTGAAAATATTCAAGATGTTCAAAACATTCAAAATATTCAAAATATTCAAAGTATTCAAAATATTCAAGATATTCAAAATATTCATAATGTTCATAATATTCAAAATGTTCAAAATATTCTTGATGTGGAAAATATTCGAAGTATTCAAAATATTTAAAGTATTCAAAATATTCGAAATATTGGAATATTCAAAATATTCATATTATTCGAGACGTTTGAAATATTCAAAATAATCAAAATATTAAAACAATCAAATATTCTAAATTTTCAAATATTCAAAATGTTGAAAATATTGAAGATATTCAAAATATTCAAGATATTCAAAATATTCAAAATGTTCAAAATATTCGAAGTATTCAAAATATTCAAAGTATTCAAAATATTCGAGATATTGCAATATTCAAAATATTCACATTATTCAAGACGTTTGAAATATTGAAAATATTCAAAATAATCAAAATATTCAAAATGTTCGAGATATTCCAAATAGTCACAATATTCAAAATAATTAAAACATTCAAAATATTCCAAATATTTCAATACTGGAAGTATTTAAAATATCCAAGGAAAAAAACGTACAAAATATTCGGATATTCAACATATTTAAATTATTCAAAACATTCCAACGGTTCCAAATTTCCAAAAAAAAAATGCTAAAATTTTCAGTTTAACAAGAAAAATAAACACGAATCCTATCATACTGCCTCTCTGTACATTCAAGTGCTGTTGTTAGTCAGCATTATTTACTGCAAAAAAATCCAAATGCGCCCAACAAGGCATTACCAAGCAGTACCGCCAACATTGCAATAGAACGTTCGGCGAAACAGCAGCTATCACGACAATAACAGCAGCCAGTATTTTCTGTGTGCAATGAGGAAGCGAGAGACAAGGACCCAAAGAAAGTGTCTGCAGTCATAGACATTACAGATAATACCACCGGCTTTAAAACAACAAACAATGGCTTTTGTGTGTTCAGCATAAGTACGAACAATGTTCTCCATGTGTTATGATGATGCAGCCGTGTGAATCCATTGAACCCATCGAATGTCATCGTCGTCAACGTACTCGCTAAGGAACTCTAGTGCTTCTGAACAAGGCGCGGATGTGAAGGACTTGTAGGATGTAAAAACAATAATGATAGCAACAGCAACACCAGCGACACAGGATCAACAGTACCAAAATACTATCACAATATGAAATGGAGAAGAGAAATATGACGACATTACGCTCAAATATCTATTTAATAGTGTAAATATGTTGGAATTTGGCGCTTATGCATATGTAAAAGTATTTGCAAGTACACATTGCAAATGTATTTAATTGTGTGAGTTTGGCTCATTTTGAGGAACATAACGACGATAATGAGAAACCACACGCATGCAAAACTACTTCAACGGTGAGGATTGGTGGTGTGTTTGACACACACACACAATGCCGTTTGTGACATATCGAACAATACGAACGCATAATACAAATAGTTAGATGTGCAAAAATACTTACATATACATATACATACTTACATATATAATAGTATGTGTGGAGTTTTAGTTAAAACCACAAGGATATGAAAATCAGCTATACATTCTAGTTGGATGGAAATGAAACCAATTCACGATTTTAAAAATTCAAATGTATTGACACATACTAGTAAATTGAAGCGTTTTCCTGTTTTATTGACCCTTACGAATATTTAGAACATTTGGGAACAATTTAAGTATTTCAAATATTTTGAATATTTTGTTTATTTCTAGTATATTTTGTAGTCTGAATATAAGATACAGCAAAAAGAAATCTATTTCCAATAGATGGTTATATCGCGCGTTAATTGGATTACGCTAGATGGCGTTAGAAAGATAAGATTTCGTACTCAAACAGTACCCAGACTGTTTTGTGATTGCTTGATGCACTATTGTTTGAAAACGCATCAAATATGGACACCTGTATAAGTAAATTTGCCGTATTTCACTATTTTTTTTTTTTATATAGGCGGAAACGCAAGCCAGATGGCTGAAAATGTGAATAGTATGTATTTATGTTCCTTATACTGTAACAGCTAATCATGTGCAATTCTGGTTTTGTCGATTCCATTCCGATAATATTGGTGCCAAAGATGCATCACGCTCTAGAAAGTCATTTGCCGAGAGTGTCGGTAGAATAATGGAAAAGGTCAAAACCAACAATCATGTAGGCATCGTTTCGGATACCAAGGAGTTGTAAATTACATGAAAAATCGTTTGGAACAACTTGATTAAGGCTGAATACAAAGTCCGATGTATGGGAGCCACAGAGGTTAACACACAAAAAAATAAAAACAGGATCGCAATAAAATCGACCCATTTCTCAAGCGGATGTTGACTGGTGATGGAAAGCGAAAGGGTCACAGTGCAGGAAGATTTTGCTATGAGTTTGTGATTGCCCTACGGCCAAACTCTTAAGAAAGCAATCGTTCAGAAGTGCCCAGCTTCGGCCAATAGAAGAGGCCACACACATCGATGGTGACTCGCCAGAACCTCCGGCAGCTTGGTTAGGAAGTTTTTATCCATCCACCTTACAGCTCGGACCTGCCACCATTCCCACTTGTTTCTTTCTATGGCGAATGATTTTGCTATGATTTGCGCCTTGGCGAAACTTGTGAAAATCGACTGTCCCAGCTTGCAAATAGGGATGAAAGTTGTTATGGGAGATACATAATGAAATTACGTTCAAAATGATGACCAGTTGTCGAACAACACAGTGCATATTTGAATATACTCAATCTAACTATGGTAAATACGAGGTGTGTTAAAAAAAATAAGGTAATTTGCAAATTTCGCAGGCTATGTACATTCGATTTTTGATTACTATTTTTTTTTATGTTGGTACACTCGTCTCGAAAACATGTTGACGGTTTTATCCATATAGCATGTTTAGTTTGTTTGCGAGAGGCATAAATAAAACAAGTGATTGCGTGTTTGGCGATTTTCTGCTATCAAAAAAAATGGATCAAAGAAGTTGCTTCAAATTTTGTGTAAAAAATGGAATTAAGTGCTCAAAAACATTTGGAATGTTGACAGTGGCATACGGAGAGAGTACTCTGAGTTAAAAAAAAAACAAAAAATGCTCACAAGTGGTACTTTTCACAGAAGGTCGAGAAGATTTGAATGACGACGCTCGCTCTGGACGCCCCAGCGCATCAACAACTGATGAAAGTGTTGAGAAAGTGAAGAAAATTGTTATGGAGAATCGTCGAATCACAATTAGAAAAATTGCTGAGGATGTTGGCATATCGGTTGGCTCATACCATGCAATCATTTTGGAAATTTTGGGCATAAAGCGTATGGCAGCTAAGTTCGTTCTAAAATTACTGAATTTTGACTAAAAGCAACATCGCATGAGCAGGAATTGTTGAATGACGTCAACGATGATCCCGATTTGCTTAGTAGGGTCATAACTGGTGACGAATCATGTGCATATGGTTATTACATCAAAACCAAAGCCCAATCGTTCCAATCGTTGAAGAGTCCAGGAGAGTCAAGACCAAAACAAGTACCCCAAGTTCGATCAAATGTCAGGGTTTTGCTCACTGTTTTCTTCGATTATCATGACGTAGTGCATCAGGAGTTCTTACCACAGGGCCGTACGGTAAATAAAGAGTATTACCTTGAAGTTATGCGCTGTTTGCGTAAAGCAATACAAAAAACAACGCAGAATTGTGGAAAAAAATTCATGGCCTTTGCATCATGATAATGCACCTGCTCACTCATCTTTGCTTGTGAGAGATTAGTTGGCCAAAAACAACACCGTTATCATGCCTCAGCCACTGTATTCACCAGATTTGGCCCCCCGCGACTTTTTCCTGTTCCCAAGATTGAAGAAACCCATGAAAGGACGGCGTTTTGCGACGATTGACGAGATAAAAACCGAATCGTTGAGAGAACTCAAGGCCATACCAAAAAATACATATCAGAACTGCTTCGAGGATTGGGAAATATGCTGCCACAAGTGTATTATATCTGAGGGGGTTTACTTTGAAGGAGGTAAAATAGAAATTGATGAATAAATAAATATTTGTTGAGAAAAATGAAAATTGACCTTATTTTTGGAAAACACCTCCTATAGCCCCCAATGCTATACAAAAATTATGGATTTCTCATTTCTACAGTTTTTATTTTGTGCAATATACAGGGAATATTTAGAATATATTGGGTATTTTGAATGCATCGCGTTATCACCTTCTATAATAATAATCTATATATTTTGCATACCTAACACATTCTTCCGTACCCGCTTGACTATTCCATTTGGTTTGTGCTCTCTGTGCCTCAATCTTTCGCAACCACCATTTCCAACCATGGTGTTATAACTATCATATTGGCGAGGCAACGGCCAATTATCAAAGGTTGCCTAATTCCCGCTGAGAATTTTAAATCCTGTCATGATAATAATTGTAAAGCGTGCTTGCGTATACGAGTTTAAGTTGATAACTATTAAAATTATTTTGTCCAGTCCAACACTCGCAATAAGTCGACCAAGTCGGTTAAATATTACAGCTTACGTTGCAAATGAACATAAATTATAACAAATTGGTAGCGGCTGTGAGGTTTATAAAATGATGTATTCACCAGTATTCACAGATGTAATTATTTGTATGCATGAGGACGGTACAGTTCAACTTGATGGAATTAAGGAGAATAATTTATTGCAAAAAGCAGAGATTTTTTAATAAAATCACAAACGAGAATGTGTCAAAAAGGCTTTCTTAAGTTCGATAGCTGCCATCGGATAGAATGCGCATGTGATGTGAATTTTATTCAATATAGCACATTTAGATTTGGAGCTTCCATAGTGAATGAGCTGTACAAATTCAAGTAATTTATTTTGACAGTTAAGTTCTTTTGGCGGTGTCATATTTATGGGGAAAAAGAGTGCTTTGTACCAACTTTCATAGAGAACTATTTTGTTATGTTTTACACTTAGTTTTTAAGAAGCACAAACACTCATTTGCGATTCCGCATTACAAAAGGCAGGTTAAATGAAGTCAGTCATTTTAGATTTGCACAATTAGATTTGATCTGATGGCACCTACATATTATTTGGATGAAGTACTCAATAAATTACCTATTTATGTCTATTTCAATTTGGTAAATTTTGAGCTATTGATACGTTTGTGCAGAATATTTAAAATGCAAAAAACCTTAAAATGGTTGTAATTTGACCAGTGCGCCATCTTGTGCATTCCATAAAAATAATACCGGAAATTGATTATTTAAAGGGAGTGTCAAAATGTTGTTTGTTCGTCGCTAATTTGGCACAACTCTCCTCTATACGGAAGCGGATTTTAAACACGATCTGTTATTTTGTTTGTGTTTGCTGGTTTAGTGTGATTTATTTTCAGTGGTAAATTTTGTCAGTACACCTTAAGTGTGTTTTGCGATTTTTAAAATGGATACAAATATCGAACAAAAAATTTGTCTCAAATTTACTACATGCGATTATTTTCTATGGGGCTACCTCAAATCGGTAGTCTACGAGAATAATCCGACCAATTTAGAGCAGTTGAAACGGAACATTATTCAGGAAAGTAACAAAATACCGAGAACAACTTTGCAACGAGTTTTCCAAAATTTGCGACTTCGGTTCCAAGAGTGTCAAGCAGCCGAGGGAAGCCGTTTGGACAACATTATTTTTAAGTCTTAAAAATTCCCATGCTTTTACTTTTTAAAAATACAAATATATTTTTTTTATGTTTCGTAGTTTTTTTTCATTGAATATTTATACCGCCAACACCCTTATGGCCCACCCTGTATAATCTCCCCCTTTTTTAATAACTTCTTCCCACCGCTATGGGAATTTGTTAATTCCTCTCTCATAAAACTCGTGGGGTTTTTCTGGAAAAAAGCGTTAAATTCGATTTTTCACTTCCTCGTCGTTATGGAAATTCAAATCTTTCAAGTGGTCGACCAGACTACGAAAAAGGTGATTGTGAGACGGGACGAGGTCTGTGAGGTACGGTGGATGAGGTAAAACTTCTCTGGCAGTTTCTGACGGGCCCGCATGGCAAGAGAGGGCCCTCGGTAAGAGAGGTGAAGTACCCGCACATCGAGGTTGTTCACAAATCTGAGCTCTTTTATAACCCCGTGAACGATTGATGCTGATTTTTTCATTTTCATTTCATTTTCCATTTTTTCTTTTAGGAAATAATACTGCATAATATGCCTAAAATACTCTTTTTCGCTAATTTTTTCCACTTTTTAAAACTTCTTTTTTTAAATGCTTTAACCACTCACGACTAGAACGAGAACACTAGTAAACAATAGTAAACAATTTAGGGAAAAAGTGAGAAGAAGTTATGTTTAATAGAGTAAATAAGAAAAAGTCATCAAACAACCTCAATATTAGTATAACCGCATCGAAGCACCCGTTTTCAATCGATGAAAGGCGTAAAAGAGAATTCGCTGTAAAAACTGAAGTCTTTTGCGGAAAATGCGTTTAAAAACTGTTTTGATGATTGTGTTACTCGTTGTTATTAGTGTGTTATTTCAGAAGAGACCTAATTTGAAGGCGATACAATAAATGTGAATGAATAATAAACATTTTGTGTTTTATTGATCAATTCCCTATACATTTTTGACAGGATATATGTACCTTCAATTATAACGAATCAGATGGTTACTCAAACGGCAAATTAATCATTCTGTTAGAAGTAAAGCATTTCTAACTCTTGACCATTATATTACTAATTCAAAATACAATTGTATTTAGTACATTCATGGTAGAAGTTTGTTCCTACCGCCAATACTTTCTCCCTTAAGTACCCCTGTCACAACAGTAACAAAACTCCATTAATTGTAAGGCAATGCCAGCTTTAATTATTTATCCTATAAATAAACGTTATTTATAACCAACTGAGCGTAAGGTGGAATTGTTCCTGTGTTGAATCTCATGTTTAAATTTCTAAATATATCTGCTGGCTCCCTACGCTGTGTGTATTCTTTTCAGTTCTCTTGGTTTCCCCCCAAAACCAAGATTGACGCCCTCTGCAAATATTGACAGAATGGAAACTACAAGGCTATAAAGTAAAAATACAAAAAATAGAAAACATAGACGGCTATGAAGACAAAACTGTTTGGGAATAGGGGAAAAGGAGGAAACTTTATCAGTATAACTTTGTTAACAACTCTCAGACCACAAAAACCGCCAACACTTCATGTTGACAAGACACCAAATCTATAGCAACACCGAAAAAGAAAAAGTGGGGAACAAACTTTGCAATCAACAAAAAAAGAAAAAAAAAAAGAAAAGAAAAACGAAACTGAATCTGACAACTAAGGCAAAAAAGATGCCAATAGCAACCGCAAACGTTAGGGAGTTGCAATGTAGAAATGAATCTGTTAAGATTTAAAGTGACTTTTGACGGATGAGTGTCGGTTCTAACACCAGCAGCGACAACAGTGGCATAGGAAAGAAGCACAATTTCGGTAAATTCCCAAGAGCAGGGAATACTCTCCCTCAACCACACAGTTGCGACAATCTTGTCATAAATTATAGCATACATCACAAAGATAGCAATTTTCTGTAAGCATCATACGCAGATAAACAGGGAAACAGATTGAGCGGGGAGAGACGTGGAATGGAAAAGACAAATATGTGCTTATGAGAGTCCTGAAAGTCCTGGAAACACTGTGTCAATATTTTCTCAAAGTCTATGTCACTCTCAGAACAAAACTTTGTTCAGCTTAAAAATGCCGTTTCCACTTAACCCAACCAAGCGCCAAGGCTTTCTTGACATTGCCTAAGTGTATCCAGCAACGGGCTCTCTCTCTCTCTTTCTCTTTCTGTGCTAAGTCGCAGACAGAAAGTAATGACTTTTGCTTGTTATAACTTTAGATATTTGATACTTCTTTTTTATATTTTGTATTTTTTTGTTTGCGCTTTATGTTGCCATGTTTTTGATGTTTTTAATTTTTATCGGCACATTTTGAAGGAAAGGTATTTATAAAAGTTTCGACATTGACTACAATAACACAACACTTTTGGCCAGACTTGTGCTAAAATTTGGAATTAAGCACAAACTATTTTATTATATTATAGGACATGTTAATCAACTTTAAGTGATTTCGAGTATATTTTAATAAAAAAATCCAGACTTTGTAAAAGAACGAGACAAACTTTTACAAGAAATCTATGAACATATTTTGACAAACATGGAGAGATTGGCGTGCGTTTGTAACGTTTGTAAGCAGTTTATTTTAAAACAGCTTGAAAATGTTTCAAGTTCGCGAGTTTTTGTCATTTTTAAAAGAAAAAATTTTTCACATCTTATCTTGTTTTTTGATTTGATGCTATCGCCTTTTTATACCTTCACCTGAGGTGTTGAAGGTACTAATCATTTGATGCAACAAAAGGTGTAACACCCATTGAGGGCCTAATGTACCAATTATCTTTACACCAAATGCGTTTCATAACTCGATTTAGCATTGTTCGTCTGCCTGGTCAGTTGCCTGGCATACTGGTAAACTCGATAACTAACGTACATTTTTACAAAACTTTTTAACACTTGGCACAACCGATTATTTTGTCATGTATACATATTTTCATATATGTTCATACTTGTTTATTTATCTGCACAAAATTATGTCAAATTTGCTACACGTTGAGCGTTTGACAAGTTGAAGTTTCACAATGAAAATGGGCTGCATGAATATACGCCTTCTGGTAACTCCCACATTTGTTATCCGATTTTAAATTTTTTCTCTGTAATTTCTAATCAATCAGTCAATCTAATCAGTCTAGAGTGTTGTCCATTGTATTAATTTATAATACAATCTAAAACTTGGGAGAACTCAATCAAGTAATCACGCCTCTTTTATTAACTCCCATACGTCCCATACGTGTAGTTAGTAAATATAATTTTAACTCCACATTTATGCTGGTTTCCGTCAAATTTTGATACACATAATGTGATTGGTGAATTAAATTCCAAAAAATGGCACACAAATTGACCGTTTCATAGAAATTAAATTTTTTCGCTGTAATCTCTAATTTGGATTACCTAAATTTTTATCATTTGTGTGGCCTTACAATGATTGTGTAAATTTTGAAAAAATCGACTGAATAATTACGTCCTCTCTATTATCCCATATACTTATTTCTTAATTCAACACAGATGTTCATATTTTTCGTTCAATTTCACTAAATTCAGCATAATTCAGAATATGCCAGGCATTTAGTAAGTTTAGTTTTGCGAATAAAAATAAATCACGCCCCTTAGGGGACACCACACACTCAAATTGGCCGATATGGCAAAAATCTCTTTTCCTGTATAACTGCTAAGAAGACGATTTTAGTGAGTTGTTTATTTGATACGCCTCTTCACTTTTACACCAGTGCAAAAGAAGGTTGGACGAAAGTGCTTGTAAGTCAGTTCATCTGATTGAAAATTCTTAACATGGTTCAGTAACTACATCTAAGATTAGGATGGTCCCTTAAAAAGGTTTATAAGCTTGTATAGGTCTCTTCAATAAGCTTCCTGCATGTTTCTATTGGTATGTCATACCAAGCTTTTTGAACAAAATTCCATAACTGATCGTTATTTTTAAGAACCTCCTTTCAAATTCTTTGTTTCAACTCTTCCCAAAGATTTTCGATTGGATTTAAGTGCGGAGATTGACTTGGCCAGTCAAGAAGTGCAACATTATTATCTTGGAACCAATGCTTTACCAACTTAGAAGTATGGTTCAGATCGGTATCCTGCTGGAATGTCCATCTAAGAGGCATACTTTCCACAGCATAGTTCGACATCGTATTTTTGAAGATAGACTCTTCTATGGGCAGATTTTTTTTTAATTGGCCGTTTTTGCGCAATGTTGAGCTTAGCCTGCCCACGACTATGAAGGAGCATGACTAAACGAATTTTCGAAATTCAATGTATATATTCTTGTATTATAAATGAAATGATGGAATAGAATTTACAATTCAATTAAATGTTTTACACAAAGGAGATTATGATAATATCACTGTGGAATAAAAACAATTTTTTTATTTGTTGACAAAGAAACGGCAATAGATTTGGGTAATTCTTCGAGAAGATTTCAAATATATTTTGTATTCCAAGATTATTTCGAGTTTATAAGATAGTATGTAAAAAAGCACAAATAAGTCTCTGCCATCTTTTGTTCAAATCTAGTCATTTGCTGTGAAAGAAATGGTACGTTATGTGTTATTCAAAATAATACCTATCGCCGGCCAACACTTTCTTCCATCTTGCTGTCAGCATACGAATACCGTGTTGATAGTAAGCTTCATTTTGCGGTGTGAAGCGCTGCTTAGACAGATCATGTCCAGATCGGAACAAGTGATAATTGGACGATGTCTGGTGAAAGTGTCGGATAGGGTAGGAGTTCTCAATTGCGATTTTCTAAGTACGTTTTGACCATCGCCGCGACATATGAGGGAGCGTTATCATGCAATACATTAATTTTGCCGTACCTTGAGTAGTACATACTTCTTAAATTCTCGGTTCAGCTTCATCAATTATGTTCTGTTAACCCTCCCAAATACACACAGCTTGAGTTTTTTCACAAATGTTCGTCTTGGCTATTGATGTTGGGTCATTGCAGCGAACCCATTCTTTCAAGAAATTAGTTTATTGGTGATATATGCAAAAAAGAAAAGGACATCTCGTGTGCCTTATGTTTTCATTAAAAAAAAAACTTCCAGAAACTTTTACCTCAACCCTCTGCTATTTTATGTCTTGAAGCCCCTTCAACACTGTAAAATCTTGCAGGAAAATACAAAAAAAAAAGTAAACACGAGCTTTGGTTTTATTCTTAGCTTTTTAG
>JAHXMU010027303.1:0-26251 GCA_019455685.1 Philornis downsi | reverse complement strand
GTTATGGTATAGGATCGTCTCGAATTTTCAGAGCTATTACTTTTTTTTATCCGAAATTTTAATTAGGCCAGTAACATACATCCGCTTTTGTTCCCAGGACATTTCCCAAAACAATTGAAATATTTCCTTTCGAGTGGCCTCGGAAAACACTGAACAGTTTCGCAATGCACTTTTAACACAATACTGTGATGAACACGACTCACCGAGTTGTCGAGGAGATTTTTGGGAAACTTCTTTGTTGGATATGCCCACGTATTGCTCACCTTCCATTCTTTTCTTTTTGTTGACGTTTTCTTTCCATTTGGATTTATCCGCAACTCTGTTCCTCTTGTGAATATCATCTGATTTTATAGCACCGGAGTCAATATTTTTTGTTGCGCAATTCATATTATTCGAATTTTAATTATTTTTCTCACTTCAATTTATTTTTCACGCTTCAATTATTTAAAGTGTCAGTTCTCCACGCTATTATATTACTATGATGCAAATTTCATTTCGGGGAAAACCCATTACAGAGTTGCTGCTATTACCCATAGCAGAGTTGCTATGCTACTGATTGCGACTCTATACTATACTATTGATTGCTACCCTGTTATTTTTGTGACTGTTACAATAAAAGTGTCGCTTGTTTAAAAGGTAATCCATCAACCACATCAATAAAGTGCATTAATATTAAAATGAGTTAGGGCTTTTTTCTTCGAAGAATTTTCTCAAATGAGATAGGGCTTTTTTTTTAAATGTTCATAACTTTTTTATTTGTTAACATAAAAAAAAAAAAATTTTCAGAAACATGTATTTGAGGGTCTTTCGCCAGAATATGCAAAAAACCCGATTTTGTGAAAAAACGAGATACGACCTTTTCATATTAAACCAACGAAATACTATTTTATGATGCATATTCCCTTTATATTCATGAGTGACATGGATGTAACGAAAATTCCTATCAAATTTTCATTATCCAATGAAATGAATTTTTATTGTATTATTTTTATTGTGATTTTATGTATATTAAAAGTCTGTTTTTAAAAAAATGGACACAAAAATGTATTTGGGCTTGATTATCATGTGGTATCAACAGGACGGTGCCACATCGCATACAGCCAGGATCGCATACTGCTTCGGACTTCTTTTTGTGGGGATCTCTGAAAAGCAAAGTTTACGCAAACAACCAGAAACGCTTGAGCAACTCAAACAAAATATTCGTGATGAAATTAAAAAAATACCGCGTGAAATGTGTGAGAATGTAATGAAAAATGTGCTCAAAAGGGACCGCATTTGTGAGGCTAACAGAGGCGGATATTTTTTATTTGAACATTTAAAAACCCGCTTAAAGGATGTGTCAAATTTCTTTTTGCCGTCAAGTTGTCACAACTCTCTTCCATACAGAGATGGAAGTTGAGCGCGATCTGTTTTTTTTTTAATTTTTACAATGGATAAAAATATCGAACAAAAAAATTTTTATAAATTTAGTTTTTCAAATGGAATCTCGTATGTCGGATCGCTGAAAATGTTATAGAAGACTTACGGTACGAAAGTGATGTGGTAGAAGATTTACTTTGCTGTTGTCAGCCATCAACGTCTTCAACTGGAATCGTCACTTAAGGTTGAGAGAGATAGCCGCTGAACTTTCTGTATCTCACAAATCAATTCGTATCATTTTAAATGCTTGTTTGTATATGAAACGATTGCTCGACTAGTTCCTAGAAAACCCAGCAATTTCATTAAAAACTCAAGCGCGGGAGGGCCACTTAAGACATGCTAGAACGAAGCAAATTCAATCCATATTCATAAACGGCGTTATAACTGACGGTGAGACATAGGTTTACGAGTTTGTTATGCAAGATAGTTAATAAACTTCGGAATGCCGTCTTCCATCTAAATCGAAACTGGATGAAAAACTTGACAAAGTCGATCAAAAGTCATGATAAAATTGACTGTCTTCTTTAATTATCGCGGTGTTAAGCACTCAGAATTATTGTCAGAATATCAGAGGGAAATTAGAGAATATTTTTTGGGCATTAAGCGGTGTTTGAGAGCACAAATTCGTCGAAGATATGTGGAAAGAAAAATCGTGGATTTTCCACTACAACATCGGAGTTTCTCACAAAGCCTTCAATGTAAATGAATTTTTGGCCTGAAACTTAACAAAAATATCATCAAACAACCACCGTATTTTCTGATATGGTTCCAAAGGCCAAATCATCACGTCGAGACACCCGTTTTCAGTGCACAAAAGACACAAAAGAGAATTCGCGGCGAGGACTGAATCTTTTCCGAAAAGTGGATTTGAAGTATATTTTGTTGATTGGATTATTCGTTAGCATACGTATATTTTATCAGAAGAAGCTTACTTTAAGGATGATGCATAAACATTTAAATGAATAACAAATATTTTGTATTTTATTGAACAATTCTCGAAACTTTATCGGCGGAATGTGTCTGGCACCACCCCTGTTGCATTGAACAGCTCCAATTTTCTTTCGAAATTTACGAATGCTTAGGTCAATTATATTATCTGGTCACTAGATTAAAACAAAAGGCTTCAAACAACACAACTTGTATACAAAATATGAAATTAGGAAAAATCCGCTTTTCTCAGATTTCTTTTCATATAATTAAAGTATCTGTAGTTGGAAGATACACAATTGCTAATTAGCCAAAAAGCCAAAAGCGAAAAAAAGCAACCAGCCGAAATGATTACACGAATGGAACATAAGTAGAGAGGGAAATAAGTATATAAAACAGGCAGCTTATAAATAAATTATACTTGAATTATACTTATGGAAGACATAAAGAAGAGGCTGTTTGTCCAGTTTGCTCTCAGCCTAAGTACGCTAGTGCAAGGTAATTAAAAACGTATTAGCCAAATGAACATCAATGGAAGGATATCAACAGAGAACACTACTATTGCTTATTTCAGAGAAACTGTTACACACATTCTATAACACAACCGTTTAACTTCAAGGATTTTTTGTATGCAAACTAACAAATAGGTTTTTATGGCCAGATTTTTGTAGTTATAAGAACTTTTATAGATAAATTAGTTTTTAATTTATATCTCTATTCTTTTTTTCTCATTCCTATCTTACCTCCTGCCTGCGCTGATTTTCACAATCAATTTAATTTATTAACGGAATACTACCAATACTACCAAAAACTATTGCCGCATCGACATGTTACTGCTGGTGCTCCTGCTGATGCTGCTCGTCCTCCCGTTTCGCATACGTATCCTTTTTTGGCTTCGATGCGCTGGTTCATTTGCGTTGGCTCGATTGTTTGAATGCTGAATTTTTTTTTGCTGTCTGTGTTTGAAAACCACTCTCGCTTCGTATACTTGTCTCTGGCGATGTGTGTATGTGTGTGTGGCTGTGTGTATGTGTGTGTGTAATCCTGATCAATTATATCTGTTTGTCTATGGATTTACACGGTCATGCGAAATAACAACATGTACACCATACGCCAACACCATCAAACGCAAATATAAATATTTCACTTTTTGGAAATTGCTACATAACAGAATGGTGGCGCCAAAGACGGTTTGGATATGAACATTGGGCCGGCATGGCAAAAAGGATACACGGGCAAAGGAGTGGTCGTATCAATATTGGACGATGGCATACAGAAAAATCATCCTGACCTTGCACAAAACTATGTAAGTACACATAAATATTGCTATAATTTATTTAACGCGGAAATAACAAACAAAACAAAAGCTAAATGGACAATTTTTCGGGTCGTTAACATGTTAAGGAATGTACGAGTATATACCTATATGTATGTATGTGTGTTTAAGGCAAAATGAAACATAAACTGAGGTCTATTTCGAAAGGGACTATTTGAAAAATACATATTGCTTACTGTCGCCTTGATGCTGAAGAAAAAGTTAAGACAAATTCGAAGCTAATAAAATCCTGCATCTGCCTGTCCAAGAGAATGACTTGTTTTTCCGACCATTAGCTTCGAAATTATATAGAGCAGAACCAGTACATAAATTTTGAGTCAGCTGTAACAACTTGTGAGAGTTGCCAGAAGGAACGCATTAAATTGATAAGTTTTTATAACCAAATGCTCGCAACTGAAGCGGATTTAAATATGGAAAACTACAACTTTCTGTAGTCTTGCGATCAGGAATTACAGAGAAATCTTCAATTTTTGACAAATCGCCCAGTTTGTACTTGTCGTATCTTAGGGTGCAAACCTACGTTTGCTAATATCCGAAGCGAAATTAGGAATATATAGGTATGAGTTAAATTAGTTAATCTGTTTGGAATGTACCGCAGGCGACATGGTTATCCGGTCGATATTGTACGATTTTACAAAGCATTAGGATGGAATACAACTACCGAAAATGTAGTCTATTGCATTCTACGAATTAGAAATTACTGGCGAAAAATTAAACCTCGATGAATCAGCCAATTTGAATATTCGTGTTATGCAAATTAAAATTGGCGCGCAAATTTAGGTTACTGCAACGTTCTAATTATAAATTGAACAGGAAAATTTGAATTTAGGAAAGTCAGCCAATTAGTACAGAACGTACCAAAAGAGGCATATTGTACTCTGACGTTACTTTAGAAAATATTTAAACTGAATTTAGCGCCACTGAATAAAACGTACAGACATAAGAAAGCGTATCGGTCATTTGTATAGAAATACGGTCCGTTCTCGTTCCTAAAACCAAGTTTATCGAACGCATAACGTGTGCCAAATTTTACTGTAAAGGTCTTAAGAAAAATGAAGTTAAAAATATATCGATTAATCATTTGTATGGGACGTACCAAAAGGAGCATATTGAAGCGATAGATTTTTTTAAATTCTACCAAGAAATACAAATCAATACAAAAAATAAAAACATATGTTACTGCTGTCAATGAATTAGGAGTTACAGGAAAAAAAATTATTT
The DNA here is from genome assembly GCA_019455685.1 of Philornis downsi. Lineage (NCBI taxonomy): Eukaryota > Metazoa > Arthropoda > Insecta > Diptera > Muscidae > Philornis > Philornis downsi. The sequence continues at coordinate 21,348 of JAHXMU010027303.1, read as the reverse complement.
TCGGAAAATCGATCAATTTGTATGTCAGGTACTAGAAGGAGCAATTCGTTATAACCCATTTACAATATACGACTACGACCTGCAAAATATGAGGTTAGGTGAGATTTTAAAAAGTTTCATAGAGATTTACGACAATTATTGCGTCCATTCAGATCGACACTGCTCAATTGGCATAAACGTAATGAAACGCTTCTCACTCAGTTTGCATTTTTGCTATATCAAATGGTATATTCCTGTGTTCCCTTTACTGAAGATATAACAATGCCACAGCATCGGAAGAAACCCTATAATTCGACCAAACTAAAACTTGTTTGGAGTCGGACTAAAAATATAATAGGTTTTGGGGAAATCACGATATTTTGAGATTAAATTTAACGGAAATGAAAAGTGGATTACTGGGAGGTTATGAGAATTATTTTAATTGATGATAACCATTTTCTTGATGACACTTTGGGATTTCAGTCTTAAAGGAAATAAGTTGATATTATGCATTAAATTTTGTTTAAGTATTTAACATAAACAGACAGATTTTTATACTAAATTTAATATTCAATTGAATATTGAATAAATCAAATTGAATACCAATTTTTTATCACCTTGAATTGAACCGAATATTAATTTAGAAAGGACTAAATAATACATTGCAACGTTACTCCTTTGGATGCCGTATTTAGTGCTATTATTTCGCATTACAAAAAGTCGTGGAAGATATTAAGACGAAATTGAAGCCACTTCAATTTGATAAATTACTGTCAATAACTTTTCGCCAACTTGACAACAATGCAATGAAATATTCCTTTTTATTATTATTAAAAATGTTCTGCAACAGTTTTCATCATCAGCTCTAGCAGAATTTCCACAATTTCTAAACTTTCCAATGATGCAAAGACTAACATCATGGAAAATAATTGAAATTGGAGGTAGGGAGACTCACTCCAGAGCCTTAAGTTATGTTGTGTCCTTATGTCAGGTTAATCGAGCCTATGAATTTCAAATTATAGGAGTAAAACGATTTTAATCAAACCAGCTCTAAACAGTATTCCGAATGAGTATCACTTTGGTGTTTTTGTTCTATAGCTGGCAAATGCGTAACCACTTCGAGAAACATCTTTGTTATACCCAATTTTTGGTGTCGTTGAGATGTCTACTGCCTATTGCTGGTTGACTTTTCGATTAATTTTCAGGATTTTTTTATTAGATTCCTAGTGTAATAGTATCTTTTGGGTATTTGGCATCGTTGGCAACCGTACTGCTCTGTTTAAAATCAGCAAACCATCGATAATTGCTTATATTCGATATCAAATAGTGGAAGAAACACTGTTGTAGACATTTCTGGAGTTAAACTGTCCTCTTCCGATCGAAAATCAATCAACACACAAAATTCACTTCTTTTTTTTTTTCCATTATTTTCAAAAAAAAAGTGGTGTCAATTTAACTGCTATAACTCCGACAGAAAAGGTCGGAATAATACGAAATATTTGCCACTGACTTATATATAATACAGATTTTTTGTTAACAACCAGGCTTATTAACGATGTGTTGTTGGAAATTCAAATTGTAACTGCTTATTTACTATTAAATATTGATGATAAAATTTGCTAATCGCAGTTATCGTTTGAGCGTTTTTTCAAATCTCCATGCACGACAAATAGTTCGGCGTAGCCTTCAGAAGCCGCTGTAGGTCACTTTGAATTTCTTCAATTGACCCGAAACAAAGTCTCCCGAAGAAGGTGAAAACCTTGTTTGCCAAGTGATATTAGTTGAATTATAGTGATGCAATATCCACAAGTTGTTTTCCCAAAGATTCGATCTCTTTTTCAAATAGTTTTACGAAAACCACGCATAATATAACAAAATAATATTCATTGTTGTCGATTCGCGGCCGACCGTGACGCGATGATTAGTGTACGCGGCTATAGCTCCCGTGACCCCAGTTTCAACCCCCCATACATCGATCTACTACTATTTGAGCGGCGGTCACCTCAATGTGTCTGACAAACACTTCGATTGGTCGATTACTCAACAAGTCCAGCAGGCGATTCTCAAACTGTGACATTCGGAATCGTTACTAAATTGTAGGTCCCTTCGAGTGTATCTAAACATAGAATGCATATAAGCTCACTGAATGTAAGAAGCTCTCCCATTCTCATTTACAAGATGGAAAAAAACTTGTTTCTTTTTTTTTTTGAAGTTTAATTACTAATTACTGATTACTAACGTTTAATCGAAATGTAAATGTAGTTTTTTTATTTGACACGATTTTTGCGGTATTTTCTAACCTTTGCCAAGCATTGATCCAAGTATCAAGAAGAAACTGTACACAAATTTTAAAGCGACGAACATTTTGGAAAATAATGAATATTTTTGGTATCAGTGAATTATATTTGACAGATCCGCCTGAAATGCCAACAACGTCAACAAGGCCCCAAATTGTTAACCGAAGGTTTTCCAGCAGCAAATCTCTGGTTTGTCCAATGTGCCTTTTGCTGGTAGACGCTTTCAATTTTCGGCTCGTTCTCCGCCTTGTTTGAACTGTTTATACCACCTATTAATTCCTCTCTCCGATAATACAGTCTATTCACTAAAGTTCTTCTACAATATTCTAAACGCATCAGTAGCGGAAATTCTAATTCGTAAACAAAATTTATTGCTAAGCTACTCATGTCTGTTAGATCTAGCCAGGACCACACACTTTATATAAAATGCAAATGCTAGGTTGTAAATCTGTCAGATTTGGTCTGAAAATTTAATTTGGAACTTAGGTTTCGTGAGAGAGACTAGAGGTTTTGTGGAAAAACTTAGGTTCTTAGCGGAATATGTATACTTACGAAGGGGTTTCGTGTTGAAGAAGAGGAAAAGATAAAGATTAACTTACATTATTTCAGGTTTTATTCGCATGTTGAGAGCGACTGGCAGAAAAAGAGAACAAGTATCTCGCTGATTTCAACCAGGAGACCTCCGTGCCCCGCTGGATTGCCATATGAGCGTAACAAAATAGGGGTTTTTATAGTTACATGGTTGTTTGAAGGGGCCTTTACACAAGCAAATAAATAGTTAATTTTTACAATTTACAATATTTACAAATGATTTGATACAAACAATTCAATGCAATTCAACTTAATTCAGTGTAATTTGATATAATGCAATTTTAATTCGAAACAATACAATTTAATTAAAAGCAATTCAATTCAATTTTCCAAAAATTCAATTCAATTCATAATTTATAATTCAAAACTTACTTTACTTTATAAAATTCATTTAGTTTTCCAAAAATGCAATTCAATTCATAATTAATAATTTATAATTCATAATTTGCTTTACTTTGTAAAATTCATTTAAATTTCTAAAAATTCAATTCAATTTATAATTTATAATTCATAATTTACTTTACTTTGTAAAATTCATTTAATTTTCCAAAATTCCAATTCATGGGAAGGATTAACTACGTTGAACACTTTGTAAAACTCATTCCCTACAGCTGTTCTAATATTTTACCACTTTAATAACAATGAATTTAAAAATTTCATTATTTTGCGCATATCTCATCTAAGATAGAATGATGTTTATTTGCAAAACTGTCACACTAAATAAATGTTCCTGCCAAATATATTTGCTATCATCTACCAAGAAATTACAAAGCTTATGGCGACAGCCAACAGGCACGATTTGCTGCAAATCTTAAACGATAAAGTCAATTTTATGTCCTCTTATATATTCCACACTTCGCTGGAGGGTAAACTCATTTCGGTATGAAAATGATTTATGGTTTTTTATTTTCTAATTTAACTTAGAGTCGTTTTCTTTAAGCAAAAGAAAATTTACACCGCGTCTCTCCCTCAAAAAAGAAAACGGTCTCTATTTTCAAAGTGTGTTGACTTAGTGAATGTCTCTTCATATTATTTCCTTATTTCGTATATCTGTGGCCTTGAAAATCAATTTATTACGTTGTTTGTTTACAACTTAAAAAATGATTGTCGCTTGGAATCAATTTCAATTTGTCAGCCTATATTTGTCACATCCTTTTTAGCATTTTTAATTTAAAAATAGGAAAACATTGAACATATGGTTGAAAATTTGTTAGATTGAATGATAAACAAAATTTCTTATTCTAAACGAATGAAAAACGGAATATTTTAATTTACATATAATTTGTAAATGTTGTGATATAAAGAAATTCATTATTTCCCCATTAGATGGTTTTAGTAATCAGCATCGAGCGTTAATTCAATGCGATCGGATTACGCTAGATGGCATTAGAAACATTTGATTTCATGCTCAAAAAAATAATCAGGCGGTTTTGTGACCGATTAACACAGTGTTGTTTGAATGCACGTCAAAGATGGACAGCAGCAAAGAGAAAATAGAATTTTTCTGCGATAAAGGCGAACACAAAAGCCGGGGAGCTGAAAATGCAAATAGTGTTTATGCTCCTGATACTGTAATAGCTAACCAAGCGCACCTTCAATAATTTTAATGTCAAATGCGCATCACGCTCTGAAATGGCAGTTGTCAAAAATGTTAATAAAATACTAGAAATCGTCAAGTCCGACCGTCATATAAGTACTGTTCCGATTGCCCAGGATCTAAACATTACGCAAAAAAAACCATTTGGAACCACTTCAAATAGATTCAACAAAAAAGAACCTTATGGACCAACTTTCCACCTGTGAATGCTGCTCAATCCCTACAAAGTCGAGCCATTTCTGAAGCAGATGGTGGCTAGTGACGTAACATGGGTCCCTTAGGATAACGCCATGCGAAAACGGTTGTGGTCGATTCTCGTCGAGCTGGCGCAAACTGTGATCAAATCAAAATTGGCGGTCAGAAGTATTTTATTGTACGAGTATGTTTGATGAGATTGGTAATGAATCATCTACTATGAACTGCTCCCCTGCGGCTAAACTCTTAATTCGGACTACGAGAATGGCCCCAAAACTAGCCGATCTAATAAAAAAAGTGACAAAGAAGCTAGTTATCAACCGCATGATAACTAACTGCAGATGAACACAATTCTCCCGTTCCAGTCCACTGCTTTGATAGTTCATTTGTCTTAGGGCGAAGTGGTGGCGTCATGTCTTTTTATAGCGCTGAAACATCGCCAAACACTCTACTGAAACGTCTTCACGACGCTATTTTTTCTCTACTGAAAGCAAACGCGTCACCCATCTTGCGTATAGCTTTCTCATCTTCAAATCTTCGGTCAGTATACGATGTATAGTATTTTGTTAACTGCCTATTTCTCCAGCAAGCTCACGCATCTTCAGCCGACGAAGATCCTATACCATTTGCGGATTTTCTTAACCGTATTGGGTGTGGACCCCTAAATTGGACGACCATAACCATGTTCGTCTTGAAAACTCGGGTAGCCTCGTTTAACTCTGCTACCCAATATTTTATGGTCGTTTACGAAGGTGCTGATTTCTCCAATGTAGAATTTAGGTCAGCCTTAATATTGGTTAGACTGAGATTTTTCAAATGACCAATTTTTCCATTTTTACAAATCGAGATCGTTTACTTTTGATAATTGAAATAAAAATTGTAAGCAACTTGGCATCTTAAACCTTAAAAACAATTTTTTATAAGGTTGCCACTTTTTACCAAAATAATCTTTTTCAAACTACTTTTACCATCTATGTATACGTTAGGTCGACTAGTTTTTGTACCGCACTGGTAGGTTTTGTTATTTGCTCAATAGGATTTACTTAATAACAGCTCCAAATATCATGAAGCACAAAATGCACGAAATTACCAGCGGAAGAATGACGATAAATATGAAATTTAACTGCGTCATGTACAATATTTCGGCCGACCACAAACTCTTTTGTCTTCTCTGTGTACGTCATGGCTAATTCCATTTCACGTATTTTCAATTTACGTGGCCATTTGAAGAAAAAGTTCTGTCTATTTTTAGTTTAAAATTAATCTAAGTTAAAAAGCATTACATTGTGTGGCTTGGAAATCCCTTATCGGCAGCAAGAGAATATATAACGAAAATCCATTGAATAGCTATCAAAAACATAAAAAGGAATAAATTCCAACAAAGACCTCTCATGGGAATTTATCATATTGTCAAGTATAAAACAGTGAACTTGCCAATAAGTATATGTCCTTCTCAGGCTCTTTATATTATAAACAAACAACTGAGCCTTATGTAAACTAGTGATTTGTGTCAATAATTTACTAGTTACATTGTCTTTAAGGCCTTCAATTGCTCTTGTCACCGGCATTCCATTCGGCACCTATCACATGGCCCCGCATCAACCCATTCAACATATCCTTCAGCAGCAGGAAGATAACAAATTATTGTCTTCCTCTCCGGAAATGTGTGCAGCATGAAGAAAACAAAGTATTCGAAATATTTGCTACATGCTACTTCACCAACAATCAAATATGGACTAAGGAATTTTATAATAGTGTCTTGGGAATAATATGCATCATTGGCATAAGTATCGACATTATAGAACATTTCCTTGTCGACATTTCAGTTTTTTCCGTCCCCCCTGTTTTGATTGTTGTACTCCATGCAACTCGATCCCTTTTTTGTGTTTGGAACTGATGCGATTATTTTTATGGTTGGGGGAATTGTAAGGCGAAAGGAAACAAATACTTTTTGGAATATGGCATTTTATTGTATTTTAGTCTTAAGGTATTTGGTTGAAGTCTGGATATTTTAGTCAACAATAACGGGGGGGCGGGGCTATGTTTGGCTGAAATGTTGTTGCCAACATAAGTATCATCGAAACGCTTTGGAGAGTGAAGTACTATCAAGTTCCGGATAAATAAAAAGAAAAATATAAAATAACTGTTAAATTTTTGATAGGTATTTTATAGTTGTTATTTGTTACTGGCGGTACAGTTTATTGCTGTTTATAAAATTTAGTAGGTTGTTAAGGCAACAGGTACAAACAGAAGTAAAAAAGATACGCGGTGGCATTCGAACAACGTGATTAAATTCGACAACGTGAATTAAGTTCGGTAAATTGGAATCACCCAGAAAAGAAAGAAGAAGTTCTGCAAAAAGAATCACATTTTCACCACTTCTAAGCATCCAATCCGAGTATGTTTCCCTCTTCCAATGAAGTACGTTTAAGCCACTTCCAAAACAACGTAATGAAGCTTAAAAACATTGGTTCGATTCCCATTTATAATTCCTAGCAGTTAAGGCAAAGCTTATTAGTATGAAATACTTCAAAATGTATTCCTTAGGGGACATAATATGCTCCGAAGACAATATTTTTGATAGCCGATATAAAGAAGATCCTTTATATGATGACGGGTGTACAAACTACAAATACTCAATACACGCCATAAGAATTTATGTCGTTAATATCCGGCCCCAATATTGTGGACTGCAATCATTGATAGAAGGTGTATAAGCTTCTATCTACTTATTTTTTATAAAAAGTATCAAATCCATCGTAATCTGAGGGGAGATTTTATTTTAAACACAACCCTTAAGGATACGTTTCCATAAGCAATCTTAGTGAAATTATTCATATTGGGGAAATAGTATTGGAACTTTTTTTTCTGACGAAACATTTGTGAAGACACATTTTCTGGAACAGAAAACAATTCTTTTGAATAATTAAAAGCTGCAACCAAAGATTTGAACTTTCGTGAATATATGTAGATATAGCATAAAATAGTGATTCCCTTCTATGGCAATCCTATGTTAATTTCAGTGATGATTCACTACTTCCCCATCATAAATTGTAAGCAATATTAGCCTCTTTATTTGTTTTTTTTTGATGTTTTGATGATTTTCAAACAATATTCTCCTATAAAACAACTACTGCTTAAATTTATTAAAAATTTTAGGAATAATATTTACGATAAAGAATTCAGCCATTATGAAGGATGTCCCAACAAGAACGCAAGATATAAATTTTAAATAAAACACAGATATTTAAAAAAAAATCGTAAAACTTTATTATATTGTAAAGTAGACAGAATAAGGTTATGTATGGAACAACACACCGGGCAGATGGCCGCCGCGGCTTTGCTGGCACACACGCGATCTTTTAATGAAATTTTCAATGACCGTTTTGCATAAATGCTGCGGCATTTCATTAATGCAGCACCCAATTTCCTCTTTTAAGACTTGAGTCGTCATCGGCTAATTCGCGTAAACCATCGACTTCAAAAAACCCCAAAGAAAAAAGTCAAATGGTGTTAAATCGCCCGATCTAGGCGGCCAATTCTAGTCTCCAAAACGCGAAATAACACGACCGGGAAATGACTGATGCAACAATTGAATTGTTTCTCTGGCTGTATGACATGTGGCGCCGTCTTGCTGAAACCACCACCCCCCCCACGAAAAAACTGGTTATCATTTCACGATACCGAACACCATTGACTGTTTGCGCTTCACATGCCTAATTCTCATAAAAAAGGCCCAATGGTTCCTCCAGCGCAAAATCCACACCACACAGTGACACGTTGAGAATGCATTTGCTTTTCGTGAATCACTCGAGGATTTTCCTCACCCCAAATGCGACAATTCTGCCTATTGACGAAGCCATCAAGATGGAAATGGGCCTCGTCACTGAAGATGATTTTATCGGCAAAATCAGCATTTTCATGTTGTCTCTCCAATACCCCAGAAACGAACTCCCTTCGCTGTCCATGGTCAGCTGGCTTCAGTTCCTGAGTCAATTGAACTTTGTATGCATGAAGATGCAAATCTTTCGTCAAAATTCGCTGCATAGTGGATTTGGAGACACCAATTTGCTGAGCTCGGTGTCGAATTGAGGTGGATGGAGTTTAAGCGACATTATCACGTACAGCTGCGACATTTTCGGTCGATCAACCTGGTCAAAGGCGCGTTGTTGTCTTTACATCACTAACAGACCCAGTTTCGGCAAATTTGTCCATTAGTTTCTTTACAGTTCTTTACAGTGACCCCAAATTGACCGCAATTTGCGAACTGTAGCCGCAAAACTTTCACCATTTTGGTAAAACAATTTCACAATGAGAATGCGTTCTTCATTCGTGTAGTGCATTTTTACTAACCTCGTACCTTCTACTAGCAAACAATAACAATTGTTCAAATGTCAAACAATGACACCTCGAATGGCGCCAAATTTAAATTTTGCGTTCTTGTTGGGACACCCTTTAGTATCTACAAAATTGGAAGATCTGTGGCTAGTAAGTCAATTAGCAACTCTAACAGATCCGCATTCTTCAGCAAGGCATTGCCTTGTCAAACTTAAGTACATTCGCTTAAAAATTGATCCAAAGCTGTGATGTTTGCTTTGGATCAATTTGCTTTACTCTTAGTTCCAAGAAAATTACAAAGACGGCAATAGTTTACTATATTTATACAGGCTGCCTAATAAGAATACCTACATTTGGGAACCCAAAACAGTCTCTTCAGTTCACAAGAACCATTTTGCTTTATTTATTTTAAAAATAATACGATTTATCATTTTGATGGCTCTTGAAAATAACTGAACTTGAATGACTGCCACAATCGTGGATGCATGTGCGTCATCGTTATTCATTACTCCTTGGGGGATGCAGCGAGAATTGCCTCAATTATCGTTCGAATGTGTTGTTTTAAATCATAGAAATTTATTCCTGTTTGCAGACAAGAAAAAATCAGGTGTAGTAAACTCAGGGAAAGAAATCAGCAAAAATGCGTCCGGAGGCAAATGAGGATAAATCAAAAATGTTTTGTTTCGACAACCAAAGAGTCCACTCGGTTTAGACTATGTGGGACTGTTGACAATTATGACATTAGGATGGTGAATGAATTCATCTACCTCAGCCAGACTGCGAATAATACTAATGATGATGTAATGATTAGAAGAAGAGTGTTGCTTGCGAAAAGATGTTGCTAAGCAGGAAATTTAATGGCAAAGTCTTTTCTTGACGATCAAAAATCCAATTGTACCAGGTTGTACTACTGTACTGTATGACTCAGGATCCTGGTTCATAATATAGGGCGTTTTTTTACGATTTAAGTTTTTCAAGTTGGCAGCACTAGTTGGCAATGGCGTCCAAATGTCATCTGTCAAAGTGAAAAGTGTACAGTATACTCTGCCATTTCATCAAGGAAAGACCAACAAACGAGCAGCGATTTCAAATCGTTGAAATTTATTATCAAAATTCGTGCTCTGTGACAAATGTGCATCGTTTGATACGACCATTTTATGGTTGTCATAATCGACTTGTTGAATCAACAATTCGTGCTGTTATCTTCAAATTTCGCACTAAATTTACTTTGTTGGACATAAAACCATCGACTCGCATGCGTAGAGTGCGTACCGAAGAAAATATTGCAGCCGTAGCGACCAGTGTTAATGACGATCGTGAAATGTCAATTCGTCGCCGTTCTCAGTGATTGGGCATGTGTTGCTCAATCACAAGGATTTTTTTTTTTTGCACCAATTGGCTGAGTTGAACTTGATTGATATGTGGTTTCATCAGGACAGTGCAACATGTCACACTGCTCGTGAAACAATGGATATGTTGAGGGATGAATTCGGTGAGCAGCTTATCTCCCGATTTGGCCTGTGAGTTGGCTCATAAGATCTTGCGATTTAACGCCTCTTGATTATTTCTTGTGGGGTTATGTCAAGTCGTTAGTCTTTGTGGACAAGCCGAACACTAGCCTTACAGGATAACATAACACGCGTTATTCGTGGAGTACAGGCCGAAATACTCGAAAAAGTGAGGAAAAGTTGGACCTTCCGAATAGACATTTTGAGACGGAACCGCGGACAATATTCACATGAAATTATCTTTAAAAATTAAATGGCAAAGACCAATTTATCGATTCCAATAAAAAATTTTAATATATGATGCAAATTTAAGTTTTTTTCGATTTAAAAAAAAACTACGATTGAAAAATCACCTTTTACAAATGGACAAATCAGTTCTGGGAGTCTTAGTGAGAACAGCAATCGGTTAATCGAAGAATAATAATAGTTAACCCACAGTATAGGCAGCATATGAACCGTGAGCTGAATGAGCTATACACTGACATCGACTTGGTCAAGCGCGAAATATAGGTACAGCGATAGTCTCGGACAGGCCATGCTGTGCGTATGAACCTGGACGTTCCAGCACGAAAAGTTTTCGATAGTAATGTAAATGGGCGGCGCAGAAGAGAGCAATTAAAACTTTGTTGGGATTATCAGGCTTTTGAAATACTGTCGAAGCTTGGTATGACAAATGGAAGCAGAAGCGCTTAGGCTTATTTTCCACGTGCGGCTTATAATATGTGGATAGGGATATCTATTCTAACTAAATTATAATAAAATAAAAATATTAATATCATAAGACCTTTCTAAAGAAATGTGAAATTTCTCGAAATAAGCCTATAGGGAAATTTTCAATACTGTTCTATCATAACAATTCCTGACTACGTTACAAGTTTCACTAGCTTGTTGAAATCACATAGAATTGAAAAACATTATCTTTCGGTGTAATTCTGTAAAGAAAAAGTCCTTCAACATGTTTTAGTACCAATTTGTTAGCAATATCCATAAGACTCCCTGTGTCAAGCAAAGGATATACAACTAACTCGGTTCTGAAGTTGGAGCTGTTGGGAATGTAGATAATCCATTTGTAAGTAATGTGACGTGACAAAATTGCAGACTTCAAATTCACTCATTTAGCTTGTTGGGTGGGAGGTAGATGGATGGTTTGAAAATCATTATTACAGTAGAAAGATAATTGCACGAATTTCTTTTTTTCACTTAGACTGCGGCCTGGCTTTAACGGAGTTTCAAATGAGATATTCGAATATTTAACGCCCGTTAAATATGACCAAAATTTCAAGATAGCTCTAAACTTATTTTATAATTGGAAATCGATGCAGTTGATCAATGTTACTGTAATGGGAATTCCGTTAAACACAAACTGTCTGACCTCAGCTAGGGGTCGACATAATCTAAATCTGTAAATTGTATATTTTTAACCATTTAAGTTTTTATATTTCTTGATGGTTAAGGGGCAAGACAAATTGGGTCTCACATTACTGAAGTTGAGGGTGGATATTAAGAAAAGACTTGTGTGAGTTGATTTAGTTAGAATTCGTAAGCACTACTCTAGCGTGCAGTGATTGTCAGAATAAATGCCACAGTGTTACGTTTGATTTATTTCGTAAATTGGCCGGAAACATTTCTTATTTGTCTACTAACATCATCTTACACATAGCCTCCCTTCCCTTTTTGTTGCATTCTAAAAACAAAACATTATATTAGTTTTTAATCTTCCTAAGTTCTATGTTAAGCTTAAGGATGCTGTTTCCCATCAACAACAATGACAATGATATTTGTAAAGATTTCCCAATTTCTCTACGAAAATTGCTCCAAAGAATCATGGGATATAAATAAACATTTGATCGATAGCAAAATGTATATTGGGGCATGAAGTCCATTACCTTCTTCAACACATGTCAGAGAGCATTTCTTACCACAGTTGCTAATTATGCACTTCATTTCCATTTTTCTGTTTATTTGGAAAAATTGATGCGTGTGGCAAATTTATTGACAACAGTTTATACTAAACGAAACTAATAATTACCAGTCACTCAAAGTTTCCCCAATGTGAGTTGCTGGCAAAATTTCCTCGTATCAAAACTTTCCCATATCGTCCCCTTATATTATTCGTTCCAGTTCAAACTTTAAGTTGTGAAATTTTTAATACAAAAGTCTTTTAAACTTGCATGTGTTCCGTACTTATTTCCCATTAACTCATTATAAATTTGACGTTCCTTTCGAAACCAGAAGACGTCAGAGCAAGAAAATGAAAATATTTCTCATATTATCCCAAACGGAAAGCGACGAGTACCAAAAATTTAATGTCTCTGGGGATGAAAAGAAAAAGTTCTGTGTTGGTGTTTGCTGGTTTTTTCATTTGTTTCAGCAAATACGAGGAAAGACGTGGAATGTGGCGAAGCAATTGGATAAGTTCAGGGTTAGAAGAAGATGTCACTTTAATGTTTTTTTTTTCCAATTCTGAAATCTTTTAAAGACAAAATTTACTCAGTGAAAACGTTATGCGTAGCCTGAAGTAAAAATCGATTATATGAACCTAAACAAAACCTTGTCTAATCGGTGCTGTTAATGTTCTTGTGGAGACTCATATTTACAGTTTATCTATATTTGAAAATGTCTTGTGAGGCAAAAGAAATATCGGGTGATTTTTTAGCAGCTTTCTTTTTGGCAACACTGTTACGTTTACAGTTTAACCATGGATCGACTTACAAACGAATAACGCTTGCAGATTATTGAATTTTATTATCAAAATTCATGCTCGGTTAAGACAGTGCATTGTGCATTTCATCCATTTTATGGTTAGTTTGGGCGACCTTCTGAGGCGGCTAAATTTCGCCCAAAATTTACATTATTGGACACTAAACAACCAACACGCATACGTACGGTATGGACAGAGGAGAATATCGCAGCTGTGTCCGCCAGTGTTGTTAATGACCGTGAATAATCGATTCGGTGTCGTTCGCAGAAATTGGGCCTCTGTTACTCGAAAAGAATTTGCTTGTAAAATCTTTTTAAATCAGCTGGTGCAAGAAATGAATCCACACGACCTACCACAGTGGCTAACTTTGGCCCAATTGAGAAGCGAGTCCGGCGAACAGTTTATTACTCGTTTGAGACCGGTTCATTGGCCGCCTAGATCGTGCGATTTAACGCCTTTAGACTATTTTTTGTGGGGTTATGTTAAGACTCACGTCTACAGAGACAAGCCCGCAACGGTTGACACGCTGGAAGCCAATATTGACGAATTTATTCTTGAGATATAAGGCTTTCCATCATAAATTTCCCAAGTATTATATATTACTTCTGTAAAAAGACAAACAAAAAATGTATTTACTGATCAAACCTTCACGTTGCTTATGCGCCACCCTATATAAGGTGTAGTAAGAAGAACTACTTTTCTTTTACATGACATTGAAATCTTTATTTAGCATAGTTAGGATAATCCGATTTAGATCAATTATGCATCGTTTTATTCGACAACTTGTTGCTTTTTGGAGGGTAACTGCATTATGCTTCTCTCATAGAAATCCTGGTTTCTATTGGCAAAAAATTAGAACAGTTGATTCACCCAAACTTCTCTTGAGTCAAGTTTTTTGCCAGCACAATCATTTGGTACCAGGCCGGATCATAAGGTACATACCAAAAACCTTTCAACTAAACTCCCATAGTTTCTGGCGTGCCACTAACGATGTATATCTTCTGTCGTTAAACTGATGGAACGGAACTGCTCTTCTATTGGACAAAGCTGGCCGCCTCTGGGCAATAGCTGCCTCCTGTCGAACCAATTGTTGACACTGCAGATACGAATTAAGAGATTGACCCTAGCAGAACAGGTCAATCCCAGCAAACTCAACTAACCGTTAATCGTGGTCATGATGCACGGCCCTGACCACATCTGTAGCACTTCCAGTCTTTTCAAATTTCTTTATAATCTTGTCAATTTCTTATACAGTAGGACGATTATGACGACCATAACCAGCCCATAATGCACAAAAAGTGCCCACGTTTGTATCACCTCTTTTACAGTAAGTTTTAACTACTTTTACACGTTCTTCGTTTGTTGAACGATCCATATTCGTAAATTGAAAACTTTTCACTAAATAAATAACACTTCAGATGACAGCTATTTAACAACAGACAGCTTTGCCAGACTGGCGGGTTTGAAACCACTAAATAAATAACCCGTTACTATTAAATGCTTCAAGAGATGCACAATCGTCTTGCTTTTATGTTTGTAATTGTGATTCAAAATTGTCCCGCTCTCTCTGGCTTTAAAATAAAAATTGAGTTTCGGCGCTAGTAATTAGAACAGATCTGCCACACCAAAAATAATGATAGAATTTATAAATTTTAATTAATAAATTTTAATTTATAATTAAAATTAAATTTTAATTTATAAATTATACATAAAAAAAAATAAAATTTATAATTTATAATTTATTTTCGAAGAAACAAAAAACGTTTTCCATACTGACTTTTTCTTTCCAAACCACCATCGTATACATATATATTACATATATGGCTTAATATATATGCATATGTATGAGTATGAAAATTAGTTTATAAAACTTTTCCGCATAAAATGAAATTATTAACATCCAAGCAACTTTGTTGTTGTCGTTATGCCATCCTCACACAAGCATTAGCCCATTGCAGCTCTCCCACAATAAGGATGTTTTCTAAACTTGCAGTCGTCGCATATGTTGGAAATTACTTAAGACTATGAAAGTACAAAAAACAAAAGGAAATCACATAGAATGTAACACAATAAATGTTTTAGTATTTAAACTTAGATTCGAATGAAATATGTCAGGAAGGCAATTTAATTTATGATATTTATTGTATATTGCAAAATTCTAGAAATGTAAACATTGTAAAATAAATAGAATTGCTACAATACTCGTATATGTGCAACAAGCAAATGAAGAAAAGCAATTGTACAACATAATATTGTAGCAGTTTATTTATGAACCTGTACCTGAAGGACAAATACTTGTGAGTTGTGGTTACTCATTGTTTGATTTTTTTTTGTTTTTTTGGCACATGAACAGTCAGTTTATGAGTATTGGTTCTGTATAAATATTAGACTTTGCCAATACTGGAAATTTTGTTTTGTCAACATGGGCAAATAATATTTTTTGTGACTCAATTGCAGTCTATTGGATTTGGAACCCTTTGTCCTTCATCTAGAATATTAGTCTGTTTCCAAATTTTTCTTTTGCCAACAAATACAATACAAATTGGATATGAGTTTGAAATTATTGAAATTGAAATTTCTGTTAGATTAACTGAATTATACATTATACAGGGTGACACAACAATTGCCATAATAAGAAATTCATGCTATTTTTAATCAATGTATTTCATTTATTGTTTTTATTGCATAAAAAATTAATTTTTTTTTTAATAGAACTAATTGGTTTTGAAGATGATAGACCATAAAACACCTCCATGCTCGTTCACACATAGACGACACTTGATCAGAAATTTATTCATTGCGGCCTGAAGGCTTAAAGTCGGGATCGCCTCTATTATTATTTTAATGGCCTGCTTCAATTTAGTCAAATTTCTTGGTTTCGTTTTGTACACCTCTTGCTGGACATAACTCCATAGAAAAAAGTCTGGTGCAGTTAGGTCAGGCGACCTCTTGGGGCCAGCGTAAAGTAGAGTTTCTGGACATTAATCTGTTTGGCAATTGGTTCCGTCACAACCGGTCTAGCTATGTGTGCAGTTGCTTCATTTTGCTAGACCCAAATGCTGTTGAAACGTATACATACAAGTATGTCTTCGGCGCAGTTCTGGGTAAAGAAACTCCATCAACATTTTTAAATAACGGTAACCGTTGACATTAGCATTGTGTCTTCAGTAATCTGTATCTCGCGTTATATATGTAAGTGTGATCGGATTACGCTAGATGGCATTAGAAATATAAGTTTCCCTGGTGAGAAAAATATGCAGTCTTTTTTGTGGTTGTAATTGCTTGACCCAGTATTGTTTGAGTGCCCGTCAAAAATACACACCAGCAAGGAGAAAATATGCCATATTTTACATAACGCAAATCGAAAATCAGACGGCTGCAAATGGAAATACTGTTTATGGTTATGATACCTCATCAGTCCACAATGCACAATTGATTCATTTCGTCAATTCCGTTACGGTAATTTTAATTTTAAAGATGCACCACTCCCTGGAAAGCCAATTGTCGAAAATGCCGATTAAATGGTCGAAATCGTCAAGACCGACTGTCCGACCGACTGTAAGCACTGTTTCGCTCAGCAGTTAAACATTGCAGAATAATCGTTTAGATTTACTTGAAAAAGACGGCATACAAAAAAGTAACTCGATATGAGGGCACCAAAGGGATTAACACAACTGCGAATCGTAACTGAATCGCATTCGCCTTGTATTCTGGACCAGACACAAAATGATTACCAGCTGTTGCTGTTTATAGCAATTGATTTTGCTAGTGAAAAGTTCGCCTCAAGAAAATCTTGTGCAAATCGACTGTCCCAGTGTTTTCTGCCAATAGGGCGTAGGTTCCTATGAGAGAGACATAAAGGAATAACCTTCAAAGTGGCAAAAGTTATCGAACAAAATGCATTTTAATTATACAAAAAAAGTCTTTAGGCCTGTGGGTTTTGATAAATTTTGATGCGTTTTATATATTAATGTCGCTATAAAGCGGATGTTCTCCGTTGACGATGATGGTTCCACATATTTCCCGGAATACTTTTCTCTCCCAGCACTCTCCTCCATACGCCTCTGTCGTAAACTGGGAATCTAGGGAATTTACAGCAAGGCATATAAAACTAATGTCACATACAGTTGGGATTTTTTTTTATTGGGAGAGAGTTTTGTTGTTAAATCGCTTACTTAGGCCATAGTAACGTTTATTCGCAAGTAATACCCTTCCTTAATCTCCATGTTGATATTATATGTTTTAATTACAGAGGAGTCGAAATAGATAAATTCAATTAAGGTTAAAGTTGTCAACGGCATCCCAAATAATACACTTTTGGTTCATCGAAATAAAAAAATTGTATTTTGTTTTCGATTACTATTTTTGCTGATTGTTCCTCAATGCTTGAGAAGGCTGCAGTTACAATAACATCATACGTCATCGTCATATGCAAGAAGCATACAGCTTTTCTTAAACTTACGCTAACTGCTGCTTTCCTCATAATCATCTCGAACATTATGTTGAAAAGACCGTACGGTAAGCTGTCGCGCTGTCTAGATCCTTGCTTGGTGTAGAATGGTTCAATAAGGTGTTTACTTATCTTTACTAATAACTTCGTGTCAGCAGCTTTATTGTTTTTAAGTCGTAATACTGCTATTCCGATCTCGTTTTGGCTCAATAACAGGCAATTAATGCCATCGTCTGCGGTTGATGCCATCGTCAGTAATCGGCTAGAATTCTTCACTTGTGCTGCTATCCGGAACTAGAAACTTGTAAAAATGCTCTCACAGTAATTGCAATACACATCGAGTATCTGCGACCAGATACCAATCGCTGTCCTTACAGCAGGGAATCCCTGTCCACAATCTTTGTTTCAGACTGGACTTCACCTCTCATCTTGTATTTTGTATCGTATATCCTCTCACTGCTGCTCTTTCCACAACCGTTTCATCCACCTAAAAAATCGGTGCAAATCTTATGGTACGCATTACAACTGGCTGCAGCTATACCCTGTGTATAGCATCCTTTTCCTCAGACTCTGTTCGACATTCTTTTAGTAGTACAAGGGATTGTTTGAGCGCGATTTTTCAAACACTTTATGTGACTCCATGTCACGAACATCAGGATCAGAAGATTGTATTGTAGGAGCTGATAGTGTTTGGTGGAGTAGACTATGACTATTTCGGGATATGCAGCTTAGCGACATCTTTGTGCCTGGTTACATTCATTTTTCGCTCTACTTAAACTCATGCGTACTTTAGCTACAATATTAATATCACTTATCTTATGAACATCCAAGACACTAGAAGCAAGCCCTCCGTCTTTTACCACGTGATCAATATAGTTCCTTACTACTAAATATTAATAACTGGAAACAACAGAGGAAAGATTGAATTTCGAAAAACTCGCCAATTTGGCACAACAATTTAGTTTGCTGCAATCTGCGAATTAGTTACAGCGAACAAATTAAATTTTAATGATTGGTAAATTGTATGAGTAATAAAAGAAGGTGCGGATTGGCAAAGCCCATTTATAACTTCCGGCTACAATCTGGGCAAAACATTAGGCCGTGAAAGGTTTTAAGAAACTTCATATAGACTTGCGACAGTTATACGGAGGGCAAAACTAGCCAACCTAACAAAGAAGACAAACAAAGTTGTGAAAAATTTTCTTTACTTTTCAACATAGTCTCCTTTTAGTTCGACTCCAATGATATTCAATAGCTTCTATACCCTGTTTATATGAAGAACTGTCAAACCCCTTAAAATAGCCATCAACTGCAGACTCCATCTCTACATTATTGGCAAATCTTGTACCACCGAGCCATTTTTTCAAGTTTAGGAACAAAAATAGTCAGCGGGAGCTAAATCTGGCGAATAAGGTGCGTGATAAGGCAATTCGAACTTTAATCCATTAATTTTGGTTATCGCAACAGTGGATGTGTGAACTGTAGCGTCGTTTTGGTGAAACAAAACATTCCTTTTTGCCAAATACGTCCTTTTCCCCATAGTTTCATCACCTAAACACTACGATAAATTAGCATAATAATATTCGCGCTTGATGCATTTTCCTCTCTGAAGATAATCAATAAAAATAATCCCATACGCAAAATAGACGCCATGGTCTTGCCTGTAGATGGCACCGCATTCAACTTCTTTACAATTCCCCCATTTCAATCCACTGCTTTGACTGTTCCTTTGTCTCAGGTGTGAAGTGGCGAACCCATATTTCATCCATGGTTATGCAACGACACAAAAATTCGGCTTTATTGTGGTGAAACAACGCCAAACACTCTACTGAAACGTCTTTGCGACACGATTTTTGCTTTATTGAAAGCAAACGCGGCACCCATCTTGCGCACAGCTTTCTCATCTTCAAATCTTCTGTCTTTATACTATATATCACTTTTTGAAATGTCTATAATTTCAGATAGCTCACGCTCAGCCGAGATCATTCAATACCATTTTGTGGATTTTCTTAAGCGTGTCTGGCGTGGACACCTCAATTGGTCGACCACTATGATGTTGGTTTTGAGAGCTCGCACGGCCTTGTTTAAACTCTATTACTCAATATTTTGCAGTCGTAAACGAAGACGCAGAATCTAGCTCGGCTTTAATATTGGCTGTAATTCAATAGAAATATTGAATTACATAACTGTGACCAGTTTTTTTCCATATTTACAAATACACTGAGATCGTTTGCTTTTGATAGCTCTAATAATTATGCTGTGGCGCCTTGAAACTTAACACATATGTTTTATGTGGTTGCCACTTTGTAGTATGCTAGCGTTTGAAGTACCAGGTACCTGTCTATATGGCTGTCTGGTAGGCATATGAAGGCGATTACAAAACTAGCTGATCTGACGTATAGATGGTGTCGATAGTTTGAAAAAATTATTTTGGTATCATTTGGAAAATTATTACCACATAAATTTTCAAATAATACCAAAATATTTTTTTTTAAACTACCGGCACCATCTGTACGTCAGACTAGCTGGTTTTGTAATTGCTTTTATATGTCTGCCAGACAGCCATATAGACAGGTAACAGGTACTTTGAACGCTTCGCCTTCGGGATACTATATATATTTCCTTTCCTTGTGTGCAGATTTGAAAATGCTCTCCAAGAACTTGAAATCGACAGTGTGTTTAAAATCAATTTAATTTAGAATTTTGCATTTACGATCTATATACGCGAATAGCATTAATGCCGTGAGGATAACAACAGCCTCCAATAAATTTATATATAATATACTTAAACTAATGCAGTTAATAGTAATTTATGCAATATATTTAAAATGATTAACATATTTATCATATTTTATGCTTAGGGTCCTAACATTTTCCAGCTTTACAACTGACGCTTAATAACGCTAGAAATCCAGATCCCTTAGCATTTATTAAATTCCTATTAAATTTTCATATAATATAAATATTTGTTAAGTACTCTTTTATATGATATTTTTAAAAATCTGTTTAATTTTTATTAATTACAAGTGCGCGTAATTTTTATTATATCCATTAACATATGTAAACAAAAATCCATTTATCCAAATATACTCATGTGATACGACGCACTTATCCACATTATCTACATACTATATACGAGTATATGTATATTGTTCCTATATACCTATATATATGTATGAGCAGCCGTATTTCAACACTATCATGTTTACTTGTTTGTATTCCACAGGATCCTGATGCATCGTTTGATATTAACGGCAATGATTCTGATCCAACGCCGCAAGATAATGGCGATAACAAGCACGGCACCAGATGCGCTGGCGAAGTGGCCGGTGTGGCTTTCAATAATTACTGTGGTGTAGGTGTTGCCTACAACGCAAGCATTGGTGGTAAGTACGCAATATTTACGCATACCCGCACTCGCACACATTAAAAGAGATTAAAAAATATCATTAAATAGAGTCGTTAAAGAAGTGAAAGATAATCAAAATTAAATATTATTTTTAAAACAAAATCGTTGGTCATGCCTGGAAGCGCAGGTCCTTTTTGTACTGGAGCCCTTTTTCGCAATACAATTGGAAATAATAAATATGTAGTATATATTTGTAACAATATTTATATTTGGTATAGCAATTAGTGCCTACGTACTATACCGGTCCCTATCCGTTCACCTAAAGTCTTCCAATGAAAATTAT
>JAHXMU010027302.1:0-12291 GCA_019455685.1 Philornis downsi | reverse complement strand
GGCGTTGCCAGATGGGTCCGTCGAATATGGGCAACCCTGTACATCATATTCCATTGTTATAAATAAATAATATTAAATTGTTATAACTTTGGCGTTGACCGTTCGGGTGCCAGAAGATGGAAGTTCTAACCAGAAGTTCTATTTATAATATTATAATCAGTATAATCCTCGCTCCAAATATGACTGATGCACTAAAAAAATGTATAATTTAGCAATCATCCTTGGCACCTATCCAGAAACAAACTATGGGAAGCGTAGCTTTAGGTATTAAATAAAATTTTAATCCTTTTTAAACTTATAAAAGCGCTAACTACAGTTCGGCTCATTTCTATGTTTGAACTATCTTAATTACTTAAAATACTCGAAACATATAGAATGTAAAAAAAAACAAACCTTTCAATATACGAGTATGTTAAAAATTAAAAAAAAAAAAAAAATTACAAATTATTCAAAACATTGAAATATTCCAAATATTCTAAACATTCAAAGTAATAAAAGTGGTCAAAATATTCAAAGCATAACAAACATATACAATATTCAAATGTTCAAAATATTCGCAAAATGTATTATCAAAAGGGTTTAATAATTTATTATTCTTTGGCGAAAGTGGGTCTACTTTGAAGCGGACGCAATAAATTTGAGTGAATAATAAATAAAATTAAATTATGTGTTTTATTAACCAATTTTCGATACTGTTTTGTCAAAATGTGTAATTAATTCAAACATTCAAAACGTTCAATATATTTATAATAATATATACAAAATTGTCAAAGCGTACAGACTATTCGGAGTATTGAAAATGCTCATAAAATAAAAAATATACGGAATATTCCAAATACTTAAAAGTTAATAAAAAAAGTCAATCAATATATTCCACATATTCAAATTGTTCTACATGCTTAGAATGTCAATGATGTTTCTAATAATCAAATCATTGGATATATTCACGATATTCAAAATAACGAATGTTCTAAATATTCAAAATATTCAAATATTCAAAATATTCATAATATTGAAAATGTTCAAAATATTCATAATATTCAAAATGTTCTTTATATTCAAAATATTCAAAATAGTTAAAATGTTCAAAACACTCAAATATTCAAGATATTAAAAATGTTCAAAATATTTAAAATATTCATAATATTCATAATATTCAAAATGTTCAAAATATTCTTGCTATTCAAACTATTTCAAATTATCAAGACATTCAAAATATTCGAAATAATCAAAATATTCCAAGTATTCAAAATAATCAAAGTGTTCAAAATATATATAATATTCAAAATGTTCCAAATATTCTTGATATACAAAACAATCAAGATATTCTAAATATTAAAAATTATCAAAATATTCAAAATATTCAAATTATTCTTGATATTCATAATATTCAAAACAATCAAGGCATTCAAAATATTCAAAATATTAAAACAACCAAATATTCTAAATTTTCAAAATATTCAACATGTTGAAAATATTCAAGATGTTCAAAACATTCAAAATATTCAAAATATTCAAAGTATTCAAAATATTCAAGATATTCAAAATATTCATAATGTTCATAATATTCAAAATGTTCAAAATATTCTTGATGTGGAAAATATTCGAAGTATTCAAAATATTTAAAGTATTCAAAATATTCGAAATATTGGAATATTCAAAATATTCATATTATTCGAGACGTTTGAAATATTCAAAATAATCAAAATATTAAAACAATCAAATATTCTAAATTTTCAAATATTCAAAATGTTGAAAATATTGAAGATATTCAAAATATTCAAGATATTCAAAATATTCAAAATGTTCAAAATATTCGAAGTATTCAAAATATTCAAAGTATTCAAAATATTCGAGATATTGCAATATTCAAAATATTCACATTATTCAAGACGTTTGAAATATTGAAAATATTCAAAATAATCAAAATATTCAAAATGTTCGAGATATTCCAAATAGTCACAATATTCAAAATAATTAAAACATTCAAAATATTCCAAATATTTCAATACTGGAAGTATTTAAAATATCCAAGGAAAAAAACGTACAAAATATTCGGATATTCAACATATTTAAATTATTCAAAACATTCCAACGGTTCCAAATTTCCAAAAAAAAAATGCTAAAATTTTCAGTTTAACAAGAAAAATAAACACGAATCCTATCATACTGCCTCTCTGTACATTCAAGTGCTGTTGTTAGTCAGCATTATTTACTGCAAAAAAATCCAAATGCGCCCAACAAGGCATTACCAAGCAGTACCGCCAACATTGCAATAGAACGTTCGGCGAAACAGCAGCTATCACGACAATAACAGCAGCCAGTATTTTCTGTGTGCAATGAGGAAGCGAGAGACAAGGACCCAAAGAAAGTGTCTGCAGTCATAGACATTACAGATAATACCACCGGCTTTAAAACAACAAACAATGGCTTTTGTGTGTTCAGCATAAGTACGAACAATGTTCTCCATGTGTTATGATGATGCAGCCGTGTGAATCCATTGAACCCATCGAATGTCATCGTCGTCAACGTACTCGCTAAGGAACTCTAGTGCTTCTGAACAAGGCGCGGATGTGAAGGACTTGTAGGATGTAAAAACAATAATGATAGCAACAGCAACACCAGCGACACAGGATCAACAGTACCAAAATACTATCACAATATGAAATGGAGAAGAGAAATATGACGACATTACGCTCAAATATCTATTTAATAGTGTAAATATGTTGGAATTTGGCGCTTATGCATATGTAAAAGTATTTGCAAGTACACATTGCAAATGTATTTAATTGTGTGAGTTTGGCTCATTTTGAGGAACATAACGACGATAATGAGAAACCACACGCATGCAAAACTACTTCAACGGTGAGGATTGGTGGTGTGTTTGACACACACACACAATGCCGTTTGTGACATATCGAACAATACGAACGCATAATACAAATAGTTAGATGTGCAAAAATACTTACATATACATATACATACTTACATATATAATAGTATGTGTGGAGTTTTAGTTAAAACCACAAGGATATGAAAATCAGCTATACATTCTAGTTGGATGGAAATGAAACCAATTCACGATTTTAAAAATTCAAATGTATTGACACATACTAGTAAATTGAAGCGTTTTCCTGTTTTATTGACCCTTACGAATATTTAGAACATTTGGGAACAATTTAAGTATTTCAAATATTTTGAATATTTTGTTTATTTCTAGTATATTTTGTAGTCTGAATATAAGATACAGCAAAAAGAAATCTATTTCCAATAGATGGTTATATCGCGCGTTAATTGGATTACGCTAGATGGCGTTAGAAAGATAAGATTTCGTACTCAAACAGTACCCAGACTGTTTTGTGATTGCTTGATGCACTATTGTTTGAAAACGCATCAAATATGGACACCTGTATAAGTAAATTTGCCGTATTTCACTATTTTTTTTTTTTATATAGGCGGAAACGCAAGCCAGATGGCTGAAAATGTGAATAGTATGTATTTATGTTCCTTATACTGTAACAGCTAATCATGTGCAATTCTGGTTTTGTCGATTCCATTCCGATAATATTGGTGCCAAAGATGCATCACGCTCTAGAAAGTCATTTGCCGAGAGTGTCGGTAGAATAATGGAAAAGGTCAAAACCAACAATCATGTAGGCATCGTTTCGGATACCAAGGAGTTGTAAATTACATGAAAAATCGTTTGGAACAACTTGATTAAGGCTGAATACAAAGTCCGATGTATGGGAGCCACAGAGGTTAACACACAAAAAAATAAAAACAGGATCGCAATAAAATCGACCCATTTCTCAAGCGGATGTTGACTGGTGATGGAAAGCGAAAGGGTCACAGTGCAGGAAGATTTTGCTATGAGTTTGTGATTGCCCTACGGCCAAACTCTTAAGAAAGCAATCGTTCAGAAGTGCCCAGCTTCGGCCAATAGAAGAGGCCACACACATCGATGGTGACTCGCCAGAACCTCCGGCAGCTTGGTTAGGAAGTTTTTATCCATCCACCTTACAGCTCGGACCTGCCACCATTCCCACTTGTTTCTTTCTATGGCGAATGATTTTGCTATGATTTGCGCCTTGGCGAAACTTGTGAAAATCGACTGTCCCAGCTTGCAAATAGGGATGAAAGTTGTTATGGGAGATACATAATGAAATTACGTTCAAAATGATGACCAGTTGTCGAACAACACAGTGCATATTTGAATATACTCAATCTAACTATGGTAAATACGAGGTGTGTTAAAAAAAATAAGGTAATTTGCAAATTTCGCAGGCTATGTACATTCGATTTTTGATTACTATTTTTTTTTATGTTGGTACACTCGTCTCGAAAACATGTTGACGGTTTTATCCATATAGCATGTTTAGTTTGTTTGCGAGAGGCATAAATAAAACAAGTGATTGCGTGTTTGGCGATTTTCTGCTATCAAAAAAAATGGATCAAAGAAGTTGCTTCAAATTTTGTGTAAAAAATGGAATTAAGTGCTCAAAAACATTTGGAATGTTGACAGTGGCATACGGAGAGAGTACTCTGAGTTAAAAAAAAAACAAAAAATGCTCACAAGTGGTACTTTTCACAGAAGGTCGAGAAGATTTGAATGACGACGCTCGCTCTGGACGCCCCAGCGCATCAACAACTGATGAAAGTGTTGAGAAAGTGAAGAAAATTGTTATGGAGAATCGTCGAATCACAATTAGAAAAATTGCTGAGGATGTTGGCATATCGGTTGGCTCATACCATGCAATCATTTTGGAAATTTTGGGCATAAAGCGTATGGCAGCTAAGTTCGTTCTAAAATTACTGAATTTTGACTAAAAGCAACATCGCATGAGCAGGAATTGTTGAATGACGTCAACGATGATCCCGATTTGCTTAGTAGGGTCATAACTGGTGACGAATCATGTGCATATGGTTATTACATCAAAACCAAAGCCCAATCGTTCCAATCGTTGAAGAGTCCAGGAGAGTCAAGACCAAAACAAGTACCCCAAGTTCGATCAAATGTCAGGGTTTTGCTCACTGTTTTCTTCGATTATCATGACGTAGTGCATCAGGAGTTCTTACCACAGGGCCGTACGGTAAATAAAGAGTATTACCTTGAAGTTATGCGCTGTTTGCGTAAAGCAATACAAAAAACAACGCAGAATTGTGGAAAAAAATTCATGGCCTTTGCATCATGATAATGCACCTGCTCACTCATCTTTGCTTGTGAGAGATTAGTTGGCCAAAAACAACACCGTTATCATGCCTCAGCCACTGTATTCACCAGATTTGGCCCCCCGCGACTTTTTCCTGTTCCCAAGATTGAAGAAACCCATGAAAGGACGGCGTTTTGCGACGATTGACGAGATAAAAACCGAATCGTTGAGAGAACTCAAGGCCATACCAAAAAATACATATCAGAACTGCTTCGAGGATTGGGAAATATGCTGCCACAAGTGTATTATATCTGAGGGGGTTTACTTTGAAGGAGGTAAAATAGAAATTGATGAATAAATAAATATTTGTTGAGAAAAATGAAAATTGACCTTATTTTTGGAAAACACCTCCTATAGCCCCCAATGCTATACAAAAATTATGGATTTCTCATTTCTACAGTTTTTATTTTGTGCAATATACAGGGAATATTTAGAATATATTGGGTATTTTGAATGCATCGCGTTATCACCTTCTATAATAATAATCTATATATTTTGCATACCTAACACATTCTTCCGTACCCGCTTGACTATTCCATTTGGTTTGTGCTCTCTGTGCCTCAATCTTTCGCAACCACCATTTCCAACCATGGTGTTATAACTATCATATTGGCGAGGCAACGGCCAATTATCAAAGGTTGCCTAATTCCCGCTGAGAATTTTAAATCCTGTCATGATAATAATTGTAAAGCGTGCTTGCGTATACGAGTTTAAGTTGATAACTATTAAAATTATTTTGTCCAGTCCAACACTCGCAATAAGTCGACCAAGTCGGTTAAATATTACAGCTTACGTTGCAAATGAACATAAATTATAACAAATTGGTAGCGGCTGTGAGGTTTATAAAATGATGTATTCACCAGTATTCACAGATGTAATTATTTGTATGCATGAGGACGGTACAGTTCAACTTGATGGAATTAAGGAGAATAATTTATTGCAAAAAGCAGAGATTTTTTAATAAAATCACAAACGAGAATGTGTCAAAAAGGCTTTCTTAAGTTCGATAGCTGCCATCGGATAGAATGCGCATGTGATGTGAATTTTATTCAATATAGCACATTTAGATTTGGAGCTTCCATAGTGAATGAGCTGTACAAATTCAAGTAATTTATTTTGACAGTTAAGTTCTTTTGGCGGTGTCATATTTATGGGGAAAAAGAGTGCTTTGTACCAACTTTCATAGAGAACTATTTTGTTATGTTTTACACTTAGTTTTTAAGAAGCACAAACACTCATTTGCGATTCCGCATTACAAAAGGCAGGTTAAATGAAGTCAGTCATTTTAGATTTGCACAATTAGATTTGATCTGATGGCACCTACATATTATTTGGATGAAGTACTCAATAAATTACCTATTTATGTCTATTTCAATTTGGTAAATTTTGAGCTATTGATACGTTTGTGCAGAATATTTAAAATGCAAAAAACCTTAAAATGGTTGTAATTTGACCAGTGCGCCATCTTGTGCATTCCATAAAAATAATACCGGAAATTGATTATTTAAAGGGAGTGTCAAAATGTTGTTTGTTCGTCGCTAATTTGGCACAACTCTCCTCTATACGGAAGCGGATTTTAAACACGATCTGTTATTTTGTTTGTGTTTGCTGGTTTAGTGTGATTTATTTTCAGTGGTAAATTTTGTCAGTACACCTTAAGTGTGTTTTGCGATTTTTAAAATGGATACAAATATCGAACAAAAAATTTGTCTCAAATTTACTACATGCGATTATTTTCTATGGGGCTACCTCAAATCGGTAGTCTACGAGAATAATCCGACCAATTTAGAGCAGTTGAAACGGAACATTATTCAGGAAAGTAACAAAATACCGAGAACAACTTTGCAACGAGTTTTCCAAAATTTGCGACTTCGGTTCCAAGAGTGTCAAGCAGCCGAGGGAAGCCGTTTGGACAACATTATTTTTAAGTCTTAAAAATTCCCATGCTTTTACTTTTTAAAAATACAAATATATTTTTTTTATGTTTCGTAGTTTTTTTTCATTGAATATTTATACCGCCAACACCCTTATGGCCCACCCTGTATAATCTCCCCCTTTTTTAATAACTTCTTCCCACCGCTATGGGAATTTGTTAATTCCTCTCTCATAAAACTCGTGGGGTTTTTCTGGAAAAAAGCGTTAAATTCGATTTTTCACTTCCTCGTCGTTATGGAAATTCAAATCTTTCAAGTGGTCGACCAGACTACGAAAAAGGTGATTGTGAGACGGGACGAGGTCTGTGAGGTACGGTGGATGAGGTAAAACTTCTCTGGCAGTTTCTGACGGGCCCGCATGGCAAGAGAGGGCCCTCGGTAAGAGAGGTGAAGTACCCGCACATCGAGGTTGTTCACAAATCTGAGCTCTTTTATAACCCCGTGAACGATTGATGCTGATTTTTTCATTTTCATTTCATTTTCCATTTTTTCTTTTAGGAAATAATACTGCATAATATGCCTAAAATACTCTTTTTCGCTAATTTTTTCCACTTTTTAAAACTTCTTTTTTTAAATGCTTTAACCACTCACGACTAGAACGAGAACACTAGTAAACAATAGTAAACAATTTAGGGAAAAAGTGAGAAGAAGTTATGTTTAATAGAGTAAATAAGAAAAAGTCATCAAACAACCTCAATATTAGTATAACCGCATCGAAGCACCCGTTTTCAATCGATGAAAGGCGTAAAAGAGAATTCGCTGTAAAAACTGAAGTCTTTTGCGGAAAATGCGTTTAAAAACTGTTTTGATGATTGTGTTACTCGTTGTTATTAGTGTGTTATTTCAGAAGAGACCTAATTTGAAGGCGATACAATAAATGTGAATGAATAATAAACATTTTGTGTTTTATTGATCAATTCCCTATACATTTTTGACAGGATATATGTACCTTCAATTATAACGAATCAGATGGTTACTCAAACGGCAAATTAATCATTCTGTTAGAAGTAAAGCATTTCTAACTCTTGACCATTATATTACTAATTCAAAATACAATTGTATTTAGTACATTCATGGTAGAAGTTTGTTCCTACCGCCAATACTTTCTCCCTTAAGTACCCCTGTCACAACAGTAACAAAACTCCATTAATTGTAAGGCAATGCCAGCTTTAATTATTTATCCTATAAATAAACGTTATTTATAACCAACTGAGCGTAAGGTGGAATTGTTCCTGTGTTGAATCTCATGTTTAAATTTCTAAATATATCTGCTGGCTCCCTACGCTGTGTGTATTCTTTTCAGTTCTCTTGGTTTCCCCCCAAAACCAAGATTGACGCCCTCTGCAAATATTGACAGAATGGAAACTACAAGGCTATAAAGTAAAAATACAAAAAATAGAAAACATAGACGGCTATGAAGACAAAACTGTTTGGGAATAGGGGAAAAGGAGGAAACTTTATCAGTATAACTTTGTTAACAACTCTCAGACCACAAAAACCGCCAACACTTCATGTTGACAAGACACCAAATCTATAGCAACACCGAAAAAGAAAAAGTGGGGAACAAACTTTGCAATCAACAAAAAAAGAAAAAAAAAAAGAAAAGAAAAACGAAACTGAATCTGACAACTAAGGCAAAAAAGATGCCAATAGCAACCGCAAACGTTAGGGAGTTGCAATGTAGAAATGAATCTGTTAAGATTTAAAGTGACTTTTGACGGATGAGTGTCGGTTCTAACACCAGCAGCGACAACAGTGGCATAGGAAAGAAGCACAATTTCGGTAAATTCCCAAGAGCAGGGAATACTCTCCCTCAACCACACAGTTGCGACAATCTTGTCATAAATTATAGCATACATCACAAAGATAGCAATTTTCTGTAAGCATCATACGCAGATAAACAGGGAAACAGATTGAGCGGGGAGAGACGTGGAATGGAAAAGACAAATATGTGCTTATGAGAGTCCTGAAAGTCCTGGAAACACTGTGTCAATATTTTCTCAAAGTCTATGTCACTCTCAGAACAAAACTTTGTTCAGCTTAAAAATGCCGTTTCCACTTAACCCAACCAAGCGCCAAGGCTTTCTTGACATTGCCTAAGTGTATCCAGCAACGGGCTCTCTCTCTCTCTTTCTCTTTCTGTGCTAAGTCGCAGACAGAAAGTAATGACTTTTGCTTGTTATAACTTTAGATATTTGATACTTCTTTTTTATATTTTGTATTTTTTTGTTTGCGCTTTATGTTGCCATGTTTTTGATGTTTTTAATTTTTATCGGCACATTTTGAAGGAAAGGTATTTATAAAAGTTTCGACATTGACTACAATAACACAACACTTTTGGCCAGACTTGTGCTAAAATTTGGAATTAAGCACAAACTATTTTATTATATTATAGGACATGTTAATCAACTTTAAGTGATTTCGAGTATATTTTAATAAAAAAATCCAGACTTTGTAAAAGAACGAGACAAACTTTTACAAGAAATCTATGAACATATTTTGACAAACATGGAGAGATTGGCGTGCGTTTGTAACGTTTGTAAGCAGTTTATTTTAAAACAGCTTGAAAATGTTTCAAGTTCGCGAGTTTTTGTCATTTTTAAAAGAAAAAATTTTTCACATCTTATCTTGTTTTTTGATTTGATGCTATCGCCTTTTTATACCTTCACCTGAGGTGTTGAAGGTACTAATCATTTGATGCAACAAAAGGTGTAACACCCATTGAGGGCCTAATGTACCAATTATCTTTACACCAAATGCGTTTCATAACTCGATTTAGCATTGTTCGTCTGCCTGGTCAGTTGCCTGGCATACTGGTAAACTCGATAACTAACGTACATTTTTACAAAACTTTTTAACACTTGGCACAACCGATTATTTTGTCATGTATACATATTTTCATATATGTTCATACTTGTTTATTTATCTGCACAAAATTATGTCAAATTTGCTACACGTTGAGCGTTTGACAAGTTGAAGTTTCACAATGAAAATGGGCTGCATGAATATACGCCTTCTGGTAACTCCCACATTTGTTATCCGATTTTAAATTTTTTCTCTGTAATTTCTAATCAATCAGTCAATCTAATCAGTCTAGAGTGTTGTCCATTGTATTAATTTATAATACAATCTAAAACTTGGGAGAACTCAATCAAGTAATCACGCCTCTTTTATTAACTCCCATACGTCCCATACGTGTAGTTAGTAAATATAATTTTAACTCCACATTTATGCTGGTTTCCGTCAAATTTTGATACACATAATGTGATTGGTGAATTAAATTCCAAAAAATGGCACACAAATTGACCGTTTCATAGAAATTAAATTTTTTCGCTGTAATCTCTAATTTGGATTACCTAAATTTTTATCATTTGTGTGGCCTTACAATGATTGTGTAAATTTTGAAAAAATCGACTGAATAATTACGTCCTCTCTATTATCCCATATACTTATTTCTTAATTCAACACAGATGTTCATATTTTTCGTTCAATTTCACTAAATTCAGCATAATTCAGAATATGCCAGGCATTTAGTAAGTTTAGTTTTGCGAATAAAAATAAATCACGCCCCTTAGGGGACACCACACACTCAAATTGGCCGATATGGCAAAAATCTCTTTTCCTGTATAACTGCTAAGAAGACGATTTTAGTGAGTTGTTTATTTGATACGCCTCTTCACTTTTACACCAGTGCAAAAGAAGGTTGGACGAAAGTGCTTGTAAGTCAGTTCATCTGATTGAAAATTCTTAACATGGTTCAGTAACTACATCTAAGATTAGGATGGTCCCTTAAAAAGGTTTATAAGCTTGTATAGGTCTCTTCAATAAGCTTCCTGCATGTTTCTATTGGTATGTCATACCAAGCTTTTTGAACAAAATTCCATAACTGATCGTTATTTTTAAGAACCTCCTTTCAAATTCTTTGTTTCAACTCTTCCCAAAGATTTTCGATTGGATTTAAGTGCGGAGATTGACTTGGCCAGTCAAGAAGTGCAACATTATTATCTTGGAACCAATGCTTTACCAACTTAGAAGTATGGTTCAGATCGGTATCCTGCTGGAATGTCCATCTAAGAGGCATACTTTCCACAGCATAGTTCGACATCGTATTTTTGAAGATAGACTCTTCTATGGGCAGATTTTTTTTTAATTGGCCGTTTTTGCGCAATGTTGAGCTTAGCCTGCCCACGACTATGAAGGAGCATGACTAAACGAATTTTCGAAATTCAATGTATATATTCTTGTATTATAAATGAAATGATGGAATAGAATTTACAATTCAATTAAATGTTTTACACAAAGGAGATTATGATAATATCACTGTGGAATAAAAACAATTTTTTTATTTGTTGACAAAGAAACGGCAATAGATTTGGGTAATTCTTCGAGAAGATTTCAAATATATTTTGTATTCCAAGATTATTTCGAGTTTATAAGATAGTATGTAAAAAAGCACAAATAAGTCTCTGCCATCTTTTGTTCAAATCTAGTCATTTGCTGTGAAAGAAATGGTACGTTATGTGTTATTCAAAATAATACCTATCGCCGGCCAACACTTTCTTCCATCTTGCTGTCAGCATACGAATACCGTGTTGATAGTAAGCTTCATTTTGCGGTGTGAAGCGCTGCTTAGACAGATCATGTCCAGATCGGAACAAGTGATAATTGGACGATGTCTGGTGAAAGTGTCGGATAGGGTAGGAGTTCTCAATTGCGATTTTCTAAGTACGTTTTGACCATCGCCGCGACATATGAGGGAGCGTTATCATGCAATACATTAATTTTGCCGTACCTTGAGTAGTACATACTTCTTAAATTCTCGGTTCAGCTTCATCAATTATGTTCTGTTAACCCTCCCAAATACACACAGCTTGAGTTTTTTCACAAATGTTCGTCTTGGCTATTGATGTTGGGTCATTGCAGCGAACCCATTCTTTCAAGAAATTAGTTTATTGGTGATATATGCAAAAAAGAAAAGGACATCTCGTGTGCCTTATGTTTTCATTAAAAAAAAAAACTTCCAGAAACTTTTACCTCAACCCTCTGCTATTTTATGTCTTGAAGCCCCTTCAACACTGTAAAATCTTGCAGGAAAATACAAAAAAAAAAAGTAAACACGAGCTTTGGTTTTATTCTTAGCTTTTTAG
>JAHXMU010027267.1:50206-61056 GCA_019455685.1 Philornis downsi | reverse complement strand
CTTTTCGTATAGAAAAGTGTCTTCATAGACGCTTTTCGTATAGAAAATTGTCTTCATTGACGCTTTTCGTATAGAAAAGTGTCTTCATAGACGCTTTTCGTATAGAAAAGTGTCTTAATAAATGTTTTTCGTATAGAAAAGTGTCTTTTCGTGTAGAAATGTGTCTGCATAGACGCTTTTCGTATAGAAAAGTGTCTTAATAAATGTTTTCCGTATAGAAAAGTGTCTTCATAGACGCTTTTTGTATAGAAAAGTGTCTTCATAGACACTTTTCATATAAAATATTGTCTTCATAGATACTTTTGTTATAGAAAAATACCTCTGCAAACACTTTCATAGGCACTTTTCTTATTGAAAAATGTCTTCATAGACAGTTTTCTTACAGAAAAGTGTCTTCGTCGACTTTTCCGTATAATCCCCTTTATTTGAAGCTGATTTCAGTCAAGAATCTCGGGGCTACTTCTACTTGTGCTGGTTGCTGCTTGCGGCTTCGGCGAGTTGTCAATTTATTTATGGTTGTCTTGCGGATCTTCTCCACAGCTTTGGAAATATCTATAGTTTTTTTCGTATTTTTTTATTTTTTCAATCAAACCTCAACATATGAAACATACGATCCGCTTAATATCACAGAGTATTTCCAGTCTATTAACTGGTCTAAAGTTGTACTCTTCTTAACATCACGCTATTCGCTGCAAATATAATACAAAGTTTAGAAGAAGAACGCCGTGAAATATGATTCTTAGTGATTATCGGTTGTGAGGTAATGAACCCAGGTTACTGTTTATTCATAACAGGTTTAAATTACAATTCACACGGAAATTGGGAGTTTACTTAATTGTCCCACACACACAACACACATACACGCACAGAATTACATATACTTATTGCCTAATACGGATATTTAAGCCGAAACAATACAGCAACATCAGCCAAAACAGCAAGAAATTAGCATGACCGATAACTCGTTCCAGCAGAGAACCTTGTTATTCACTCTGCAGTTTGTTGACCCTAAACAAATCGTACGTCGTTAGTTAGTGATAAGGAAGGCAGTCACACTCACAATCGATTGAAGGTCCATGTCTCAGGTGCAGTAAGCAGCTAGCAGCAGGTACTGGCCGCATACAAGGCACATTTGATGAGCCTTCAACTTATCCAATGTTTCTAAAACAACATCGTTTTCACCTTCGTTTTCGGTACAATTAGACTGACGCATCCATTGAAAACAACCCCGGCTCTTGAGATTCCGGTCGATGACAGCGGGCCAATAATGGATAACAGCAAGACTAGGCAACACACACGCGTACAAACACACGCAAAACAAACCAGCACATTCATTCCAAAGTGGCATCGACCAAAACATGTCCGGTGAAAAAAAAAAACGGTTAAATAACCTTAAACAAGCTTGAGTAAAACACAACGCAATAAAATAAAAGTGATTTTTTTTTGTTTATTTTGCACAAAAACACTACTATTTGTAATGAATTGAATACTACGATGATACTGAACAAATTCAAAACGGAGGGGAAAAAGTAAAAGGTAAATAAACGCACAAGATCAAGGCAAATAAACAAAAATTAGCAAATGTATTGTTAAACGATTACGTTGGGTAAACAAGAAAAGACAATATTTGAATAGTGTTGATTTGAGTCAATGATATTGTCAGTACGACATATTTTTATGATACCTAAAAACAATATGGCAACTATTTGTTGACGGAAATTTGTTAGACATTTCAAGCAAACAAAAAAAGGAGGAAGTCATTCGTCAAGAACAAAGCTTTCTCTAATATTATATGAGCATATTTTCGATTTCTCAGGAATCTCTTCTTAACAACATTCAATTATAATCATTTAAAGCTGTTTTGGATTTTGAGAACTTGACCCATGGCCGATTCTTTTACTATATATTTTGTTATGAATAAAGATAAACGACAGTAAAATAATTATCCTTTCCAAAAAGACTACACCAAACTGCGAAAATATCAAAGAATTGAGCAACGTATTTATAATTTTGACCAAGTACTGGAATCGCACCTGAACAAAACTAACTCACATTGAAAGCAGCGGGGAAGCCTCAGTTTTGTTTTAACTTCTAAAGGCGTTACCATATTAAAGTTATTTAAATAAAAAGGAATTGTTATGTTTACTTTCCGTTGAAATAACTAAAATTAAACATAAAGTAAAAATAAGCAGGTGTACTTATTTTTTCGTCCATATGTGTATATGTAAGATTCTAAAGGGTGTCCCAACAAGAACGCAAGATTTAAATTTGGCGAAATTCGAAGTGTCATTGTTTGACATTTGAACAATTGTTATTGTTTGCTAGTAGAAGGTACGATGTTAGTAAAAATGGAGCGCTACACGAATGAACAACGTATTCTCTTTGTGAAATTGCTTTACCAAAATTGTGACAGTTTTGCGGCTACAGTTCGCAAATTACGATCAATTTGGGGTCACAATAATGCTCCAAAAGAGTCAAGTGTAAAGAGATTAATGGATAAATTTGCCAAAACTGGGTCTGTTAGTGATGGTCGATCGACCGAAAAT
This sequence comes from Philornis downsi, assembly GCA_019455685.1. NCBI lineage: Eukaryota > Metazoa > Arthropoda > Insecta > Diptera > Muscidae > Philornis > Philornis downsi. The sequence continues at coordinate 58,510 of JAHXMU010027267.1, read as the reverse complement.
ATCGCAGCTGTACGTGATGATGTCGCTCAAACTCCATCCACCTCAATTCGACACCGAGCTCAGCAAATTGGTGTCTCGAAATCCCCTATGCAGCGAATTATGACGAAAGATTTGCATCTTCATGCGTACAAAGTTCAATTGACTCAGGAACTGAAGCCAGCTGACCATGGACAGCGAAGGGAGTTCGTTAATTGGGTATTGGAGGAGACAACATGAAAATGCTGATTTTGCCGATAAAATCATCTTCAGTGACGAGGCCCATTTCCATCTTAATGGCTTCGTCAATAGCCAGAATTGTCGCATTTGGGGTGAGGAAAATCCTCAAGTGATTCACGAGAGGCAAATGCATTCTCACTGTGTGGTGTGGATTTTGGACTGGAGGAGTCATTGGACCTTTTTTTTATGAAAATGAGGCATGTCAAGCGCAAACAGTCAATGGTGTTCGGTATCGTGAAATGACAACCAGTTTTTTCGTGCCTAGAATTGAAGAAATGAATGTGGAGGGCATGTGGTTTCAACAAGACGGCGCCACATGTCATACAGCCAGAGAAACAATTGAATTGCTGCATCATCTTGCGTTCTTTTTGGGACACCCTTTACTATGAAGACAAACGCAAAGTGCCTATCACGTAGGACAATAATCACTCTATCGATTTATATTTACGTATGTAAATACAACAAATTTTTGTACATACACATATGTATATATATACATATATACATGTATATATATATATATATATTTTTTTTTGTATTTGTTACGGCGACTGAGTGTTGTTACTTTTGTGCTTTGGTTTATTTGTGTTATCGTTATCTGTAGGATCCTTGGCCGCGCACTTACCATAAACTTTGGCTGTGCGTGCGAAACGAAATCTTTGTTGGACTTGTGCTGTGTCCATCCATCCCCCAGCACGTCCGCTTATTCACTGGGTGATTACAATGAAGTGCATCATAGCCGCAGTTTTGTCGTCGTCGTCGTCGTCAACGTTATTATTGGCTATTTGGTGGTGATGATGATGATGGCGGTGCTGGTATTACGAGTAGTAGCACAAGTTTCATTCCAATACGATTTAGTTCATTTCAGTGTTGACTAAAATACTTGCACTGCGTATCACATGTCTGTATGTATGTATGAGTAGGCATCTGTGTCCATGAACTTAAAGCGATAAAACTTGAAACAAACTCGCAATACCAAATTACTATTTACGTTTTGAAAATTAAAATACGCGAATTATTTTTAGACCAAACAAGAAACAAACAAAAAAAAAAAAAACCGAAGAAAAATGTTCAAAGGAAGACAAAAATTTAAAATCGAAACAAGCTGCTAATGTATGGATATTTAGAAATTAAAATACGAGGTTTGTTCAAAAAATAAGGTGAATTTTAATTTTTCTCAAAAAATATTTATTCCTCGATTTCTACTTTATCTGCTTCAAAGCAGTCCCGCTCAGATGTAATACACTTGTGGCAGCGTTTTTTCCAATTCTAGTAGCAGTTCTGATATGCACTTTTTGGTATGTCTTTGAACTATCTCAGCCATTCGGTTTTTTCCTCCTCAATCGACGTAAAACGCCGTCCTTTCAAGGGTCTCTTCAATCTTGGGAACAGGAAAAAGTCGCAGTGGGCCAAATTTGGTGAAAACGGTAACTGAGGCATGATAACGATGTTGTTTTTGGCCAAATAAGTTCTCACAAGCAAAGATGAGTGAGCAGAGGTATTATCTTGATACAAAAGGCATGCGTTTTTTCCACAATTCCGGTCGTTTTTTTCGTATTGTTTCACGCAAACGGCGCATAACTTCAAGGTAATACTGCTTATTTACCGTGCGACCTTGTGATAAGAACTCCTGATGCACTACGCCATGGTAAACCAAGAAAACAGTGAGCAAAACATTGACATTTAATTGAACTTGGCGTGATTTTTTTGGTCTTGGCTCTCCTGGACTCTTCCATTGGGACGACGAAGTTTTGGTTTCGATGTCTTAACCATACACTCAATTGATTCGTCACCAGTTATGACTCCTTTAAACAAATCTGGATCATCGTTGACGTCATTCAACAATTCCTGAGCGATGCTCATGCGACGTTATTTTTGGTCAGAATTCAGCAATTTTGGAACGAACTTCGCTGCCAAACGCTTCATGCCCAAAATTTCCGAAAAGATTGTGAAGTCCCAAATGCAGTTTGCTGTCAAAGCAACTAAAACCAATACCCTTTGTAGCCAAGTATTTCATCGTGTTGTAACGGGTGATGAGACATGGATTCATTACAGCAATCCCAAGAAAAGAAAGTCATGAGGGCTGCCCTGCCATGCTTTTAAGACGTCGCCTTGGCCGAATATTCATGCTGCGGAGGTTATGCTCTGTATTTGGTGGGACCAGATCGGTGTTATTTATTACGAGTTGTTGAAATTAAGCAAAACCATCACAGGGGGGATCGTTATTGACTTCAATTAAAGCGATTGAGCCGAAAAACGCCCACAATAGGCGGAGAGACACGAAAAAGTGATTCTTCAGCATGACAACCATCCGCCTCACGTGGCAAAGCTTGTTAAAACCTACCTGGAAACGCTGAAATGGGAAGTCTTACCCCATCCACCATACTCTCCAGATATTGCGCCGTCCAATTATCACTTGTTCCGTTCGATGGCACACAATCTGGCTGACCAGAAGTTCCTCTCTATGACGACATCAAGGAATGGTTAGATTCGTGGATAGCCTCAAAAGATAAACAATTTTCGCGTGACTGGAATTCAAGCTTTGCCAGAAAGATGGCAAAAAGTAGTAGCTAGCGATGGGCAATACTTGCAATGCATCATTTGTAAACAAGTTTTCTTAAAAAAGTTGATTTTTTATAAAAAAAACAGCAAGAACTTTAATGCGCACCTAATAATTAAACCGAAACTGAAATACTTGGCTACAAAGGGTATTAGTTTTGGTTTATTTTGACAGCAAATTGCATTTGAGACTTCACTTGAATATATTATCCATTGGGTTAGAAGCAGCAGTCTCTTTCCTTTTTAGGATGGAAACTCATCCTTTAACCATCTATAGTGCTAGTTCTAGTTAGCTACATAATCGCAGTTGTTATTTTACAATGATAACACAAACAGAAAAGAAACAACAAAACAGCAAACCATCAAGCATTAGAAGGACTCAGACATAAAATTCTGCTCCTGCAATATCTACACTCTGTATAGAGAAGGTATCCTCGAATGTCTTCGATAATTTCAAGGCTGACATCACCATGGCCATCCAGGAAATGCGTTTGACAGGGCATAAATAGAATTGCCATAAAAACAGCCGCCATGCAGAGAGTCCAGTATTGTGAATGTCGATTTGTAATTGATAATAGACTTAGACACTGTCACGTCGCCCGCTGCCATGCAAGTGGAAAGAAACTTTCTATGAGTGCCAAGAGGAAACAGACAACCACTGCCCTCCTTGCTACGATGTTAAAATTGTTCTGGGAAACTTTAATATACGAGAATAGAGGCAAAATGTTTATTTTTTGTTGTTGTTATTATTATTGGGTTGTTCGGGAAGTTGTTTCGGCTAATTCGTTAGTTCACCATACGTCTCTTCTTATGACGTAGAGTTCCTTCAACCACCGTCATAACTTCCTCCCCAAGCCTTCTCTAAACTGTTTACTATTGTTTACTTGTATTCCCGTTCTAGCTGTGAGTGGTTATAGAGTTTTAAAAAAAAGTTTAAAAAGCGGAAAAAATAAGCGAAAAAAGCATTTTAGGCCTATTATGAAGTATTACTTCCGAAAAGGAGAAATGGTTGCTGAAGCCAGCAGAAAAATAAAGCCTGCTTATGAAGGAACCGGACCAAATGAAAGAACTTTTCAGAAATGGTTCAAACGATTTCCTACAGGCGGTTTCTCCGTAACGGACGCTCCAAGATCAGGACGGCCAAAATAAATTGTTTCCAAGGATTTGAGAGATTTAATTATTAATAATCCACACGCAACAGCTCTCATTCATTCACGGAGTCATAAAAGAGCTCGGATTTGTGAGCATTCTCGATGTGTGGGTACCTCACTCTCTCCCCGAGGTCAACCGCCTGAATCGCCTTGACGATTGCGATAACCTAAAGATAGTTATTTCTTATCCTTCTGAAGAACCTCATCACCGGGGGTGAAGAATGAATAGTCTACAACAATGTCATGCGGAAAAGATTATGGGGGGGGAAACCCAAATGAACTCCCTCAATCCACCTCTAAAGCGGGCCTTCAGCCCAGGAAGGTAATGTTGTCTATTTGGTGGGATGTCAAAGGAGTAGTCTTTTTTAAGCTTCTCCCAACAAATCAAACGATTCATGCGGACTACTACTACTATATGACACAATTATATAAATTGAAGACAGCATTTGACGAGGTCCATTGCTCAGAACCGATTGCTTATTCACATATCCATTCAAATGAAAATGTGCCTCATCACTCATTATGATTTTTTCATGAAAATCGGGGTTATCATGGCCGAGCTGTAACATCCTATTGGCATATGTACGGCGGCTTAAATGGCCTTGTGGAGGAAGCTCTTGTGTCGACTGAATCTTAAATGGAAACAAATGCAAATCCTTGTGCAAAATTGTGGCCAAAGTTGTTCTTTGAAGACCTAGCTCCTGAGCACGGCGTCGAATTGAAGCTGATGGATTGTTTTGAACAATTTCTTGAGCAGCAGTAATGTTTTCAGCCGATTTTGCAAGTACGTTGTGGTCCATGCTTGGTCCTATCAGCTACAGACCCTCTTTCTTCGAAATCATTCACAACACGATAAATCGTGCGTTTTGTTGGCACGTTGATTCTCCCAAAAATTTCACATAACTTCCTCATCGTTACAGTAATCGATGATTGATTTTGATAAAATGTTTTAACGATTAAAACACGTTGGTTTATCGAATATTTGTCCATAATAAACTCGTCACGTCTCTACTTCACGACGGCCAAATATGAACTGTCAAGATTAATGTTTACTAAAATGGCGGCAAAACAAAGTGGCGTACCTTCCCGACGGACACCCTGTATTATAAATTCATTTAAGTTATGACCTCAGCCCAGCCTAAAGAATTCATTATTTTGGCAATTTGATAAATAATATCCATCGCCGTACAAACAAATTGAAAAGAAATATTACAGAAGCATTTCAATGGAATCGATAAAATATTTTTCAAGCATTACAGCTTAAATATTTTATCGCTCTGAAGTTCAATGCACTTGCTTCATTTCAACTGGAGGTTTATTATATACATTACTAGAGCGTTTACTGTAGGGTTCTTAAGGAGTAATGTGCTCGAAAAACTCCAATAATGGGTTCACACTCCGTGACTCAGGATCAAGAATCAGCACTTATGATTTGATTTCGAAGAGTGCCTGTCCCCTTTCATATGTCGTTCAGTGCAATTTGATTTGCTTTTTATATAGATAAGGTGTGCAAAATATACTGACATACACATTTATCGTAGATCAACATCTCTTTTTCACCCCAAAAGCTACTTGATTGGTCTCCCTTCTCAGTTGGCTTTCATTGAGCGATTTTATAAGAAAATCATTAACTGTCTACAATTCGTTAGATGTAACAAACAAATCTGTACCTTTTTGATGGACAACCCAGTGTGGTGTTAAAGCTGGGGAGGTCACAAAACTTCCCCCCCCCCCCAAAAAAAACAAAAACAAATCCCCGATGACTACGACATCTATCGGTTGCAGTCAGAAAATGGTTGAACGCAAAATTCCTTCTCCAAGCTTTTGCTGTCTCTCACTTCAATTTCACTTCCTGTACGACAACAACAACAACAATTTGAAGCGTGATGTGGATCTGGATTTAAGATTTCAGTGCTTCTCACGATAATCAACAGTAAATAGAAATGACATAATTGCATCAATCTTAGAAAAATTTCCATTTCCACATAAAAAATGAAATGAAATGAACGAATGAATGAAAAATGTTGTAGTAAAACAAAAGCAAACCAAAAACAACAACAGTACAACAACAACAAGAGTAATACCTCAAAGATAGAAATAAAAGAAAAATGAAAATGTTTTCGTTCATTTTTCGAAAAAGAAGCATAACAAATCGCTCAATGGAGCAGAAAAACATGTTCGCATACCTACAACTCTGGAGTGTTTGGTGAGGTTTCCAACAACCAGACCCTGCAACACAATCCGTCAGCCAAACTGACAACAACCGAAACGATTTTTCTATGGGAGCTAAAGGGAAAATTCACGCAGCTAAATGTTGTACCGGCACACGGATACGGGCACTGGCACGAGAGGTAAGAAGCGGTGGAAACATTTGTCATACAACTTGAGGGTTGAATTTCCCCAAGAAATTGTGATTATATGTGTATGTTTGGTGGTAAGCAGACGATGACGAGAAACAAGAAACAAACAATAAAAGCAAAGTGAAACGTTGAAGGAGATTTATATTTCTATAGAGAGCAAAAGAAGACACCGAATATTGGATAGTAAATCAAATCTTGTATAATTGCTATGATATCAGTCGATAGGTTTCCCATTGGCATTCAGTGTAGGACAAAGAGAGACAGAGAGAGAGAGAGAGGGAGTGATAGAGAAAGAAAGAGACATAGCGAGAAGTCAATAAAGGACATTTCTAGGAATCTGTTCTGTGCATGATTCCATTGGGGACTAATGAAATATATGAACTTTATTTTGAAGTGCCAAATTACATAGATTCTTAAAGGCTAAAATATGTTTTTCGGCAATATCCTTTTTTAGTATTTTATAAAAATCGTTTTTCAATTTCATTTTTCTATCAAAAATTGTAAATTTTAGACAGTGACTAACAATAAATGTGAGAGGAGAATGTTTATGTTTGGTTTCACAATAAGTTAAAAAAAAGTGTTAGATATCAGTAAATCCTACGAAAATGATTATTGAAGACAAATCAATTTTGGCGGTTTAATAAAGGATAATGATTGTACGATTCATTGTACGAGGGCGATCGCAAATGTAGCGGAACCTAACAAAAAGAAGACATAAAACAGTTAGGAAAAATTTTCTTTATGTTTCAACATAATCTCCTTTTAGGTCGATACACTTTTTCCAGCGATATTCAATAGCTTCTAATTCTGTTTATGGTAAGAACTATCAAACTCCTTAAAAGAGCCATCAACCGCAGACTCCACTGCTTCATTGTTGGCAAATCTTTTAGCACCGAAACATTTTTTCAAGTTTGCAAATAGAAAATAGTTTGAGGGAGCTAAATCTTGCAAAAAGGGTGTGCAATTCGAACTTTAATTTATTAATTTTTGGCCATCACAATAGTGGATGTGTGAACTGTTGCATTGTCTTGATGAAATAGCAGTTTCTTTTGTGTCAAATGTGGTCTTTCTTTCACAATTTTATCACCTAAATGCTGCAATAAATTAGCATAATATTCGCCGTTGATGGCTTTTCCTTTCTAATCAATAACAATAATCCCATGCGCATCTCAAAAAAGCAGACACCATTACCTCGTCTGCAGATGAAATCGTTTTCGCTTTCTTTGGGCATGATTCTTCCATTCGAGTCCACCGCTTTGACTGTTACTTTGTTACTCATATGTGAAGTAGTGGACCCAAGTCTCATCCATGGTTATAAACCGATGCAAAAATTTGGCTTTATTGCGGTAAAATATCACCAAACAATCTACTGAATTTCCGGAATTCAATTTCTTCTTTTTAACTCGTAATTAGTTAATTGCAGCAAACGAAATTATTTTTTATACATTGGCCGAGAGTTGTCTCTAAAATCGAGAATGATCGACCAAGTAATCACGCCCCTCATTAGCGTAGCAATAAATTCTTTCTATAGCTTCCCCCCGACGTGTTAGCTTCATTCAATACACCTTATCTGAAAACCCTGGGGGTTGGTAACAAAAGGCGAGATTCGAATGCACACGGTCTGGCTGACCAGCAGTTCCACTCATATGATGACATCAAGGAGTGGCTGGATTCGTGGATAGCCTCAGAAAATGAACAGTTTTATCGTGACGGAATTCGATCTTTGCTAGAAAAATGGGAAAATGTACCTATAGAAGCTAGCGATGGACGATACTTTCAAAGAATCGTTTGTAAACATTTTTACATAATATAGTTGCATTTTTATAAAAAAAATAGCGAGAACTTAGTTGCACACCTAATAAATAATAAATAATGAATAATGAATAATGAACAATAAATAATAAATAACAAATAATAATAAATAAATAATAATAAATAAATAATAATAAATAATAAATAAATAATAATAAATAATATATTAAATAATACATAATAAATACAGGGTTGCCCATATTCGA
>JAHXMU010027267.1:0-20206 GCA_019455685.1 Philornis downsi | reverse complement strand
TTGTCGTACAAAACAGCATCTCAAGAAACACATGTAAACCCTTGGCGTCTGGCGTAAATTCTGGCGGATGTACGCATTTCAAAAACGTGCCATAACTACCGTCGTTCAGTACTCCAAGAAGCAGTCTCAGAGGGCAGGTGACAAATATGGAAGGAAACATCTAAAACGTCACAGCTTTTTCAGTATGATTACGAGATCAGTTTTCAGTATTAACATTTTACAGCTTTATTTGCATTTTATCTTATGCAAAAGGTGTGAATTGCAAACTATTCAAGAAATCGCTAGTTAAGGAACGAAACTATAATATATTTTTTACACAAATGAAACGTTAACGTTTTAGCGACAAATTTGAATTTTTAGATTGGAATTGTAACGTGTAAATTGTAATACTTAAATGTATAAACAAAATAGTTTTTGCAATGCAAACAGTTTCAGGATAGCGCAGAAAGAATTCTTTTCAAATTTAATTATTGAACACTTTGGAGAATTTTTTTATGCCTAAAAGTTGCGAAGCAGGGTTTAGAATTACTAAATTATTTCCATTGCTGAAACATTCCTTTTAACTAAAACTACAAAGTTGATTGAAAATAATTAAAAGGAAGCGGCAAACAGACGAAATGTTTAAGCTTCAGCGCTTGCTGATTATGGCAAATTCACAAGTTGTAGTTAACAGCAGTAATCGTGTTGAGAAAAATGCCAGTTTGACTGCAAAAGCGAAGCAATTGTGTTGAAAGTCACAGCGGTTCCAAAACTAGACGACCTTAACTGCAATATTTTGAAAAAAAAATAATTTTTGTAAAAAAATGGCAACCCTATAAAATATATGTTTTAAGTTTCCAAGCGTCACGCCATTTTTTTTTTTTTAATTGAACCATCAAAACTAAACGATCGCAGTGAATTTGTAAACATAGAAAAATTGGTCACCGTTATGTAATTTAATATTTCCATTTGAAAGGTCTCAGCCCAACTAATATTAAAAGTAAGCTAGATTTTACTCTGGAAGAGTTTGCTCCTTTGTTTACGATTGTATAATATTGCATAGCAGAGTTTAAACAAGGCCGTACTAGCTGCCAAGACGAACACCATAGTGCCCGCGACCGCCCCCGGTTAAGAAAATCCACAAAATGGTATTGAAGCCGAACTAAATTCTACTCTGGGCGAGTCTGCTTCTTCGTTTACGACTATAAAATATTGGCTAGCAGAGTTTAAACGAGGCCGTACGAGCTGCCACGATGAACGCCGTAGGGGTCGACCAATTAAGGCGTCCACGCCAGACACTGTGAAGAAAATCCACAAAATAGTATTGGCTGATCGTCAGCTGAAGGTGCGTGAGCAAGCTGAAATTACAGGCATTTAAAAAAGTGGTGTGATGGGCGACGCACTTGCTTTCATTGGAGCAAAAACATTGTCGGGAAGATGTTTCAATAGAGCGTTGGGCGATAACCACGAATGAGACATGGATCCAGTTTTTGCCAAATAATTGGTCAACTGTAGTCTCAATTGAAGTTTCTTTGAAAATGTTAGCGTTTGCGATTTAAGCCAACGACTAATACTGCTCTGATTCAGACGCTTATTTCAACTTCTCGAGTTAGTTATATATAACTATATATTTCCAGGGTTTTCGAGGGCTTCTTCCAGAATAAATTTCTTTTATTTTACTAAACCAAAACTCAGTTTTTGGCAAATAATTGGTCAACTGTAGTCTCAATTGTAGTCTCTTTGAAAATGTTAGCGTTTGCTGTTTAAACCATTAACTGGGTTATGTTATTATTTACTGTTGTTTATTACTGTTGTTGTTTATTAATTCAACATATATGTTGTTCAACACTTTTATTTGTCCATCACTGTAGCAATTATGTGCATACTTTAATCACTGTGGGTATTGATAACGATTATCCAACCAACCAACCAACAATTATTCTGAATTCAACTACAATTATTAATATTTCATAATAAATTATCACTTTTATAGTTATAAATGTATACATATAAATAATTACGAGTATATACAGCCACAGTCACAACAATGGCAATCGATGACAATGACAGTGGTGATACGGTAGTGACAGGTGTAGTGCGGTCAATGATTGCCTGGGGAGAAAAGGAGTGGCAGACAGTGTGCACGCCTTTTGTAATCGGCAATTGTTGACATTGAAAAACACGATAGAAATCACAATATTTAGTTTTTCCGCACGCTCTGTAATTATCCCTTTTAATTGAATTGAATGTCATTAGTAATGGGCAAGTGTTGTAACGATGATGATGATGATGATAATGATGATGATGATGATGATAATTACATTAGAATTACATTTATAGGTAGCACTAATGTGTAATTTCATATAATTCTGTCGCTCGTTCGTTCAGTTATTTATTTAGTTCGTCAATCATTTGACATCTGCCTGCCAGTCATTTCATGGCTGGGCAGTGTGAATGATTTCATAAAGATTATAATAATACAGATTCATAATATGAAAATATTGTTCATTTTTTGTTTTTTTGTTTTTTCCATTCACTTTCAAATTAATACAATAATTATCAGATTAATGAAAGTAAAACGAAATGTGTTATTAAATGTCTCGCATTTTAGCTCCGTGAATAGACAACGTTAAACCGCTTGAGCAGGCTGGTTTCTATAGAATTCTGTAGTATTGCTGGTTAGCTTCAATTGCAATTAGAAGTGTAAGGCAAAATTTAATTAGATTAGAAAAGAAGTCGCTAATATTTGTAATGTGACACCGTAATTAAACGTAAAATGAGGAAATCAATAACAAATATGGATTTGATTTCGAGCAGAAGGCAACACTCACATTCGTCAGAGAAAACTATTGCCTGCAAAGGGGCCGAGCCGATGTTGTAATGGAATAAAACAAGCTGTGTTTGAAGGGTATTAAAAAAATTATATTTAATTTGTGTTATCTATTGAACATTTCGTTGATAAGCTTGGCTACAGTTTGGCTGTTAAATCTCGGATTAAAATAAAGGGTGTCCGAACAAGAACGCAAGATTTAAATTTGGCGCCATTCGAAGTGTCATTGTTTGACATTTGAACAATTATTATTGTTTGCTAGTAGAAGGTATGAGGTTAGTAAAAATGGACCGCTACACGAATGAACAACGCATTTTCATTGTGAAATTGTTTTACCAAAATGGTGAAAATTTTGCGGCTACAGTTCGCAAATTGCGATCAATTTTGGGCCACAATAATGTTCCAAAAGAGCTCAGCAAATTGGTGTCTCCAAATCCACTATGCAGCAGAATTTTGACGAAAGATTTGCATCTTCATGCATACAAAGTTCAATTGACTCAGGAACTGCAGCCAGCTGATCATGGACAGCGGAGGGAGTTCGTTAATTGGGTATTGGAGGGACAACATGAAAATGCTGGTTTTGCCGATAAAATCATCTTCAGTGACGAGGCCCATTTCCATCTTGATGGCTTCGTCAATAGGCATTGTCGCATTTGAGGTGAGGAAAATCCCCGAGTGATTCACGAGAGGCAAATGCATCCTCAACGTGTGACTGTGTTGTGTGAATTTTGGGCTGGAGGAATCATTGGACCTTTTTTTTATGAAAATGAGGCATGTCAAGCGCAAACCGTCAATGTTGTTCGGTATCGTGAAATGATAACCAGTTTTTTCGTGCCTAGAATTGAAGAAATGAATGTGGAGGGAATGTGGTTTCAACAAGACGGCGCCACATGTCATACAGCCAGAGCAACAATTCAATTGCTGTAGCAGTCATTTCCCGGTCGTGTTATTGCGCGTTTTGGAGACCAGAATTAAACTTTTTTCTTTGGGGTTTTTTGAAGTCGATGGTTTACGGAACAAGCCGACGACGACTCAGAGGAAATTGGATGCTGCATTAATGAAATACCGCAGCATTTATGCAAAACTGTCATTGAAAATTTCATTAAAAGATCGCGTGTGTGCCAGCAAAGCTGCGGCGGCCATCTGGCCGATGTGTTTTTCGATAAAATAAAGTTTCACGATTTTTTTTTAAATATCTGTTTTTTATTTAAAATTTAAATCTTGCGTTCTTGTTGGGACATCCTTTACAATTATTTTCCTTAATTCTATTTCCAATATTTCGACTAAAGTCGAAGTTAAAAGGTATAGTCGTTCTATGAATAATGACCCTTAACTGCCACAGTCACAGCAATAGTTAATGCAATGATTGCAAATGACTGCAAAACCTAAAAGTTGACTATCAACTAAGTTAAACAATATTTTTTGGGAATTTGAATAAAATTTTCGTTTGCGTATCATTAGAGTTGGTAATCCCAAGGTTTCGTTGTTATTATACAAGGTGTCCCTAGGGGAGGTATGCTACTTTATTTTGCCGCCATTTTGGTAAACATTAGTCTTGACAGTTCATATTTGGCAGTCGTGAAGTAGAGATGTGGCAAATTTATTAATTATTAATATTAATTTATTAATCGTTAAAACATTTTATCAAAAGCAATCATCGATTGCTGTGACGATGAGAAAGTTACGTGAAATTTTTGGGAGAAACAACGTGCCAACAAGGCGCACTATTTATCGTGTAGTGAATGATTTCGAAGAAAGAGGGTCTGTAGCTGATAGGGCCAAGAATGGACCACAACGTATTTGCAAGATCGGTTGAAAACATTACTGCTGCTCAAGAAAGTGTTCAAAATAATCCATCAATTTCAAATCGACACCGTGCTCAGGAGCTTGGTTTTCAAAGAACAACCTTGGCTACGATTTTGCACAAGGATTTGCATTTGTTTCCATTTAAGATTCAGTTGACACAAGAGCTTCTTCCACAAGACCATTTACGCAGCCATTTACGTATACCAATAGGATGTTACAGCTCGCCCGTTACAACCCCAGTTTTTATGAAAAAAACCATAATGAATGACTAGACACATTTTCATTTGAATGGATATGTGAATAAACAGTCAGGATTACAATGGAATTACTGCGAGACCTCTTTCCACAACAAGTTATTTCAAGAAATGGTGATGTTGATTGGCCTCCACGGTCACTTGATTTCACTGCTCCGGACTTCTTTTTGTGTGGATATCTGAAAAGTAAGATTTATGCAAACAAACCAGAAACGCTTGAGCAACCCAAACAAAATATTCGTGATTAAATTAATGAAATACCGCGTGAAATGTGTGAGAATGTAATGAAAATGTGCTCAAAAGGGCTCGCATGAAATTGTATTCCATACATAATTGCCGACATTAAATAAAACATTTATCAATATAAGATCCATTCTCTTTCATTTAATCAAAAATTATAAACAAACAAAGTAGTATACCTTCCCGACGGACACCCTGTATCTTTAAATTGAAATGTATTTTGAATAAAATTCATATGAAGAAATTTCAAAGTATCCACATTTTGGAAGTGACTGTTTTAGTCATCAACATTAACTCAATTTTTGTGGTTTCCAACGGCGTTGAATAAAGTTTCGCCGTGGAAACAAGAAATATTTTTTATGTGTGACATTTTTTTCCTCTATAAGATGGGTAAAATTTTCTTCTAACCCGTTAGAATTCTTAGAAAAACTTTCAATTTTACGATTAGCCTATCCATTGCCAAAACATTGATACTTTCAAATTTCTTCATTGGAATTTTATTCAAAATCTATTTCAATTTAAAGATAGAATAACAAAAAGACCCTGGAATTATCAGTTTTTTTAATTTTGAGTCGTTTTGACGATTGGACGCTACAAGAGCGATTCCGACCTAACAAAGAAGCCACAAAAAAGTTGGAAAACATTTTCTTTATTTTTCAGCATAATCTCCCTTCGGTTCGATACACTTCTTCCAGCCATATTCAAGAGCTTCTATACCTTGTTCATAGTAAAAACTGTCAGACTTCTTAAAATAGACATCAACCGCAGACTTCACCTTTTCACTGTTGGCAAATCTTTTACCACCGAACCGTTTTTTCTAGTTTGGAAATATAAAATAGTCTGAGGGAGCTAAATATGGGCAATAAGTTGCGTGGTGCAACAATTCTTTTAGATGTCATTTTATTATAGCTTCTATATGTACTCTGTAAAGTGCAAATTTCCATACTTTTCAATATATCTCATTTTCCCCAGTCATTTATAGGGTGATTTTTAAGATTTAGGTTTTTCAGGTTAGCAGCACTGGTTGGTAATGGCGTCCAAACGTCATCTGTCAAAGTGAAAAGTGTATAGTATACTCTGCCATTTCATCGTGGAAAGACTAACAAACAAGCAACCATTGCAAATCTTTGAAATTTACTATCAAAATTCGTGTTCTGTGACAAATGTGCATCGTTTGATATGACCTTTTTATGGTCATCATAATCGACCCGCTGAATCAACAATTCGTGCTGCTGTCTCCAAATTTCGCACCAAATTTACTTTGTTGGACATAAAACCTTCGACTCGCTTGCGTAGAGTGCGTACCGAAGAAAATATTGCAGCCGTAGCGACCAGTGTTAATGACGATCGACCGTTCTCAGCGATTGGACATGTGTTACTCAACCAAAAGGAAAATTTTACACGTCGATTTGGGTTTGAAAGCCTATAAAATTCAACGCGCACAAGAATTGAAGCCGAATGACCTACCACAACGACTCATTTTTGGTGAATGGGCCTTAAAAGCTCAATGAAAATCTGCTGTTTTATCGAAAAATTGTGTTCAACGATGAGGCTCATTCCTTGCTGAACGGATACGTAAACAAGCAGAACTGTCACATTGGGAGTGATGATGAGATCATGATGCCATACATGAATTAGCGAGGCATCCCGAAAAGACGACAGTCTGGTGTGATTTATGGACTGGTGGCATCATCAGTCCATTTTTCTTCAAAGGTGACCGTAGAAAAAACGTTACCGTCAACGGTGAACGATATTGAGCCTTGATACGCGATTTTTTGTCTGCCCCAATTGCCTGAGCTGAACTTGGTTGACATGTTTGTTTCATCAGGACGGTGCAACATGCCACACTGTTCGTGAAACAATGGAGATGTTGAGGGATGAATTTGGTGAGTAGCTTATCTCTCGATTTGGCCCTGTGAGTTGGCCCCCAAGATCTTGCGATTTAACGCTTCTTGATTATTTCTGGTGGGGTGGATATGTCAAGTCGTTAGTCTATGTGGACAAGTCGAACACTATTGAAGCCTTACAGGATAACACAACACGCGTTATTCGTGGAATACAGGCCGAAATGCTCGAAAAAGTGACGAAAAATTTGACCTTCCGAATGGACATTTTGAGACGGAGCTGCGGTTAGCATTAACATAAAATTGTCTTTAAAAATTAAATGACAAAGACCAATTTATCGATTCGAATACAAAATTTTAATATATGATGCAAATCTGAGTGTTTTATTCGATTTAAAAAAAAACAACTACGATTAAAAAATCAACCTATATTTAGTGGCGGAAATAAAATATTTGTGTGAACATTAGCTTCCTTCTCCTATAAGCATCTACATAATTCCAACTCATGCTCGCGTGCTCAAAAATTAATACTTTAATCGATTTGATTTAAAGCAAAGGTCATCTGTTTATAAACATGAGCACGAGTCTTAGTGCGCGTAAGCCTTTTCGCTTGGTTTCTTCTAAATTTAAACATTTCAGCTATACCTTTATTGCGTTTTCTCATTAAAAAGCAGCAAAGTTTAAAACCACAATGACGTCGTTTATACGGTCCCATACAACCCGTGTCCCCGTGTCGCCGTGTCCACCCAAAAAAGTGGCCATAAAATATGACAAAATGTGTTGGACATGCATTTCTTCTATGGTCACGTCAGCGTCACAACGAGTTTCATATTGAAATTGTCAGGGTCAGTTTTAACAAGTCCGAATATAAAACTTAGTGGTGGATGAAGTGCGTGGCTTTTTTGTTAGAGTAATGAGGGGAAACAGTTTTTTTACAAGCTCAAGCGTAACATGTAAACATTAAAGTTTCCGCGGCTGTTGTTGGTATTGGTGGTGGTGGTGGTGGTGGTGGGTATGGGAATACCACAACTAGCAGTGGCCAAGAACGTCATCGCAGTATACTTAGTTGAGTGGTAGTTTTAATAAAATGCCATAAAACAAGGTTGCATACAATGGCAGCAACATCACCAACGCCACACAACTGTGACCGCAAAATATTCACAATATTGCGGAAATTACATAGAAAAACATGTCAGAAATCATACTAAGATTAGTTCGAGGGGGCTGCGATAAAGCTTAATGCAAATGGTTTTAATAAAAATGACATAAAGTCTTAAAATAAAGGAGCAACAATATATGATTGTAACGGAAATGAAAGGGTATAACATGAAATGTGGAAAAATGCATCTCATTCGAAGGTCTGTTTGGCCAACTACCCCGGAAGGTAAAACTGCGATTGTATTGAAAGCGGTGTTAAATTTATTTTTTATTTATTTATTTTTTTTTTTGTCACGGAATAGTTGAGTGCATCTTAAGGGTTTAGAAAACCCCGTAAAATAAATTAAAAGTATTCAATTTACCCAAAAAGTGTGCTTTGTGCCTCTGTGGAAAGCTTTATTTTCAAGGAGAACCAAGGGATGGGTTAACCGCCCAGCAAAAGAACAGGAAGTCATTCCAAAAGGACAACATTTTCATCATTTCCGCAATAGCGCAACATATGCACATTTATCAGTTCCTCAAAAAAAAATTTGTATACCCCTTCCAAATCTCAACAAATTCAGTACTTTGTAAAATTGTAAACTGTAGATTGAATTACATTTAAATACTATTAATGTATTTGAATTCAACTATCACATAATCACATTTGATAGAAACACTGGCTTGCGGTCTATCGGTGAGCAACTAAGTTCCCGCTGTTTGCCAGTAGATGGTGCCAGTCGATTGTGCCATAACCTAAACGTCACTAGCCAAGCTTATGTAAACATACCTCCTCGACTCAATAGTGATTTTCTTTTGACGTCATATTCTTTTGGTTGTGTGAATATGTATGATTTTGTGCCAAATAATCGTCATATACGGGAAGTATTAATTTACTTCTCCCAATCGAAAAAAACGACGACTGAAGCTCTTCGAGAGCTTCAAATCGTTTACGGAGATGCTGCTTTAAGTGAAACAAAGTGTCGAAATTGATTCCATCGCTTTAAAGACGGTGATTTTGGTGTTAACGACCGTTCGCGTGAAGTAAGACGAAAAACCTCGGAAGACACTGAATTGATGGCATTGCCTGATGGGTATTCGTTTCAAACGCAGGTAAAGCTTGCTTCAGTATGAGGAGTTACCCCTCAAGCCATTTCCAAGCGATTGCATGCGTTGGAAATGATTCAAAAGCAATGAGCTTGGCTTCCTTATGAGTTGAAGCCAAGAGACGCTGAGCGTCGTTTTTACGTCTGTGAACAACTGCTTCAGCGACGAAAAATGAAGGGTTTTCCTCATCGTATGGTAACGGTTGATGAAAAATGGATTCATTACAATCAATCCCAAGAAAAGAAAGTCATGGGGGCTGAACGGTGATGCTTCTACGTCGTCGCCTCGGCCTAATATTCACGCTGCGAAGGTTGTGCTCTGTATTTGGTGGGACCAGATCGGTGTTATTTATTACGAGCTGTTGAAACCTAGAGAAACCATCACTGGGGATCAGCAACGACTTCAATTAATGCCGTTGAGCCGAGCTTCGCGCGAGAAACGCTCACAATACGCGGAGCGGCACGAAAAAGTTATTTTTCACCATGACAACTATCCGCCTCACGTGGCAAAGCCCTTTTAAACCTACCTGGAAACGCTGAAATGGAAAGTCTTACCCCATCCGCCATATTCTCCAAATATTGAGCCGGCCGGTTATCAGTTGTTCCGTTCGATGGCTCACGGTCTGGCTGACCAGCTGTTCCACTCATATGACGACATCAAGGAATGGCTAGATTCGTGCATAGCCTCAAAAGCCAAAAAGTAGTAGCTAGCGATGGATAATACTATTAATAAATCATTTGTTAACATGTTTTTATCATAAAGCTGCATTTTTGTAAAAAAAACAACAGCGAGAACTTAGTTGCGCACCTAATAATTTCGGTGTGAAACTTCGGATCGAAAAACAAAATTTCTTTGGTGAAATGAAAAATTACACCATAATTACAGCGATTTCATTGCTATAATAACTTTTATAAAAAGGTGAAAAAGAAATATAAAAAAAAACTGCTTCCTTCCTTTGACAGGTTAGCGATTACGCAAATTTTGCTCTAAAAATTGGGATGAATTTCAGCTTCCGTGGATGCACTTCTTTTTCTGGGGGGTTCACAACATGTACATTCGAAAAAAAATTAAGTCTAATTCCTTGCTGAATTCAGCAAATTCCCTTCAAAATGTGTCACAAACTGAGATTTCGATATTTATTCCAAAAATCGCACAATAAGAGTTATACGTTTTTCGTTGGAAATAAAAGCCATTTACGAATTTGGGTCGAACCGAAGAACTAAAAATAATCAAAACTTACTACAAAAGTGGTGATTCGAACGTGGTCGTTTTTCGTGCATCACGGAGTGATTACGGTCGTCATAATCGACCTGTTGTGCAAGGAATTGGGAAGATTATAAAGAAATTTGAAGAGACTGAAAGCGTTACAGATGTCCATCATCGCGTTGCAGGCACTGAAGAAAATATCGGTTCCGTTAGTGAAAGTATGGCGGATATTCCCAATTTGTCGATTCCTCGCCATTCTCAGAAATTGGACCTATCTTACGGCTTATTATGGCGTATTTTAGATTTGGATTTGCACTTTCATACATACAGAGTATAACTCTCGCAACAATTAAAGCCAGCTGATCATCCACAACGCCATAGATATGCTGTTTTGGTGCTACACCAACAGGCATTTAATACTGATTTTTCGAACAAAATTTTCTTCAGCGATCAAGCTTATTTTGTCCCTCGTCAGCAAGAAAAATTGTCGCATATGGGGCTCCGACAACCCAGGAATGATTGTGGGTAAGCCATTGCATCCAGAAAAAGTGACTGTTTTGTGCGCATTATGGTCTAAAGGTGTCGTTGAACCGTACTTTGTTGAAAATGTCGCTGGAGGAACCGTTACCGTCAATTCAGAACGCTGCGGCCGTATGGTAATCGACTTTTTTTGGCCTGCAATTGAAGATTATGAACTGGACGATATGTGTTTTCAAGAAGATGGTGCCACGAGCCATACAGCACAACCGAATTTGGCTTTATTGCATGAGAAGTTTCCAGGAAGCTAATTTCACTTTTTGGCGAAGTCAGTTGGCTACCAAGATCATGCGATTTGACGCCGTTAGACTTTTTGTTGTGGGGCTAAGTCAAAGACCGTGTTTATGCTGAAAATCCCCAAACGTTGGATCATTTGATAACCAACATTCGTCAAGTTGCCGTCGAGATACCGCCCCAATTGTAGCAAAAAGTTGTCAGAAACTACCTTAAAAAGTATTCACGGATGCATTCAATCCAGAGGCGGTCATTTAAATGACATTGTATTTCGTACATAATGATAAGGTCCAGGCATTGTAATGAAATAAGAGTTTTATGGAAATCATAGCTTTATATGTGTTTTATTTAACTTTACTTTTGAAATCGAAACCCCTGTAGATTCGATTCTTTCTGCATCTACTTTGTAATTAACTTGATCGATAATGTAGTTTGGCTACTTTCGACCACTTTTTGTGTCAGAAGCACTTGGAACCAAATAGGAATTAAGGCTCTGTGCTAGAGACTATTTATGAACTCAACTAAGGACATGATCGAAATGATTTACATTCTTTTATGTATCAGAACAAGTCTTAGAATAGAATATTCGCATTTGTAAGATCAACCGTGTGGCTGAGCTCGTATGATGAGGGCTGGTCCATGAGCTGATGCGTGCTGGCTCGTGGGATGGTTTTTTGGCACAAAGCGACAATAAAGCACGTGACAGCTCCTGAGCTTAATAGCGAACAACACATGCTCAGAAGCTTCCTTGTTTTTTGACTACTTTGATTTGCAAATGATATCTGTTATATTTTAGCGTATTTATTTAGACAACTGCAGCAATAGAATGCACTCTCCTTCATGAACCGAATGTAAAGAAGAATTCCAAGTGATTCTATCTTCTGTGCTTTCTAGACTTTCCAGACATTAGGTTTTGACAATGTATCAGAATCCTACTCCTACTCGACTTTTTCTGCGCCACTCTACGAGATAATAATTAAAAATTTTTCATGCTGGAGCGTTTTGGTCCACGCGCACGACATGACACAAACAAGCGTAATTGTTGTACTTTGATACGCTGTATTTTAGACTCGTATGCCCACAGCAGTCATCATTCGGATCCGCTACGAATAAAACTTAATAATGTCGCTCTGTATTTTAGAAGAGCATTGCTTGCAAGCGATTCAATGATAAAGCCTTCTCCTCACAAACAAAAATCCAACTACACCAGACATCGGTTTCACCTACCTATCTTGCTATATGGTGCAGAATCCTGATTTACGATACCAGAGGATGCATCAATTCTGGCAGTCTTCGAGAGAAAAACACTCTGGACAATATATGAGTCCATCATGGTTAACGGAGATTATCGGCGTCATATGAACCATGAGCTTTATGAGGTGTATATCGACGTCGATGTTGTTAAACACCTTGACTGAGTCATGTTGTTTATGGATGGGCCCAAATGATTCAGTATGAAAAGTCTTCGAAAATAAATTAGAAGCCGATCAAAACTCGACTGGAACGACCAAGCTTTCGAAGCGATGGCAAAACTTGGTTTAACGAATTGGGGAAAAATCTTCAGAATATCGGAGCGCTAAAGATTATTTTTTATGTGACGCATATATTAGATAAGAATGGCCACTATAGTCGTCATCTACATAAGTAAGGGCCAGTAATAAATTTAAATTTATTAATGTTTTTGAAAAGAGTCGATTTGTGAGCCGGTTTTTGTGTGCCAGTTCAAGAGTTAGCGTTTATTGCTCTTAATACTCGGCACATTTTAAAGGAGCTCTCTCCGCTACTTTCGACTCTTCTGAGTGAGAATATGCTAACTCACACATATTTCAAAAGTGTTATTTACTATATTTGCGGCTCTTGGTATTTTTTTTTAAGATCTAAGAGTTAACTTTGCGTTTATCAAAAAAAAAAATTAAAAGAATCGCGAGGTACAGGCAGGTACAGGCAGAGGAACCTTAGTTATTATTACGAATAGAGTTTCATTTTTATGTTTGCCTAACGGTAATAATTGTGTTGCACATATGGTCGAAAAAATAAGTTTAATTTCAGTTACTTTAAGGGAAAGTAAACATGACAATTCTTTTTTATTTAAATAGCTTTAATATGGTAATGCCTTTAAAAGTGTAAACAAAACTGTAGCTTTCCCGTTGTTTTCATTGTAAGTTTGTTCAGGTGTGATTTCAGTACTTGATCAAAAAATGAATACGTTCCTCAATTCTTTAATATTGCCGCAGCCTGCTGTAGTCTTTTAGGAAAGGCTACTTATTTTACCGTTGTTTATCTTTATTCATAACAAACTATTTTGTTAAAAAACCGGTCATGGGTCGGAAAAGTCATTGTTCTCCGGAGGAAAGAAAAATTGTTTCAAGACTAAGAGAAAATGGTCAAAGACTTCGTTCTATGGCAGAAACTATGAATTGGTCGCTATTTTTTGTACAAAATGCTTTAAAGCCTAAAAACCCCGTCGAAGGTCGCGGAAGACCCAAAAAAACTTCAAAAACAACAGATATTCGTATTGTAACACTTGCGAAAAAGGACCCCTTTGTATTTTCAAGAGCGATTTCAGCAGAAATTGGAAATGTGATGTAATGTCATCGCGAACGGTTCGTCGTAGACTATAAGAAGCACATTGACCAGGATGGATAGCCAGAAAAGTTCCTTTGCTTAGGCAAAAATTTAAAGGCTAGATTGGCGTTTGCAAGAAGTCATTCCCATTGGTCCGGAGGAGACGGTGAAAAAAAATGGCGAAACATTTTGTGGAGCGACGAAACAACAATTAATGTATTTGGAAACGATTCCAGGCACAGGAATGTTCGATGCCCTAAGGGTAAGGAATTCCATGTTCGCTTTACAAAGAAGGCGGTCAAGCACGGGGCCGGCAATATTATGGTCTGGGGTTGTTTCTCGTGGTATGGCGTGGTCGTCAACACTATGACCAGATTCCACTACAAAAGTATCTTGGAAAATACGATGTTGAACTATGCTGTGGAAAGCATGTCTCTTAGATTAGATGGACATTTTAGCAGGATAAAGATCCGAAACATACTTCTAAGTTGGTAAATAATTGGTTTTAGGATAATAGTGTTGCCCTTCTTGACTGGCCGATTGACTTGGCCGGACCTAAATCCAATCGAAAATCTTTGGGGAGAATTGAAACAAAGATTTGGAAAGGAGGTTCTAACAAATAAGGATCAGTTATGGAATTTTGGTAAAAAAAAAACTTGGTATGAAATACCAGTAGGAAAGCTGCAGGAAGCTTATTGCCAGCATGAGTCAACAAAATAATTGAAAATAAAGATAGAGGAGAAAATGAAGATGGACATACCGGTTTTTATTGAAACTCAGCCAATTTAACGGAAAAAAGTTGATTTTTTTCTTTTTTTTGCTTATTTTAACTAACTGTACTTATTATTTTGTCCAATGTTTTTTGATTAATTTCTTACTTTTTTAAAAATACTAAATTTAATTTTTGTTTTTTGTTATTGTTTTAATATTTATTTTATTTTGAATGTTATAACAAAAGAGATTAGTATCTGTTTTTTTTTTTCATTTAATTTAAATAAATTTTCGTTCACGAGCCTTTAAAAAAAATATAGGGTGTACTTATTATTTTGACCTTATGTGTACGAGTATATAAACCTTCGACCTGACGATACAATGATGTCTAATAGAAATAATTATTAAAATAGAAATAATTACGATTATTTATCAATCCAAGTGTTCAATCCAACAACCTTGTAGCTAAGGATATAAGATATCCAAAGCCTGCGGTAATAGCGAACTTGTAATGGACTTCATAATAGCTGAAGCAGTACCATCCATTCGCCAAATTGAAAGAACACCGCCTACACAATATTCCATTGCGTATTGCTGTTCATTTGTTTCCGCCCACATTATTTCCTAGTAAAATTTCGCCTATAATTGAATTCAAATCGATTCAGTTCATTTCGATTCCAAATAAATTTGAAATTAAATACCGCATAAAAATTAAACCAAACCATTCCTATCCACTTCCAGACCAAACACATTCGCCGTCGTCGCACAAATACCCAGCGGCGGCAGAATTATTGCGTCTAAATCAAGATCAAAATATTTGTACAACTATTTTCGGAAGAAAACAATAAAATGTATTTCTATTTTTAAACTTTTGCAAACAATAATTATTTACATACACGTTGGAAATGAAGGCAACAAACGAATGAAAATGGGTGGGGTGGTGGTATCGCCAACACAAACATAACGGAAAGAGTACCCTGGCAGGCGAAATTGTTTGCATTTAAGAGCAAATTGCAGAAAATCGATGATACGAAAGAGTCAGTGAAGAGAGAAAGAGAGAACAATTAAACCTCAGACTCTTGACTTACGTCATAACTAAAGAGCTACGAAATGAGTTCACAAAGTGAAAACATACAATTATTAATCAACTCAGTAGCGGCCATGTACAAAGTGAAATGCAACAAGATAACTACATAATGGGGAAGTTTAAATGGAAATGACTAAGAAAATGTAAAATCGTTACAATTTAATTTTTAAAGGCATTGGAAAGGAGATTAAATTTTTCCTATTTTGTGTGATTCAATTTACAGGAGAAATTGTTGTTTTCAGAGAAGAAGGGGGAAAAAACCAATAATTTTTATATCTCATAAGAGAAGGTTGATAACTCTTGATATTAAGCGTCAGTAGAAAAGTGCCTTTGCCCAGCTAGAATGAAATCATTCCCCAAGAATAGCATTTTCACAGCTTCTACGAGTGCTGTATGAGCATATTTTCCAATTCTTAGGAAACTCTTCTGTTTTGTTACCCACTAAAATTCATTTTGCTTTAGTCATGCTACAATATTGAAATGAATCTATTTCACTAAACTAGTAAATATATCAATGAACCATAAATTTGAACAAATATTTGGTGGAATATAATTTTTATTTTTAGGTGTTTTTCTGAAATTTAAGTGCGATACTGCGATACAACATTGAAATGATTTTCGCGATGAAGATTTTCACCTGTTTTGAAGCAGCAACTAAGCATTATTTGTAAGCGTTTACTAAATCAAAGTTTTTGCACCCATATAAATGTCCACCAGTTTATGAGATCTGGAGAAAATATACTGAAACGAAACCAAAACCAACAGTACGGCAAAACATGTTAATTTCATTGATGGTTATCCAAATTTTTACAGCTTTAGAGTTAAGAGCCGCAGTTTTCGAGGTTTTTCTATAATTTTTTTTTTCGGGGCGGTTCCTGTTTACGGAGCCGCTCCCCAAAACTAGCCGACCTGACGTTTAGATGTTGCCAGTAGGAAAAAATTATTTTGGTAAAAAGTCGCAACCTTACAAAACATATGTTTATCGAAAGGAAACGATCTCAGTGAATTTGTAAACGTGGAAAAAGTGGTCACCGTGATTTAATATTTTCAGATTAATATTTTTTCAGATCTCAGTCCAAATAATATTAAATCCGAGCTATATTATACTATATGGAAGTCTACTCCTTCGTTGACGATTGTAAAATATTGGATATCAGTTTAAATGGGGCCGTACGAGCTGTCAAGACGAACACCGTAGTGGTCCACCAATTGAGGTGTCCACGCCAGACAGGGTTAAAAAAGTCCACAAAATGGTATTGGATGATGGTCGGCTAAATGTGCTTGAGCTAGCTGAAATGATTTCAAAAAGTGCTGTACATCGTATATTGGCCAAAGATTTGAAGATGAGAAAACTGTGCGCAAGATGGATGCCGCGCTTGCTTTCAATAGAGCAAAAAACAGCGTCACATTCAGTGGAATGTTTCGCGATGGTTCACCGCAATGAAGCCTAATTTTTGCGTCGGTTTAGAACCATGGATGATACATGGATCCACCACTTCACATCTGAGAGAAAGGAACGGTCACAGCAATGGACTGGAATGGGAGAATCATGTCCAAAGAAGGAGAAAATGATTTCATCTGCATGCAAGGCCACAGGGTCTGTTTTTTAGGATAGGCATGGGGTTATTTTTTATTGATTATATAGTAGTATATTGACCCAAGATTTAAAGATGAGAAAGTTGTGTACAAAATGGATGCCGCGCTTGCTTTCAATAGAGAAAACACAGTGTCGTGAATATATTTAGGTGGATTTTTTGGCGATATTTCACCGCAACATAGCCAAATTTTTGCATTGATTTATAACCATGGATGAGATATGGGTCCACCACTTCACACCTGAGACAAAAGAACAATCAAAGCAGTGGGAGAATCGTGTCCACAGAAGACGAAGACGACGGTTCTATCTGCAGACAAGGAAATGAATGGCGTCTGTTTTTAGGGAAGCTTATTTGATTATTTTTATTGATTGTCCACATTAAAAAAAAAACCATCAACGACGAATATTATGCTAATTTATTGCAGCGTTTAGGTAATGAAATTATGGCAAAAAATGCATAAAAAAATAAAAAATAATAATAATCGAAAGTCGAATGTAACCCGCGAAATTTGAAAATTCACCTTATTTTTTGAACACACCTCTTACACCAATAAAGAAAAAATTCGCTATATTTTACAAATATTCTGCGATAAATGCAAAAGGGCACGCCAAACGGTATTGAGCGGTATTTGAGTGGTATTAATGGCCCTGTTATTGTAACAGCCTATCATGCCCCCCATTTTGGTTTCGTCAATTTCATTTCGGTCATTTTCATGTCAAAAATGCGCTGCGCTCTGGAAGGCTAATTGTTGAAAATATCAATCAAATAATGGAAGTCGTTAAGTCCGACCGTCATGTAAGCTCTGTTAGAATTGCTAAGGAGCTACATATTGCACAAACAAATCGTTTGGAAGCACTTCAATATGTCTGGATGCAAAAAAAAACGTAAATCCAAAAAAAACCAAATTTTTATCAGCGAATAACTGCTGAATTGCAACAAAATTGGTCAATTTCTGAAAGAAATGATTTCTGGTAATGGAAAGTGGTTCACTTACGATAACGTCAAGTGGAAAAGGTCGTGGTTAAATGGCGGCAAGTCGGCGCAAACGATGATCTAACTAAGATTGATGGTCAATAAGGTTTTAGTATACAATTTGGTGGGATTGGTAGAGTCTGAAGGATGCAATCGCACAAAACCGGTTATCTGAGTGCTGAAAGTAGCACTAAATTTTTTCACAGTACTGCACCGTCTGCCAACTTGACGAATGTTAACGGTCGCCAATATTTACATACATACATACGTATATGCATGGGTTCGCACATACATACATATATAATTTGCACATGAATATCGATGCATGTTATGTTTTTTCTATTCCCTTTTATGCGTCTTCCCGCTAATTGGAGCTTACAAACAATGATCAGTGGGAATAAGGGAATTAGTCTAATTGTGCGTTTCAAGTTCGGAGGTCGATCCTCCGTGAATTGTGTTAAAACAAAAAAAAAAAAAAACAAAGTGATAAACAAAGGGTTACACCCACAAAAAATAGTTTGTACAAATGAAAGTTGTAAAGGTGAAACATTAAATTAAAAATTAACATAAAACATTTACAAACAAAATTTGTTAAAATACAAAAATAATAAAATAATAATTGTACCAAACCGTGTAAACAAAATTATTTAAAATAAACAAAAAAAAAAAACGACTAACCAGTGATCAGTAAATATTTGGTCCTTCTGAACCGGACAACAAGGTGGAAATTTGGCTATTAAAAAAAAATTCCGGTGCCATGAACTATAAAGTGCAAGTGCAGTGATCCAAAAGTGACTCGACGAAACAAAACAAAAATAAAAACAAAAAACAAATTTTACATAACATCATTGAACATAAAATTAAAAAATTGTGAATGTTAGAAGAAATTAAGCAGAAATAAGAAAACTTGTTACCGTTTTAACGGGAACCTTTTTTTTTTTTTGCAAATTATAACGAACAAGTAGCGGAACAACAACAACTACCAAGGCAACGGAGGTTAGCAGCAGCAACAACAACAACAGAGCAAGTACTATGCAGAGAGTCGGTAAGTACTCAAAAAAAAGTGCAAAACAACAAATAAGGGATAAAACTGGATGTGGTAAAAGTTTTCAGCCTTTTTTTTTTGCTAATAGCAAATACGCAAATACGTTGCGTACTTCATTGGCAATGTTAACTATTGCATTTGATAAAAAAAAAACTCGTTGGCTAATATAAAATCGAACATACATTTGTATATGTATGTAATATTCAAATTATAATTTTTTTTTGAAACCAAAAGCAATTTCGAAAATTTTTTGCCAATTTGATAAAACAACGAAAATTGTTGCAAATTCGCCATTTTGCCGAATTTATAAAATATTCTGGAAATTTTTGAGAAAATTTTGGAAATTTATTGTTAATTTTATAAAACAATAAAAATTTATTTGAGATTCCGCAAATTAATCGCCATTTTCTCGAATATATAAAATATTTTCGGAATTTAAGGAAATGTCGGAAATTTATTGCAAATTTGATAAAACAATAAATATTTATTTGAGATAAAATATTTTCGAAATTTAAGAAAATTTCGGAAATTTATTGCTGTTTTGATAAAACAAGAAAAATTTGTTTGATATTCTGGACGTTAATCGATATTTTGCCGAATTTATAAAATATTTCCGAAATTTAAGAAAATGTCATACTTCATTAGCAATTTTAAATAAGTATATTTAAAAAAAAAATTCTTTGGCAAATATAAAATCGAACATATAATATTCAGACTAAAAAATGTTTTTGAAATAAAAGGCAATTTCGAAAAGTTATTGCCAATTTGATAAAACAACAAACTTTTTTTTTTGAAATTCCGGAAATTAGTCGTCATTTTGCCGAATCTATAAAATGTTTTCGAAATTTAAGTAAATTGCGGAAATTTATTGCCGCCTTGATAAAAGAAGGAAATTTTTTCGAGATTATGGAAATTAGTCGCTATTTTGCTGAAATTATGAAATATTTTCAAAATTTAGAAAATTTCGGAAATTTATTGCAATTTTGATAAAACAAAAAAAAAAAAAATTCGATGTTCTGGAAATTTATCGCCATTCTGCTGCTATAACAAAATA
>JAHXMU010027266.1:50838-61701 GCA_019455685.1 Philornis downsi | reverse complement strand
CTTTTCGTATAGAAAAGTGTCTTCATAGACGCTTTTCGTATAGAAAATTGTCTTCATTGACGCTTTTCGTATAGAAAAGTGTCTTCATAGACGCTTTTCGTATAGAAAAGTGTCTTAATAAATGTTTTTCGTATAGAAAAGTGTCTTTTCGTGTAGAAATGTGTCTGCATAGACGCTTTTCGTATAGAAAAGTGTCTTAATAAATGTTTTCCGTATAGAAAAGTGTCTTCATAGACGCTTTTTGTATAGAAAAGTGTCTTCATAGACACTTTTCATATAAAATATTGTCTTCATAGATACTTTTGTTATAGAAAAATACCTCTGCAAACACTTTCATAGGCACTTTTCTTATTGAAAAATGTCTTCATAGACAGTTTTCTTACAGAAAAGTGTCTTCGTCGACTTTTCCGTATAATCCCCTTTATTTGAAGCTGATTTCAGTCAAGAATCTCGGGGCTACTTCTACTTGTGCTGGTTGCTGCTTGCGGCTTCGGCGAGTTGTCAATTTATTTATGGTTGTCTTGCGGATCTTCTCCACAGCTTTGGAAATATCTATAGTTTTTTTCGTATTTTTTTATTTTTTCAATCAAACCTCAACATATGAAACATACGATCCGCTTAATATCACAGAGTATTTCCAGTCTATTAACTGGTCTAAAGTTGTACTCTTCTTAACATCACGCTATTCGCTGCAAATATAATACAAAGTTTAGAAGAAGAACGCCGTGAAATATGATTCTTAGTGATTATCGGTTGTGAGGTAATGAACCCAGGTTACTGTTTATTCATAACAGGTTTAAATTACAATTCACACGGAAATTGGGAGTTTACTTAATTGTCCCACACACACAACACACATACACGCACAGAATTACATATACTTATTGCCTAATACGGATATTTAAGCCGAAACAATACAGCAACATCAGCCAAAACAGCAAGAAATTAGCATGACCGATAACTCGTTCCAGCAGAGAACCTTGTTATTCACTCTGCAGTTTGTTGACCCTAAACAAATCGTACGTCGTTAGTTAGTGATAAGGAAGGCAGTCACACTCACAATCGATTGAAGGTCCATGTCTCAGGTGCAGTAAGCAGCTAGCAGCAGGTACTGGCCGCATACAAGGCACATTTGATGAGCCTTCAACTTATCCAATGTTTCTAAAACAACATCGTTTTCACCTTCGTTTTCGGTACAATTAGACTGACGCATCCATTGAAAACAACCCCGGCTCTTGAGATTCCGGTCGATGACAGTGGGCCAATAATGGATAACAGCAAGACTAGGCAACACACACGCGTACAAACACACGCAAAACAAACCAGCACATTCATTCCAAAGTGGCATCGACCAAAACATGTCCGGTGAAAAAAAAAAACGGTTAAATAACCTTAAACAAGCTTGAGTAAAACACAACGCAATAAAATAAAAGTGATTTTTTTTTGTTTATTTTGCACAAAAACACTACTATTTGTAATGAATTGAATACTACGAAGATACTGAACAAATTCAAAATGGAGGGGAAAAAGTAAAAGGTAAATAAACGCACAAGATCAAGGCAAATAAACAAAAATTAGCAAATGTATTGTTAAACGATTACGTTGGGTAAACAAGAAAAGACAATATTTGAATAGTGTTGATTTGAGTCAATGATATTGTCAGTACGACATATTTTTATGATACCTAAAAACAATATGGCAACTATTTGTTGACGGAAATTTGTTAGACATTTCAAGCAAACAAAAAAGGAGGAAGTCATTCGTCAAGAACAAAGCTTTCTCTAATATTATATGAGCATATTTTCGATTTCTCAGGAATCTCTTCTTAACAACATTCAATTATAATCATTTAAAGCTGTTTTGGATTTTGAGAACTTGACCCATGGCCGATTCTTTTACTATATATTTTGTT
Source organism: Philornis downsi (assembly GCA_019455685.1). Taxonomy (NCBI): domain Eukaryota; kingdom Metazoa; phylum Arthropoda; class Insecta; order Diptera; family Muscidae; genus Philornis; species Philornis downsi. Next base: position 59,789 of record JAHXMU010027266.1, on the reverse strand, counting down.
ATGAATAAAGATAAACGACAGTAAAATAATTAGCCTTTCCAAAAAGACTACACCAAACTGCGAAAATATTAAAGAATTGAGCAATGTATTTATAATTTTGACCAAGTACTGGAATCGCACCTGAACAAAACTAACTCACATTGAAAGCAGCGGGGTAGCCCCAGTTTTGTTTTAACTTCTAAAGGCATTAAAGTTATTTAAATAAAAGAGAATTTCCATGTTTACTTTCCGTTAAAGTAACTAAAATTAAACATAAAGCAAAAATAAGCAGGTGTACTTATTTTTTCGACCATATGTGTATATGTAAGATTCTAAAGGGTGTCCCAACAAGAACGCAAGATTTAAATTTGGCGAAATTCGAAGTGTCATTGTTTGACATTTGAACAATTGTTATTATTTGCTAGTAGAAGGTACGATGTTAGTAAAAATGGAGCGCTACGCGAATGAACAACGCATTCTCGTTGTGAAATTGTTTTACCAAAATGGTGAAAGTTTTGCGGCTACAGTTCGCAAATTGCGATCAATTTGGGGTCACAGTAACGCTCCAAAAGACTCAACTGTAAAGAGATTAATGGATAAATTTGCCAAAACTGGGTCTGTTAGTGATGTAAAGACAACAACGTGCCTTCTACCAGGTCGATCGACCGAAAATGTTGCAGCTGTACGTGATGGTGTCGCTCAAACTCCATCCACCACAATTCGACACCGAGCTCAGCAAATTGGTGTCTCCAAATCCACTGTGCAGCGAATTATGACGAAAGATTTGCATCTTCAAGCATACAAAGTTCAATTGACTCAGGAACTGAAGCCAGCTGACCATGGACAGTGAAGGGAGTTCGTTAATTGGGTATTGGAGAGACAACATGAAAATGCTGATTTGGCCGATAAAATCATCTTCAGTGACGAGGCCCATTTCCATCTTAATGGCTTCGTCAATAGGCAGAATTGTCGCATTTGGGGTGAGGAAAATCCTCAAGTGATTCACGAGAAGCAAATTCATCCTCAACGTGTAACTGTGTGGTGTGAATTTTGGGCTGGAGGAATCATTGGACTTTTTTTTATGAAAATGACGCATGTCAAGCGCAAACAGTCAATGGTGTTCGATATCGTGAAATGACAACCAGTTTTTTTGTGCCTAGAATTGAAGAAATGAATGTGGAGGGCATGTGATTTCAACAAGGCGGCGCCACATGTCATACAGCCAGAGAAACAATTGAATTGCTGCATCATCTTGCGTTCTTGTTGGGACACCCTTTACTATGAAGACAAACGCAAAGTGCCTATCACGTAGGACAATAATCACTCTATCGATTTATATTTACGTATGTAAATACAACAAATTTTTGTACATACACATATGTATATATATACATATATACATGTATATATATATATATATATTTTTTTTTTTTTTTTGTATTTGTTAAGGCGACTGAGTGTTGTTACTTTTGTGATTTGGTTTATTTGTGTTATCGTTATCTGTAGGAGCCTTGGCCGCGCACTTACCATAAACTTTGGCTGTGCGTGCGAAACGAAATCTTTGTTGGACTTGTGCTGTGTCCATCCATCCCCCAGCACGTCCGCTTATTCACTGGCTGATTACAATGAAGTGCATCATAGCCGCAGTTTTGTCGTCGTCGTCGTCGTCGTCAACGTTATTATTGGCTATTGGGTGGTGATGATGATGATGGCGGTGCTGGTATTACGAGTAGTAGCACAAGTTTCATTCCAATACGATTTAGTTCATTTCAGTGTTGACTAAAATACTTGCACTGCGTATCACATGTCTGTATGTATGTATGAGTAGGCATCTGTGTCCATGAACTTAAAGCGATAAAACTTGAAACAAACTCGCAATACCAAATTACTATTTACGTTTTGAAAATTAAAATACGCGAATTATTTTTAGACCAAACAAGAAACAAACAAAAAAAAAAAAAACACAAAAGAAAAATGTTTAAAGGAAGACAAAAATTTAAAATCGAAACAAGCTGCTAATGTATGGATATTTAGAAATTAAAATACGAGGTGTGTTCAAAAAATAAATTGCATTTTCATTTTTCTCAAAAAATATTTATTTATTCCTCAATTTCTATTTTATCTGCTTCAAAGCAGTCCCGCTCAGATGTAATACACTTGTGCCAGCGTTTTTTCCAATCCTAGTAGCAGTTCTGATATGCACTTTTTGGTATGTCTTTGAACTCTCTCAGCCATTCGGTTTTTTCCTCCTCAATCGACGTAAAACGCCGTCTTTTCAAGGGTCCCTTCAATCTTGGGAACAGGAAAAAGTCGCAGTGGGCCAAATCTGGTGAAAACGGTAACTGAGGCATGATAACGATGTTGTTTTTGGCCAAATAAGCTCTCACAAGCAAAGATGAGTGAGCAGAGGCATTATCATGATGCAAAGGTCATGAAATTTTTTCCACAATTCCGGTCGTTTTTTTCGTATTGTTTCACGCAAACGGCGCATAACTTCAACGTAATACTGCTTATTTACCGTGCGACCTTGTGACAAGAACTCCCGATGCACTACGCCATGGTAAACCAAGAAAACAGTGAGCAAAACATTGACATTTGATTGAACTTGGCGTGATTTTTTTGGTCTTGGCTCTCCTGGACTCTTCCATTGGGACCACGAAATTTTGGTTTCGATGTCTTAACCATATACTCAATTGATTCGTCACCAGTTATGACTCTTTTAAACAAATCTGGATCATAGTTGAAGTCATTCAACAATTCCTGAGCGACAACAATTCATGCGACGTTGTTTTTGGTCAAAATTCAGCAACTTTGGAACGAACTTCGCTGCCACACGCTTCATGCCCAAAATTTCCGAAAAGATTGTGAAGTCCCAAATGCAGTTTGCTGTTAAAGCAACTAAAACCAATACCCTTTGTAGCCAAGTATTTCATCGTGTTGTAACGGGCGATGAAACATGGATTCATTACAGCAATCCCAAGAAAAGAAAGTCATGGGAGCTGTCTTGCAATGCTTCTAAGTCATATTCGGCCTTGGCCGAACATTCATGCTGCGGAGGTCATGCTCTGTATTTGGTGGGACCAGATCGGTGTTATTTATTACGAGTTGTTGAAATTAAGCAAAACCATCACAGGGGGGATCGTTATTGACTTCAATTAAAGCGATTGAGCCGAAAAACGCCCACAATAGGCGGAGAGACACGAAAAAGTGATTCTTCAGCATGACAACCATCCGCCTCACGTGGCAAAGCTTGTTAAAACCTACCTGGAAACGCTGAAATGGGAAGTCTTACCCCATCCATCATACTCTCCAGATATTGCGCCGTCCAATTATCACTTGTTCCGTTCGATGGCACACAATCTGGCTGACCAGCAGTTCCTCTCTATGACGACATCAAGGAATGGTTAGATTCGTGGATAGCCTCAAAAGATAAACAATTTTCGCGTGACTGGAATTCAAGCTTTGCCAGAAAGATGGCAAAAAGTAGTAGCTAGCGATGGGCAATACTTGCAATGCATCATTTGTAAACAAGTTTTCTTAAAAAAGTTGATTTTTTATAAAAAAAACAGCAAGAACTTTAATGCGCACCTAATAATTAAACCGAAACTGAAATACTTGGCTACAAAGGGTATTAGTTTTGGTTTATTTTGACAGCAAATTGCATTTGAGACTTCACTTGAATATATTATCCATTGGGTTAGAAGCAGCAGTCTCTTTCCTTTTTAGGATGGAAACTCATCCTTTAACCATCTATAGTGCTAGTTCTAGTTAGCTACATAATCGCAGTTGTTATTTTACAATGATAACACAAACAGAAAAGAAACAACAAAACAGCAAACCATCAAGCATTAGAAGGACTCAGACATAAAATTCTGCTCCTGCAATATCTACACTCTGTATAGAGAAGGTATCCTCGAATGTCTTCGATAATTTCAAGGCTGACATCACCATGGCCATCCAGGAAATGCGTTTGACAGGGCATAAATAGAATTGCCATAAAAACAGCCGCCATGCAGAGAGGCCAGTATTGTGAATGTCGATTTGTAATTGATAATAGACTTAGACACTGTCACGTCGCCCGCTGCCATGCAAGTGGAAAGAAACTTTCTATGAGGAAGAAACAGACAACCACTGCCCTCCTTGCTACGATGTTAAAATTGTTCTGGGAAACTTTAATATACGAGAATAGAGGAAAAATGTTTATTTTTTGTTGTTGTTATTATTATTGGGTTGTTCGGAAAGTTCGTTTGGTTAATTCGTTAGTTCACCATACCTCTGTTCTTATGACGTAGAGTTCCTTCAAGCACCATCATAACTTCCTCCCTAAGCCTTCTCTAAACTGTTTACTATTGTTTACTTGCGTTCTCGTTCTGGTCGTAAGTGGTTATAGAGTTTTAAAAAAAAGTTTTAAAAAGTGAATTTTAGGCCTATTACGAAGTATTACTTCCGAAAAGGAGAAAAGGTTGCTGAAGCCAGCAGAAAAATAAAGTTTGTTTATGAAGGAAACGGACCAAATGAAAGAACTTTTCAGAAATGGTTCAAACGATTTCCTACAGGCGGCTTCTCCGTAACGGACGCTCTAAGACCAGGACGGCCAAAATAAATTGTTTCCAAGGAGTTGACAGATTTAATTGTTAATAATCCACACGCAACAGTTAGGGAAATAGCTGAAATAATCAAAAAGAATCATTCTCAATCGTTTACGGGGTCATAAAAGAGTTCGGATTTGTGAGCAATCTCGATGTGTGGGTAATTCATTCTCTCACCGAGGCTAACCTCCTGAATCGCCTTGACGATTGCGATAACCCAAAGATAGTTATTTGTTATCTTTCTGAAGAACCTCATTACTGGGGGTGAAAAATGGATAGTATACAACAATGTCATACGGAAAGGATTAAGGGGGTGAAACCCAAATGAACTCTCTCAATCCACCTCTAAAGCGGGCCTTCACGCCAGGAAAGTAATGTTGTCGATTTAGTGGAATGTCAAAGGACTTGTCCTTTTTAAGCTTCTCCCAACAAATCAAACGATTCATGCGGACTACTACTACTATATGACACAATTATATAAATTGAAGACAACATTTGACGAAAAACGGTCGAGGTTCATTGCTTAGAACCGACTATTCTGGGTTATTCACATATCCATTTAAATGAAAATGTGCCTCATCACTCATTATGATTTTTTCATCAAATCGGGGTTATCATGGGCGACCTGTAACATCCTATTGGCATATGTACGGCGGCGTAAATGGTCTTCTAGAAGAAGCTTTTGTGTCAACTGAGTCTTAAATGGAAACAAATGCAAATCCTTGTGCAAAATTGTGGCCAAAGTTGTTCTTTGAAGACCAAGCTCCTGAGCACGGCGTCGAATTGAGGTTGATGAATTGTTTTGAACACTTTCTTGAGCAGCAGTAATGTTCTCAGCCGATCTTGCAGTACGTTGTGAGCCATGCTTGGCCCTATCAGCTACAGGCCCTCTTCCTTCGAAATCATACGATAAATAGTGCGTCTTCTTGGCACGTTGATTCTCCCAAAAAATTCACATAACTTCCTCATCGTCACAGTAATCGATGATTGATTTTGATAAAATGTTTTAACGATTAAAACACGTTGGTTTATCGAATATTTATCCATAATAAACTCGCCACGTCTCTACTTCACGACGGCCAAATATGAACTGTCAAGATTAATGTTTACTAAAATGGCGGCAAAACAAAGTGGCGTACCTTCCCGACGGACACCCTGTATTATAAATTCATTTAAGTTATGACCCCAGCCTAGCCTAAAGAATTCATTATTTTGGCAATTTGATAAATAATATTCATCGCCGTACAAACAAATTGAAAACAAATATTACAGAAGCATTTCAATGGAATCGATAAAATATTTCAAGCATTACAACTTAAATCTTTTATCGCTCTGAAGTTCTATGCACTTGCTTCATTTCAACTGGAAGTTTATCATATATATTATTATATATATTAACTGTAAGGTTCTTAATGGGTAATGTGCTCGAAAAACTCGAATAATGGGTTCACACTCCGTGACTCAGGATCAAGAATCAGCACTTATGATTTGATTTCGAAGAGTGCCTGTCCCCTTTCATATGTCGTTCAGTGCAATTTGATTTGCTTTTTATATAGATAAGGTGTATAAAATATACCGACATACTCATTTATCGTAGATCAACTTCCCTTTTTCACCCCAAAAGCGAGTTGATTGCTCTCCCTTCTCAGTTGGCTTTCATTGAGCGATTTTATAAGAAAATCATTAACTGTCTACAATTCGTTAGATGTAACAAACAAATCTGTACCTTTTTGATGGACAACCCAGTGTGGTGTTAAAGCTGGGGAGGTCACAAAACTTCCCCCCCCCCCCAAAAAAAACAAAAACAAATCCCCGATGACTACGACATCTATCGGTTGCAGTCAGAAAATGGTTGAACGCAAAATTCCTTGTCCAAGCTTTTGCTGTCTCTCACTTCAATTTCACTTCCTGTACGACAACAACAACAACAATTTGAAGCGTGATGTGGATCTGGATTTAAGATTTCAGTGCTTCTCACGATAATCAACAGTAAATAGAAATGACATAATTGCATCAATCTTAGAAAAATTTCCATTTCCACATAAAAAATGAAATGAAATGAACGAATGAATGAAAAATGTTGTAGTAAAACAAAAGCAAACCAAAAACAACAACAGTACAACAACAACAAGAGTAATATCTCAAAGATAGAAATAAAAGAAAAATGAAAATGTTTTCGTTCATTTTTCGAAAAAGAAGCATAACAAATCGCTCAATGGAGCAGAAAAACATGTTCGCATACCTACAACTCTGCAGTGTTTGGTGAGGTTTCCAACAACCAGACCCTGCAATACAATCCGTCAGCCAAACTGACAACAACCGAAACGATTTTTCTATGTGAGCTAAAGGGAAAATTCACGCGGCTAAATGTTGTACCGGCACACGGATACGGGCACTGGCACGAGAGGTAAGAAGCGGTGGAAACATTTGTCATACAACTTGAGGGTTGAATTTCCCCAAGAAATTGTGATTATATGTGTATGTTTGGTGGTAAGCAGACGATGACGAGAAACAAGAAACAAACAATAAAAGCAAAGTGAAACGTTGAAGGAGATTTATATTTCTATAGAGAGCAAAAGAAGACACCGAATATTGGATAGTAAATCAAATCTTGTATAATTGCTATGATATCAGTCGATAGGTTTCCCCATTGGCATTCAGTATAGGACAAAGAGAGACAGAGAGAGATAGAAGGAGAGACAGGGAAAGAGAAAGACATAGCAAGAAGTCAATAAAGGACATTTCTAGGAATCTGTTCTGTTCATGATTCCATCGGGGACTAATGAAATATATATGAACTTTATTTTGAAGTGCCAAATTACATAGATTCTTAAAGACTAAAATATGTTTTTCGACAATATCCTCTTTTAGTATGTTATAAAAATCATTTTTCATTTTCATTTTTCTATCAAAAAGTCTAAATTTTAGACAGTGACTAACAATAAATGTGGGAGGAGAATGTTTATGTTTGGTTTCACAATAAGTTAAAAGTGTTGGATATCAATAAAACCTACGAAAATGATTGATTGAAGCCAAATAAATTTTGGCGGTTTAATGAAGGACAATTAAATCTCCGACTCATTGTAGGAGGGCGATTCCAAATCTAGCGGAACCTAACAAAAAGAAGACATAAAACAGTTAGGAAAAATTTTCTTTATGTTTCAACATAATCTCCTTTTAGGTCGATACACTTTTTCCAGCGATATTCAATAGCTTCTAATTCCGTTTATGGTAAGAACTATCAAACTCCTTAAAAGAGCCATCAACCGCAGACTCCACTGCTTCATTGTTGGCAAATCTTTTAGCACCGAAACATTTTTTCAAGTTTGCAAATAGAAAATAGTTTGAGGGAGCTAAATCTTGCGAAAAGGGTGTGCAGTTCGAACTTTAATTCATTAATTTTTGGCCACACAGTAGTGGATGTGTGAACTGTTGCATTGTCTTGATGAAATAGCAGTTTCTTTTGTGTCAAATGTGGTCTTTCTTTCACAATTTTATCACCTAAATGCTGCAATAAATTAGCACAATATTCGCCGTTGATGGCTTTTCCTTTCCAATCAATAACAATAATCCCATGCGCATCTCAAAAAAGCAGACACCATTACCTCGTCTGCAGATGAAATCGTTTTCGCTTTCTTTGGGCATGATTCTTCCTTTCGAGTCCACCGCTTTGACTGTTACTTTGTTACTCATATGTGAAGTAGTGGACCCAAGTCTCATCCATGGTTATAAACCGATGCAAAAATTTGGTTTTATTGCGGTAAAATATCACCAAACAATCTACTGAATTTCCGGAATTCAATTTCTTCTTTTTAACTCGTAATTTGTTGATTGCAGCAAACGAAATTATTTTTTATACATTGGCCGAGAGTTGTCTCTAAAATCGAGAATGATCGACCAAGTAATCACGCCCCTCATTAGCGTATTCTATCTATAGCTTCCCCCAGACGTGTTAGCTTCATTCAATACACCTTATCTGACGGTCTGGCTGACCAGCAGTTCCACTCATATGATGACATCAAGGAGTGGCTGGATTCGTGGATAGCCTCAGAAAATGAACAGTTTTATCGTGACGGAATTCGATCTTTGCTAGAAAAATGGGAAAATGTACCTATAGAAGCTAGCGATGGACGATACTTTCAAAGAATCGTTTGTAAACATTTTTTCATAATAAAGTTGCATTTTTATAAAAAAAAAATAGCGAGAACTTAGTTGCACACCTAATAAATAATAAATAATGAATAATGAATAATGAACAATAAATAATAAATAACAAATAATAATAAATAAATAATAATAAATAAATAATAATAAATAATAAATAAATAATAATAAATAATATATTAAATAATACATAATAAATACAGGGTTGCCCATATTCGA
>JAHXMU010027266.1:0-20838 GCA_019455685.1 Philornis downsi | reverse complement strand
TTGTCGTACAAAACAGCATCTCAAGAAACACATGTAAACCCTTGGCGTCTGGCGTAAATTCTGGCGGATGTACGCATTTCAAAAACGTGCCATAACTACCGTCGTTCAGTACTCCAAGAAGCAGTCTCAGAGGGCAGGTGACAAATATGGAAGGAAACATCCAAAACGTCACAGCTTTTTCAGTATGATTACGAGATCAGTTTTCAGTATTAACATTTTACAGCTTTATTTGCATTTTATCTTATGCAAAAGGTGTGAATTGCAAACTATTCAAGAAACCGCTAGTTAAGGAACGAAACTATAATATATTTTTTACACAAATGAAACGTTAACGTTTTAGCGACAAATTTGAATTTTTAGATTGGAATTGTAACGTGTAAATCGTAATACTTAAATGTATAAACAAAATAGTTTTTGCAATGCAAACAGTTTCAGGATAGCGCAGAAAGAATTCTCTTCAAATTTAGTTATTGAACACTTTGGAGAATTTTTTTATGCCTAAAGGTTGCGAAGCAGGGTTTAGAATTACTAAATTATTTCCATTGCTGAAACATTCCTTTTAACTAAAACTACAAAGTTGATTGAAAATAATTAAAAGGAAGCGGCAAACAGACGAAATGTTTAAGCTTCAGCGCTTGCTGATTATGGCAAATTCACAAGTTGTAGTTAACAGCAGTAATCGTTTTGAGAAAAATGCCAGTTTGACTGCAAAAGCGAAGCAATTGTGTTGAAAGTCACAGCGGTTCCAAAACTAGAGGACCTTAACTCCAATATTTTGAAAACAAAAAAATAATTTTTGTAAAAAAATGGCAACCCTATAAAATATATGTTTTAAGTTTCCAAGCGCCACGCCATTTTTTTTTTTTTAATTGAGCCATCAAAACTAAACGATCGCAGTGAATTTGTAAACATAGAAAAATTGGTCACCGTTATGTAATTTAATATTTCCATTTGAAAGGTCTCAGCCCAACTAATATTAAAAGTAAGCTAGATTTTACTCTGGAAGAGTTTGCTCCTTTGTTTACGATTGTATAATATTGCATAGCAGAGTTTAAACAAGGCCGTACGAGCTGCCAAGACGAACACCATAGTGCCCACGACCGCCCCCGGTTAAGAAAATCCACAAAGTGGTATTGAAGCCGAACTAAATTCTACTCTGGGCGAGTCTGCTTCTTCGTTTACGACTGTAAAATATTGGCTAGCAGAGTTTAAACGAGGCCGTACGTGCTGCCACGATGAACGCCGTAGGGGTCGACCAATTAAGGCGTCCACGCCAGACACTGTGAAGAAAATCCACAAAATGGTATTGGCTGATCATCTGCTAAAGGTGCGTGAGCTAGCTGAAATTACAGGCATTTAAAAAAGTGGTGTGATGGGTGACGCATTGGGGCAATAACATTGTCAGGAAGATGTTTCAATAGAGCGTTGGGCGATAACCACGAATGAGACATGGATCCAGTTTTTGCCAAATAATTTGTCAACTGTAGTCTCAATTGAAGTTTCTTTGAAAATGTTAGCGTTTGCAATTTAAACCAACGACTAATACTGCTCTGATTCAGACGCTTATTTCAACTTTTCGTGTTAGTTAAATATAACTATATATTTCCAGGGGTTTCGAGGATTTCTTCCAGAATAAATTTCTTTTATTTTACTAAACCGAAAATCAGCTTTTGGTAAATAATTGGTCAACTGTAGTCTCAATTGTAGTCTCTTTGAAAATTTTAAGGTTTGCGATTTAAGCCAACAAGTAATACCGCTCTGATTCAGACGCTTATTTCAACTTTTCGAGTTAGTTAAATATAACTATATACTTCCTGGATTTTCGACGGTTTCTTCCAGAATAAATTTATTTTATTTTACAAAACCGAAACTCAGATTTTGGCAAATAATTGGTCAACTGCAGTCTCAATTGAAGTTTCTTTGAAAATGTTAGCGTTTGCTGTTTAAACCAACGAGTAATACTGCTCTGATTCAGACGCTTATTTCAACTTTTCGAGTTAGTTAAATATAACTATATATTTTCAGGGTATTCGAGGACTTCTTCCAGAATAAATTTCTTTTATATTACTAAACCGAAACTCAGTTTCTGGCAAATAATTGGTCAACTGTAGTCTCAATTGTAGTCTCTTTGAAAATGTTAGCGTTTGATATTTAAACCATTAACTGGGTTATGTTATTATTTATTGTTGTTTATTACTGGTGTTGTTTATTAATTCAACATATATGTTGTTCAACACTTTTATTTGTCCATCACTGTAGCAATTATGTGCATACTTTAATCACTGTGGGTATTGATAACGATTATCCAACCAACCAACCAACAATTATTCTGAATTCAACTACAATTATTAATATTTCATAATAAATTATCACTTTTATAGTTATAAATGTAAACATACATATAAATAATTACGAGTATATACAGCCACAGTTACAACAATGGCAATCGATGACAATGACAGCGGTGATACGGTAGTGACAGGTGTAGTGCGGTCAATGATTGCCTGGGGAGAAAAGGAGTGGCAGACAGTGTGCACGCCTTTTGTAATCGGCAATTGTTGACATTGAAAAACACGATAGAAATCACAATATTTAGTTTTTCCGCACGCTCTGTAATTATCCCTTTTAATTGAATTGAATGTCATTAGTAATGGGCGAGTGTTGTAACGATGATGATGATGATGATAATGATGATGATGATGATGATAATTACATTAGAATTACATTTATAGGTAGCACTAATGTGTAATTTCATATAATTCTGTCGCTCGTTCGTTCAGTTATTTATTTAGTTCGTCAATCATTTGACATCTGCCTGCCAGTCATTTCATGGCTGAGCAGTGTGAATGATTTCATAAAGATTATAATAATACAGATTCATAATATGAAAATATTGTTCATTTTTTGTTTTTTGTTTTTTCCATTCACTTTTCAAATTAATACAATAATACAATAATTATCAGATTAATGAAAGTAAAACGAAATGTGTTATTAAATGTCTCGCATTTTAGCTCCGTGAATAGACAACGTTAAACCGCTTGAGCAGGCTGGTTTCTATAGAATTCTGTAGTATTGCTGGTTAGCTTCAATTGCAATTAGAAGTGTAAGGCAAAGATTAATTAGATTAGAAAAGAAGTCGCTAATATTTGTAATGTGACACCGTAATTAAACGTAAAATGAGGAAATCAATAACAAATATGGATTTGATTTCGAGCAGAAGGCAACACTCACATTCGTCAGAGAAAACTATTGCTTGCAAAGGGGCCGAGCCGATGTTGTAATGGAATAAAACAAGCTGTGTTTGAAGGGTATTAAAAAAAAATTATATTTAATTTGTGTTATCTATTGACCATTTCGTTGATAAGCTTGGCTACAGTTTGGCTGTTAAATCTCGGATTAAAATAAAGGGTGTCCGAACAAGAACGCAAGATTTAAATTTGGCGCCATTCGAAGTGTCATTGTTTGACATTTGAACAATTATTATTGTTTGCTAGTAGAAGGTATGAGGTTAGTAAAAATGGACCGCTACACGAATGAACAACGCATTTTCATTGTGAAATTGTTTTACCAAAATGGTGAAAGTTTTGCGGCTACAGTTCGCAAATTGCGATCAATTTTGGGCCACAATAATGTTCCAAAAGAGCTCAGCAAATTGGTGTCTCCAAATCCACTATGCAGCAGAATTTTGACGAAAGATTTGCATCTTCATGCATACAAAGTTCAATTGACTCAAGAACTGCAGCCAGCTGATCATGGACAGCGGAGGGAGTTCGTTAATTGGGTATTGGAGGGACAACATGAAAATGCTGATTTTGCCGATAAAATCATCTTCAGTGACGAGGCCCATTTCCATCTTGATGGCTTCGTCAATAGGGGGAATTGTCGCATTTGGGGTGAGGAAAATCCTCGAGTGATTCACGAGAAGCAAATGCATCCTCAACGTGTCACTGTGTGGTGTGGATTTTGGGCTGGAGAAATCATTGGACCTTTTTTTTATGAAAATGAGGCATGTCAAGCGCAAACCGTCAATGTTGTTCGGTATCGTGAAATGATAACCAGTTTTTTCGAGCCTAGAATTGAAGGAATGAATGTGAAGGGCATGTGGTTTCAACAAGACGGCGCCACATGTCATACAGCCAGAGCAACAATTCAAGTACTGCAGCAGTCATTTCCCGGTCGTGTTATTTCTCTTTTTGGAGACCAGAATGGGCCGCTTTGATCGTGCGATTTAACACCATAAGACTTTTTTCTTTGGGGTTTTTTGAAGTTGATGGTTTACTCGAATAAGCCGATGACGACTCAAGTCTTAAAAGAGGAAATTGGACGCTGCATTAATGAAATACCGCAGCATTTATGCAAAACTGTGATTGAAAATTTCATTAAAAGATCGCGTGTGTGCCAGCAAAGCGCGGCGGCCATCTGCCCGATGTGTTGTTCCATACATAACCTCATTTTGTCTACTTTACGATATAATAAAGTTTCACGATTTTTTTTAAATATCTGTTTTTTATTTAAAATTTAAATCTTGCGTTCTCGTTGGGACACCCTTTACAATTATTTTCCTTCAGTTTTTAACTCTATTTCCAATATTTCGACTAAAGTCGAAGTTAAAAGCAATAGTCGTTCTATGAATAATGACCCTTAACTGCCACAGTCACAGCTATAGTTAATGCAATGATTGCAAATGACTGCAAAACGTAAAAGTTTACTATCAACTATGGAAGTTAAACAATATTTTTTGGGAATTTGAATAAAATTTTCGTTTACGTATCATTAGAGCAGGTAATTCCAGCGTCTCGTTGTTTTTATACAGGGTGTCCGTCGGGAAGGTATACTACCAACGTGCTTTAATCGTTAAAATATTTTATCAAAATCAATCATCGATTACTGTGACGATGAGAAAGTTACGTGAAATTTTTGGAAGAAACAACGTGCCAACAAGACGCACTATTTATCGTGCAGTGAATGATTTCGAAGAAAGAGGATCTCTAACTGATAGAGCCAAGCACGGATCACAACGTACTTGCAAGATTGGCTGAAAACATTACTGCTGCTCAAGGAAGTGTTCAAAATAATCCATCAATTTCAAATCGACACCGTGCTCAGGAGCTTGGTTTTCAAAGAACAACCTTGGCTACGATTTTGCACAAGGATTTGCATTTGTTTCCATTTAAGATTCAGTTGACACAAGAGCTTCTTCCACAAGACCATTTACGCCGCCGCACATATGCCTATAGGATGTTACAGCTCGCCCATGACAACCCCAAATTTCATGAAAAAAATCATAATGAGTGACGAGTCACATTTTCATTTGAATGGACATGTGAATAAACAGAATAGTCGGTGCGGGGCAATGGAAAACCCTCAAATTATTCATCAGTCAACTATCAATGGGGAGCGATATCGTGATTTGATTGAAAAATTTTTAACGCCACAACTGCATGCTTTGGGCTTGATTAACATGTGGTATCAACAAGACGGTGCCACATCGCATACAGCCAGGATTACAATGGAATTACTGCGAGACCTCTTTCCACAATAAGTTATTTCAAGAAATGGTGATGTTGATTGGCCTCCATAGTCGCCTGATTTGACTGCTCCGGACTTCTTTTTGTGGGGATATCTGAAAAGTAAGATTTATGCAAACAAACCAGAAACGCTTGAGCAACTCAAATAAAATATTCGTGATAAAATTAATGAAATACCGCGTGAAATGTGTGAGAATGTAATGAAAAATGTACTCAAAAGGGCTTGCATTTGTAAGGCTAACAGAGGCGGACATTTATTTGATGTTGTATTCCATACATAATTGCCGACATTAAATAAAACATTTATCAATATATATGTAAGATCCATTCTCTTTCATTTAATCAAAAATTATAAACAAACAAAGTAGTATACCTTCCCGACGGACACCCTGTATCTTTAAATTGAAATGTATTTTGAATAAAATTCATATGAAGAAATTTCAAAGTATCCACATTTTGGAAGTGACTGTTTTAGTCATCAACATTAACTCAATTTTTGTGGTTTCCAACGGCGTTGAATAAAGTTTCGCCTTGGAAACAAGAAATATTTTTTATGTGTGACATTTTTTTCCTCTATAAGATGGGTAAAATTTTCTTCTAACCCGTTAGAATTCTTAGAAAAACTTTCAATTTTACGATTAGCCTATCCATTGCCAAAACATTGATACTTTCAAATTTCTTCATTGGAATTTTATTCAAAATCTATTTCAATTTAAAGATATAATAACAAAAAGACCCTGGAATTATCAGTTTTTTTTTAATTTTGAGCCGTTTTGACGATTGGACGCTACAAGAGCGATTCCGACCTAACAAAGAAGCCACAAAAAAGTTGGGAAACATTTTCTTTATTTTTCAGCATAATCTCCCTTCGGTTCGATACACTTCTTCCAGCCATATTCAATAGCTTCTATACCTTGTTCATAGTAAAAACTGTCAGACTTCTTAAAATAGACATCAACCGCAGACTTCACCTTTTCACTGTTGGCAAATCTTTTACCACCGAACCGTTTTTTCTAGTTTGGAAATATAAAATAGTCTGAGGGAGCTAAATATGGGCAATAAGTTGCGTGATGAAACAATTCTTTTAGATGTCATTTTATTATAGCTTATATTTATACTCTATAGAATGTAAATTTCCACACTTTTCAATATATCTTATTTTCACCATTCAATCTATAGGGTGATTTTTTAAGATTTAAGTTTTTCAGGTTAGCAACACTGGTTGGTAATGGCGTCTAAACGTCATGTGTCAAAGTGAAAAGTGTATAGTATACTCTGTCATTTCATCGTGGAAAGGCTAACAAACAAGCAACCATTGCAAATCTTTGAAATTTACTATCAAAATTCGTGTTCTGTGACAAATGTGCATCGTTTGATATGACCTTTTTATGGTCATCATAATCGACCCGCTGAATCAACAATTCGTGCTGCTGTCTCCAAATTTCGCACCAAATTTACTTTGTTGGACATAAAACCTTCGACTCGCTTGCGTAGAGTGCGTGCAGAAAAAAATATTGCAGCCGTAGCGACCAGTGTTAATGACGATCGACCGTTCTCAGCGATTGGACATGTGTTACTCAACCAAAAGGAAAATTTTACACGTCGATTTGGGTTTGAAAGCCTATAAAATTCAACGCGCACAAGAATTGAAGCCGAATGGCCTACCACAACGTCTCATTTTTGGTGAATGGGCCTTAAAAGCTCAATGAAAATCTGCTGTTTTATCGAAAAATTGTGTTCAACGATGAGGCTTATTCCTTGCTGAACGGATACGTAAACAAGCAGAACTGTCACATTGGGAGTGATGATGAGATCATGATGCCATACATGAATTAGCGAGGCATCCCGAAAAGACGACAGTCTGGTGTGAGTTTATGGACTGGTGGCATCATCAGTCCATTTTTCTTCAAAGGCGACCGTGGAAGAAACGTTACGGTCAACGGCGAACGATATCGAGCGGATACGCGATTTTTTGTCTGCCCCAATTGCCTGAGCTGAACTTGGTTGACATGTTTGTTTCATCAGGACGGTGCAACATGCCACACTGTTCGTGAAACAATGGATATGTTGAGGGATGAATTTGGTGAGCAGCTTATCTCTCGATTTGGCCCTATGAGTTGGCACCCAAGATCTTGCGATTTAACGCCTCTTGATTATTTCTTGTGGGGTTATGCCAAGTCGTTAGTCTATGTGGACAAGCCGAACACTATTGAAGCCTTACAGGACAACATAACGCGCGTTATTCGTGCAATACAGACCGAAATGGTCGAAGGAGTGACAAAAAATTTGACTTTCCGAATGGACATTTTGAGACGGAGCCGCGGTTAGCATTAACATAAAATTATCTTTAAAAATTGAATGTGCAAAGACCAATTTATCGACTCTAATACAAAATGTTAATATATGATGCAAATTTGAGTGTTTTATTCGATTTAAAATAATTACAATTAAAAAATCAACCTATATTTAGTGGCGGAAATAAAATATTTGTGTGAACATTAGCTTCCTTCTCCTATGAGCATCTACATAATTCCAACTCATGCTCGCGTGCTCAAAAATTAATACTATAATCGATTTGATTTAAAGCAAAGGTCATCTGTTTATAAACATGAGCACGAGTCTTAGTGCGCGTAAGCCTTTTCGCTTGGTTTCTTCTAAATTTAAACATTTCAGCTATACCTTTATTGCGTTTTCTCATTAAAAAGCAGCAAAGTTTGAAACCACAATGACGTCGTTTATACGGTCCCACACAACCCGTGTCCCCGTGTCGCCGTGTCCACCCAAAAAAGTGGCCATAAAATATGACAAAATGTGTTGGACATGCATTTCTTCTATGGTCACGTCAGCGTCACAACGAGTTTCATATTGAAATTGTCAGGGTCAGTTTTAACAAGTCCGAATATAAAACTTAGTGGTGGATGAAGTGCGTGGCTTTTTTGTTTTTTTGTTAGAGTAATGAGGGGAAACAGTTTTTTTACAAGCTCAAGCGTAACATGTAAACATTAAAGTTTCCGCGGTTGTTGTTGGTATTGGTGGTGGTGGTGGTGGTGGTGGTGGGTATGGGAATACCACAACTAGCAGTGGCCAAGAACGTCATCGCAGTATACTTAGTTGAGTGGTAGTTTTAATAAAATGCCATAAAACAAGGTTGCATACAATGGCAGCAACATCACCAACGCCACACAACTGTGACCGCAAAATATTCACAATATTGCGGAAATTACATAGAAAAACATGTCAGAAATCATACTAAGATTAGTTCGAGGGGGCTGCGATAAAGCTTAATGCAAATGGTTTTAATAAAAATGACATAAAGTCTTAAAATAAAGGAGCAACAATATATGATTGTAACGGAAATGAAAGGGTATAACATGAAATGTGGAAAAATGCATCTCATTCGAAGGTCTGTTTGGCCAACTACCCCGGAAGGTAAAACTGCGATTGTATTGAAAGCGGTGTTAAATTTATTTTTTATTTATTTATTTTTTTTTTTGTCACGGAATAGTTGAGTGCATCTTAAGGGTTTAGAAAACCCCGTAAAATAAATTAAAAGTATTCAATTTACCCAAAAAGTGTGCTTTGTGCCTCTGTGGAAAGCTTTATTTTCAAGGAGAACCAAGGGATGGGTTAACCGCCCAGCAAAAGAACAGGAAGTCATTCCAAAAGGACAACATTTTCATCATTTCCGCAATAGCGCAACATATGCACATTTATCAGTTCCTCAAAAAAAAATTTGTATACCCCTTCCAAATCTCAACAAATTCAGTACTTTGTAAAATTGTAAACTGTAGATTGAATTACATTTAAATACTATTAATGTATTTGAATTCAACTATCACATAATCACATTTGATAGAAACACTGGCTTGCGGTCTATCGGTGAGCAACTAAGTTCCCGCTGTTTGCCAGTAGATGGTGCCAGTCGATTGTGCCATAACCTAAACGTCACTAGCCAAGCTTATGTAAACATACCTCCTCGACTCAATAGTGATTTTCTTTTGACGTCATATTCTTTTGGTTGTGTGAATATGTATGATTTTGTGCCAAATAATCGTCATATACGGGAAGTATTAATTTACTTCTCCCAATCGAAAAAAACGACGACTGAAGCTCTTCGAGAGCTTCAAATCGTTTACGGAGATGCTGCTTTAAGTGAAACAAAGTGTCGAAATTGATTCCATCGCTTTAAAGACGGTGATTTTGGTGTTAACGACCGTTCGCGTGAAGTAAGACGAAAAACCTCGGAAGACACTGAATTGATGGCATTGCCTGATGGGTATTCGTTTCAAACGCAGGTAAAGCTTGCTTCAGTATGAGGAGTTACCCCTCAAGCCATTTCCAAGCGATTGCATGCGTTGGAAATGATTCAAAAGCAATGAGCTTGGCTTCCTTATGAGTTGAAGCCAAGAGACGCTGAGCGTCGTTTTTACGTCTGTGAACAACTGCTTCAGCGACGAAAAATGAAGGGTTTTCCTCATCGTATGGTAACGGTTGATGAAAAATGGATTCATTACAATCAATCCCAAGAAAAGAAAGTCATGGGGGCTGAACGGTGATGCTTCTACGTCGTCGCCTCGGCCTAATATTCACGCTGCGAAGGTTGTGCTCTGTATTTGGTGGGACCAGATCGGTGTTATTTATTACGAGCTGTTGAAACCTAGAGAAACCATCACTGGGGATCAGCAACGACTTCAATTAATGCCGTTGAGCCGAGCTTCGCGCGAGAAACGCTCACAATACGCGGAGCGGCACGAAAAAGTTATTTTTCACCATGACAACTATCCGCCTCACGTGGCAAAGCCCTTTTAAACCTACCTGGAAACGCTGAAATGGAAAGTCTTACCCCATCCGCCATATTCTCCAAATATTGAGCCGGCCGGTTATCAGTTGTTCCGTTCGATGGCTCACGGTCTGGCTGACCAGCTGTTCCACTCATATGACGACATCAAGGAATGGCTAGATTCGTGCATAGCCTCAAAAGCCAAAAAGTAGTAGCTAGCGATGGATAATACTATTAATAAATCATTTGTTAACATGTTTTTATCATAAAGCTGCATTTTTGTAAAAAAAACAACAGCGAGAACTTAGTTGCGCACCTAATAATTTCGGTGTGAAACTTCGGATCGAAAAACAAAATTTCTTTGGTGAAATGAAAAATTACACCATAATTACAGCGATTTCATTGCTATAATAACTTTTATAAAAAGGTGAAAAAGAAATATAAAAAAAAACTGCTTCCTTCCTTTGACAGGTTAGCGATTACGCAAATTTTGCTCTAAAAATTGGGATGAATTTCAGCTTCCGTGGATGCACTTCTTTTTCTGGGGGGTTCACAACATGTACATTCGAAAAAAAATTAAGTCTAATTCCTTGCTGAATTCAGCAAATTCCCTTCAAAATGTGTCACAAACTGAGATTTCGATATTTATTCCAAAAATCGCACAATAAGAGTTATACGTTTTTCGTTGGAAATAAAAGCCATTTACGAATTTGGGTCGAACCGAAGAACTAAAAATAATCAAAACTTACTACAAAAGTGGTGATTCGAACGTGGTCGTTTTTCGTGCATCACGGAGTGATTACGGTCGTCATAATCGACCTGTTGTGCAAGGAATTGGGAAGATTATAAAGAAATTTGAAGAGACTGAAAGCGTTACAGATGTCCATCATCGCGTTGCAGGCACTGAAGAAAATATCGGTTCCGTTAGTGAAAGTATGGCGGATATTCCCAATTTGTCGATTCCTCGCCATTCTCAGAAATTGGACCTATCTTACGGCTTATTATGGCGTATTTTAGATTTGGATTTGCACTTTCATACATACAGAGTATAACTCTCGCAACAATTAAAGCCAGCTGATCATCCACAACGCCATAGATATGCTGTTTTGGTGCTACACCAACAGGCATTTAATACTGATTTTTCGAACAAAATTTTCTTCAGCGATCAAGCTTATTTTGTCCCTCGTCAGCAAGAAAAATTGTCGCATATGGGGCTCCGACAACCCAGGAATGATTGTGGGTAAGCCATTGCATCCAGAAAAAGTGACTGTTTTGTGCGCATTATGGTCTAAAGGTGTCGTTGAACCGTACTTTGTTGAAAATGTCGCTGGAGGAACCGTTACCGTCAATTCAGAACGCTGCGGCCGTATGGTAATCGACTTTTTTTGGCCTGCAATTGAAGATTATGAACTGGACGATATGTGTTTTCAAGAAGATGGTGCCACGAGCCATACAGCACAACCGAATTTGGCTTTATTGCATGAGAAGTTTCCAGGAAGCTAATTTCACTTTTTGGCGAAGTCAGTTGGCTACCAAGATCATGCGATTTGACGCCGTTAGACTTTTTGTTGTGGGGCTAAGTCAAAGACCGTGTTTATGCTGAAAATCCCCAAACGTTGGATCATTTGATAACCAACATTCGTCAAGTTGCCGTCGAGATACCGCCCCAATTGTAGCAAAAAGTTGTCAGAAACTACCTTAAAAAGTATTCACGGATGCATTCAATCCAGAGGCGGTCATTTAAATGACATTGTATTTCGTACATAATGATAAGGTCCAGGCATTGTAATGAAATAAGAGTTTTATGGAAATCATAGCTTTATATGTGTTTTATTTAACTTTACTTTTGAAATCGAAACCCCTGTAGATTCGATTCTTTCTGCATCTACTTTGTAATTAACTTGATCGATAATGTAGTTTGGCTACTTTCGACCACTTTTTGTGTCAGAAGCACTTGGAACCAAATAGGAATTAAGGCTCTGTGCTAGAGACTATTTATGAACTCAACTAAGGACATGATCGAAATGATTTACATTCTTTTATGTATCAGAACAAGTCTTAGAATAGAATATTCGCATTTGTAAGATCAACCGTGTGGCTGAGCTCGTATGATGAGGGCTGGTCCATGAGCTGATGCGTGCTGGCTCGTGGGATGGTTTTTTGGCACAAAGCGACAATAAAGCACGTGACAGCTCCTGAGCTTAATAGCGAACAACACATGCTCAGAAGCTTCCTTGTTTTTTGACTACTTTGATTTGCAAATGATATCTGTTATATTTTAGCGTATTTATTTAGACAACTGCAGCAATAGAATGCACTCTCCTTCATGAACCGAATGTAAAGAAGAATTCCAAGTGATTCTATCTTCTGTGCTTTCTAGACTTTCCAGACATTAGGTTTTGACAATGTATCAGAATCCTACTCCTACTCGACTTTTTCTGCGCCACTCTACGAGATAATAATTAAAAATTTTTCATGCTGGAGCGTTTTGGTCCACGCGCACGACATGACACAAACAAGCGTAATTGTTGTACTTTGATACGCTGTATTTTAGACTCGTATGCCCACAGCAGTCATCATTCGGATCCGCTACGAATAAAACTTAATAATGTCGCTCTGTATTTTAGAAGAGCATTGCTTGCAAGCGATTCAATGATAAAGCCTTCTCCTCACAAACAAAAATCCAACTACACCAGACATCGGTTTCACCTACCTATCTTGCTATATGGTGCAGAATCCTGATTTACGATACCAGAGGATGCATCAATTCTGGCAGTCTTCGAGAGAAAAACACTCTGGACAATATATGAGTCCATCATGGTTAACGGAGATTATCGGCGTCATATGAACCATGAGCTTTATGAGGTGTATATCGACGTCGATGTTGTTAAACACCTTGACTGAGTCATGTTGTTTATGGATGGGCCCAAATGATTCAGTATGAAAAGTCTTCGAAAATAAATTAGAAGCCGATCAAAACTCGACTGGAACGACCAAGCTTTCGAAGCGATGGCAAAACTTGGTTTAACGAATTGGGGAAAAATCTTCAGAATATCGGAGCGCTAAAGATTATTTTTTATGTGACGCATATATTAGATAAGAATGGCCACTATAGTCGTCATCTACATAAGTAAGGGCCAGTAATAAATTTAAATTTATTAATGTTTTTGAAAAGAGTCGATTTGTGAGCCGGTTTTTGTGTGCCAGTTCAAGAGTTAGCGTTTATTGCTCTTAATACTCGGCACATTTTAAAGGAGCTCTCTCCGCTACTTTCGACTCTTCTGAGTGAGAATATGCTAACTCACACATATTTCAAAAGTGTTATTTACTATATTTGCGGCTCTTGGTATTTTTTTTTAAGATCTAAGAGTTAACTTTGCGTTTATCAAAAAAAAAAATTAAAAGAATCGCGAGGTACAGGCAGGTACAGGCAGAGGAACCTTAGTTATTATTACGAATAGAGTTTCATTTTTATGTTTGCCTAACGGTAATAATTGTGTTGCACATATGGTCGAAAAAATAAGTTTAATTTCAGTTACTTTAAGGGAAAGTAAACATGACAATTCTTTTTTATTTAAATAGCTTTAATATGGTAATGCCTTTAAAAGTGTAAACAAAACTGTAGCTTTCCCGTTGTTTTCATTGTAAGTTTGTTCAGGTGTGATTTCAGTACTTGATCAAAAAATGAATACGTTCCTCAATTCTTTAATATTGCCGCAGCCTGCTGTAGTCTTTTAGGAAAGGCTACTTATTTTACCGTTGTTTATCTTTATTCATAACAAACTATTTTGTTAAAAAACCGGTCATGGGTCGGAAAAGTCATTGTTCTCCGGAGGAAAGAAAAATTGTTTCAAGACTAAGAGAAAATGGTCAAAGACTTCGTTCTATGGCAGAAACTATGAATTGGTCGCTATTTTTTGTACAAAATGCTTTAAAGCCTAAAAACCCCGTCGAAGGTCGCGGAAGACCCAAAAAAACTTCAAAAACAACAGATATTCGTATTGTAACACTTGCGAAAAAGGACCCCTTTGTATTTTCAAGAGCGATTTCAGCAGAAATTGGAAATGTGATGTAATGTCATCGCGAACGGTTCGTCGTAGACTATAAGAAGCACATTGACCAGGATGGATAGCCAGAAAAGTTCCTTTGCTTAGGCAAAAATTTAAAGGCTAGATTGGCGTTTGCAAGAAGTCATTCCCATTGGTCCGGAGGAGACGGTGAAAAAAAATGGCGAAACATTTTGTGGAGCGACGAAACAACAATTAATGTATTTGGAAACGATTCCAGGCACAGGAATGTTCGATGCCCTAAGGGTAAGGAATTCCATGTTCGCTTTACAAAGAAGGCGGTCAAGCACGGGGCCGGCAATATTATGGTCTGGGGTTGTTTCTCGTGGTATGGCGTGGTCGTCAACACTATGACCAGATTCCACTACAAAAGTATCTTGGAAAATACGATGTTGAACTATGCTGTGGAAAGCATGTCTCTTAGATTAGATGGACATTTTAGCAGGATAAAGATCCGAAACATACTTCTAAGTTGGTAAATAATTGGTTTTAGGATAATAGTGTTGCCCTTCTTGACTGGCCGATTGACTTGGCCGGACCTAAATCCAATCGAAAATCTTTGGGGAGAATTGAAACAAAGATTTGGAAAGGAGGTTCTAACAAATAAGGATCAGTTATGGAATTTTGGTAAAAAAAAAACTTGGTATGAAATACCAGTAGGAAAGCTGCAGGAAGCTTATTGCCAGCATGAGTCAACAAAATAATTGAAAATAAAGATAGAGGAGAAAATGAAGATGGACATACCGGTTTTTATTGAAACTCAGCCAATTTAACGGAAAAAAGTTGATTTTTTTCTTTTTTTTGCTTATTTTAACTAACTGTACTTATTATTTTGTCCAATGTTTTTTGATTAATTTCTTACTTTTTTAAAAATACTAAATTTAATTTTTGTTTTTTGTTATTGTTTTAATATTTATTTTATTTTGAATGTTATAACAAAAGAGATTAGTATCTGTTTTTTTTTTTCATTTAATTTAAATAAATTTTCGTTCACGAGCCTTTAAAAAAAATATAGGGTGTACTTATTATTTTGACCTTATGTGTACGAGTATATAAACCTTCGACCTGACGATACAATGATGTCTAATAGAAATAATTATTAAAATAGAAATAATTACGATTATTTATCAATCCAAGTGTTCAATCCAACAACCTTGTAGCTAAGGATATAAGATATCCAAAGCCTGCGGTAATAGCGAACTTGTAATGGACTTCATAATAGCTGAAGCAGTACCATCCATTCGCCAAATTGAAAGAACACCGCCTACACAATATTCCATTGCGTATTGCTGTTCATTTGTTTCCGCCCACATTATTTCCTAGTAAAATTTCGCCTATAATTGAATTCAAATCGATTCAGTTCATTTCGATTCCAAATAAATTTGAAATTAAATACCGCATAAAAATTAAACCAAACCATTCCTATCCACTTCCAGACCAAACACATTCGCCGTCGTCGCACAAATACCCAGCGGCGGCAGAATTATTGCGTCTAAATCAAGATCAAAATATTTGTACAACTATTTTCGGAAGAAAACAATAAAATGTATTTCTATTTTTAAACTTTTGCAAACAATAATTATTTACATACACGTTGGAAATGAAGGCAACAAACGAATGAAAATGGGTGGGGTGGTGGTATCGCCAACACAAACATAACGGAAAGAGTACCCTGGCAGGCGAAATTGTTTGCATTTAAGAGCAAATTGCAGAAAATCGATGATACGAAAGAGTCAGTGAAGAGAGAAAGAGAGAACAATTAAACCTCAGACTCTTGACTTACGTCATAACTAAAGAGCTACGAAATGAGTTCACAAAGTGAAAACATACAATTATTAATCAACTCAGTAGCGGCCATGTACAAAGTGAAATGCAACAAGATAACTACATAATGGGGAAGTTTAAATGGAAATGACTAAGAAAATGTAAAATCGTTACAATTTAATTTTTAAAGGCATTGGAAAGGAGATTAAATTTTTCCTATTTTGTGTGATTCAATTTACAGGAGAAATTGTTGTTTTCAGAGAAGAAGGGGGAAAAAACCAATAATTTTTATATCTCATAAGAGAAGGTTGATAACTCTTGATATTAAGCGTCAGTAGAAAAGTGCCTTTGCCCAGCTAGAATGAAATCATTCCCCAAGAATAGCATTTTCACAGCTTCTACGAGTGCTGTATGAGCATATTTTCCAATTCTTAGGAAACTCTTCTGTTTTGTTACCCACTAAAATTCATTTTGCTTTAGTCATGCTACAATATTGAAATGAATCTATTTCACTAAACTAGTAAATATATCAATGAACCATAAATTTGAACAAATATTTGGTGGAATATAATTTTTATTTTTAGGTGTTTTTCTGAAATTTAAGTGCGATACTGCGATACAACATTGAAATGATTTTCGCGATGAAGATTTTCACCTGTTTTGAAGCAGCAACTAAGCATTATTTGTAAGCGTTTACTAAATCAAAGTTTTTGCACCCATATAAATGTCCACCAGTTTATGAGATCTGGAGAAAATATACTGAAACGAAACCAAAACCAACAGTACGGCAAAACATGTTAATTTCATTGATGGTTATCCAAATTTTTACAGCTTTAGAGTTAAGAGCCGCAGTTTTCGAGGTTTTTCTATAATTTTTTTTTTCGGGGCGGTTCCTGTTTACGGAGCCGCTCCCCAAAACTAGCCGACCTGACGTTTAGATGTTGCCAGTAGGAAAAAATTATTTTGGTAAAAAGTCGCAACCTTACAAAACATATGTTTATCGAAAGGAAACGATCTCAGTGAATTTGTAAACGTGGAAAAAGTGGTCACCGTGATTTAATATTTTCAGATTAATATTTTTTCAGATCTCAGTCCAAATAATATTAAATCCGAGCTATATTATACTATATGGAAGTCTACTCCTTCGTTGACGATTGTAAAATATTGGATATCAGTTTAAATGGGGCCGTACGAGCTGTCAAGACGAACACCGTAGTGGTCCACCAATTGAGGTGTCCACGCCAGACAGGGTTAAAAAAGTCCACAAAATGGTATTGGATGATGGTCGGCTAAATGTGCTTGAGCTAGCTGAAATGATTTCAAAAAGTGCTGTACATCGTATATTGGCCAAAGATTTGAAGATGAGAAAACTGTGCGCAAGATGGATGCCGCGCTTGCTTTCAATAGAGCAAAAAACAGCGTCACATTCAGTGGAATGTTTCGCGATGGTTCACCGCAATGAAGCCTAATTTTTGCGTCGGTTTAGAACCATGGATGATACATGGATCCACCACTTCACATCTGAGAGAAAGGAACGGTCACAGCAATGGACTGGAATGGGAGAATCATGTCCAAAGAAGGAGAAAATGATTTCATCTGCATGCAAGGCCACAGGGTCTGTTTTTTAGGATAGGCATGGGGTTATTTTTTATTGATTATATAGTAGTATATTGACCCAAGATTTAAAGATGAGAAAGTTGTGTACAAAATGGATGCCGCGCTTGCTTTCAATAGAGAAAACACAGTGTCGTGAATATATTTAGGTGGATTTTTTGGCGATATTTCACCGCAACATAGCCAAATTTTTGCATTGATTTATAACCATGGCTGAGATATGGGTCCACCACTTCACACCTGAGACAAAAGAACAATCAAAGCAGTGGGAGAATCGTGTCCACAGAAGACGAAGACGACGGTTCTATCTGCAGACAAGGAAATGAATGGCGTCTGTTTTTAGGGAAGCTTATTTGATTATTTTTATTGATTGTCCACATTAAAAAAAAAACCATCAACGACGAATATTATGCTAATTTATTGCAGCGTTTAGGTAATGAAATTATGGCAAAAAATGCATAAAAAAATAAAAAATAATAATAATCGAAAGTCGAATGTAACCCGCGAAATTTGAAAATTCACCTTATTTTTTGAACACACCTCTTACACCAATAAAGAAAAAATTCGCTATATTTTACAAATATTCTGCGATAAATGCAAAAGGGCACGCCAAACGGTATTGAGCGGTATTTGAGTGGTATTAATGGCCCTGTTATTGTAACAGCCTATCATGCCCCCCATTTTGGTTTCGTCAATTTCATTTCGGTCATTTTCATGTCAAAAATGCGCTGCGCTCTGGAAGGCTAATTGTTGAAAATATCAATCAAATAATGGAAGTCGTTAAGTCCGACCGTCATGTAAGCTCTGTTAGAATTGCTAAGGAGCTACATATTGCACAAACAAATCGTTTGGAAGCACTTCAATATGTCTGGATGCAAAAAAAAACGTAAATCCAAAAAAAACCAAATTTTTATCAGCGAATAACTGCTGAATTGCAACAAAATTGGTCAATTTCTGAAAGAAATGATTTCTGGTAATGGAAAGTGGTTCACTTACGATAACGTCAAGTGGAAAAGGTCGTGGTTAAATGGCGGCAAGTCGGCGCAAACGATGATCTAACTAAGATTGATGGTCAATAAGGTTTTAGTATACAATTTGGTGGGATTGGTAGAGTCTGAAGGATGCAATCGCACAAAACCGGTTATCTGAGTGCTGAAAGTAGCACTAAATTTTTTCACAGTACTGCACCGTCTGCCAACTTGACGAATGTTAACGGTCGCCAATATTTACATACATACATACGTATATGCATGGGTTCGCACATACATACATATATAATTTGCACATGAATATCGATGCATGTTATGTTTTTTCTATTCCCTTTTATGCGTCTTCCCGCTAATTGGAGCTTACAAACAATGATCAGTGGGAATAAGGGAATTAGTCTAATTGTGCGTTTCAAGTTCGGAGGTCGATCCTCCGTGAATTGTGTTAAAACAAAAACAAAAAAAAAAAAAACAAAGTGGTAAACAAAGGATTACACCCACAAAAAATAGTTTGTACAAATGAAAGTTGTAAAGGTGAAACATTAAATTAAAAATTAACATAAAACATTTACAAACAAAATTTGTTAAAATACAAAAATAATAAAATAATAATTGTACCAAACCGTGTAAACAAAATTATTTAAAAAAAAAAAAAAAAAAAAAACGACTAACCAGTGATCAGTAAATATTTGGTCCTTCTGAACCGGACAACAAGGTGGAAATTTGACTATTAAAAAAAAATTCCGGTGCCATGAACTATAAAGTGCAAGTGCAGTGATCCAAAAGTGACTCGACGAGACAAAACAAAAAATTAAAAAAAAAAACAAAAAACAAACTGTACATAACATTGAACATAAAATTAAAAAATTGTGAATGTTAAAAGAAATTAGACAGAAATAAGAAAACTTGGTACCGTTTTAACGGGAACTTTTTTTTACAAATTATAACGAACAAGTAGCGGAACAACAACAACTACCAAGGCAACGGAGGTTAGCAGCAGCAACAACAACAACAACAACAGAGCAAGTACTATGCAGAGAGTCGGTAAGTACTCAAAAAAAAGTGCAAAACAACAAATAAGGGATAAAACTGGATGTGGTAAAAGTTTTCAGCCTTTTTTTTTTGCTAATAGCAAATACGCAAATACGTTGCGTACTTCATTGGCAATGTTAACTATTGCATTTGATAAAAAAAAAACTCGTTGGCTAATATAAAATCGAACATACATTTGTATATGTATGTAATATTCAAATTATAATTTTTTTTTGAAACCAAAAGCAATTTCGAAAATTTTTTGCCAATTTGATAAAACAACGAAAATTGTTGCAAATTCGCCATTTTGCCGAATTTATAAAATATTCTGGAAATTTTTGAGAAAATTTTGGAAATTTATTGTTAATTTTATAAAACAATAAAAATTTATTTGAGATTCCGCAAATTAATCGCCATTTTCTCGAATATATAAAATATTTTCGGAATTTAAGGAAATGTCGGAAATTTATTGCAAATTTGATAAAACAATAAATATTTATTTGAGATAAAATATTTTCGAAATTTAAGAAAATTTCGGAAATTTATTGCTGTTTTGATAAAACAAGAAAAATTTGTTTGATATTCTGGACGTTAATCGATATTTTGCCGAATTTATAAAATATTTCCGAAATTTAAGAAAATGTCATACTTCATTAGCAATTTTAAATAAGTATATTTAAAAAAAAAAATTCTTTGGCAAATATAAAATCGAACATATAATATTCAGACTAAAAAATGTTTTTGAAATAAAAGGCAATTTCGAAAAGTTATTGCCAATTTGATAAAACAACAAACTTTTTTTTTTGAAATTCCGGAAATTAGTCGTCATTTTGCCGAATCTATAAAATGTTTTCGAAATTTAAGTAAATTGCGGAAATTTATTGCCGCCTTGATAAAAGAAGGAAATTTTTTCGAGATTATGGAAATTAGTCGCTATTTTGCTGAAATTATGAAATATTTTCAAAATTTAGAAAATTTCGGAAATTTATTGCAATTTTGATAAAACAAAAAAAAAAAAAATTCGATGTTCTGGAAATTTATCGCCATTCTGCTGCTATAACAAAATA